>JANAVB010011396.1:4768017-5192617 GCA_029216955.1 Iris pallida | reverse complement strand
TATTTTGGCCGAGAAATCGAACCAAAGTTCGACGAAATTCTGTCCTAAAACAGAGAAGAAGCAGTCCAAACACTCTAGTTTGCGGCCAGTTTTATCCCAAACCACGCACGATTTCGAAAATCCATTTGAAGGTAAATTTTGACAACATATACGAGATGGAAACCCTGTTTATAGATTTATTTTTCACCCAATTATATTGCTGTTAAATTAACTTCAAAGTTCGGAAAAAAATCTGTTTTCAAAAACTAGAAATCATCCACACGACGTCCGTCCCGCCATTCCGGGCGACGTGGTCGCACAACGAAGTCATCGAAAGCTCGTACAGTTTCGTGGTCGTGTGGGCTTTGACGGAATTCAAATTGGTGCGTGTGCGCGACGAATTCGACGCGTATACGTCGAAATTGTCCCGTATCCGTCCAATGCAAATTCTCCAATTACTTTGTGCACGTCGTCAGTCGAGATAGATGAAACTTACGCCAGCAGGACCGTATCGTTTTTCTGCTTCTGTATGCCAAGTTTGGTCCGATTCTGAGATCGTGATAAAATCACCGTTTTGGGGCCCCACGGTTCCACTCAACGGACGTTTGTACACGGCCCGCCGGAATCCAACTCTTGGACATACGGTTGGGTTCGTATCGAAAAACTGGATCCGTAGACATGTAGTTTGACGACTTTAGAGACCATTGACTCTGGCATACTTTTTGGTGCAAACGGATCCAACGGCGGACATCGTTTTTGCCCGAAATTACTGTTTTGCCCCTGTGTCCAGAATTGGACTTAAGGACAAGCATCCTAGCTAATTTGACTATTCTAAGAATGTTGGTACTATTTATTTCAGCATCCGGAGTCTTCTGCATGTATGACTGATTGTGGCTATTTGAGTGGTACAGTATTATTGGTTTCTCCAGCTAAGGACCTCAGGCAAGTGCACTTTCTGATTGCTTTCCGATTCATAGTAGTTTTTCTTATTTCATGTCTATAATATATCTTGCTGCTTGTTGACACGCTCGTCACAGGAGTAGTGGGAGGGAAAATACTAAGTAAATACGTGAACAAACCCAATTGCATTACTGAACGATAGCTAAGTAATCACATGCACGTATGATTTAGCCGTACCATTACTGAACGATAGCCATCGTATGATGTGTCGTATTAGCCCAGCTGTTCACGTATTAAAAGGTATTCACACCACCTAGATAGATGTCTTTATTAGTTTTTTTCCTTGTTACTTCTTTATCGTGCTATGACATCAGTTATCTTCCAGTTTTATTCTCATATGTATTTTCATGTCTTATTGATTCTATTGTGTTTTGCACTGCCGTCGGTTTGTGTACTTGTTCCAATCCTGACTGGATAACCAACATTTTTCAGGTTAGCCGCTATCATTTAGCACTGGGGAAGATTGGGTATGCTGAAGACAACCTAGAAATAGAAAGCATTGTTCGATTCATTAATTGTAAATCTTGTATTTTCATTTAATTGTAAGTTGTAATAAATATAGAATGTGAATGAGCAGCAAATGTGTATTTTGAGCATTTATTTCTTGCGGACTTGACAGCGTTCTACCGCCGACTCTGCGACGTAGGCTGGCTTGGCAACGTCGTATCCGAAAACCGGGTGCGGGTCGTGACAAGTTTTTTTGTGGTGGCCCATGCAGGTCAGTCTTCGCAAAAGACTGCGAACTCGTGTTGGTACGTTAGTCGTACTGTTGCGAGCCTGCGACCAAGAATTGCTCATTCACAATTAGGATTAAAATGATTTAAGAGAACAACTAGGATAAGGGTCCCTATTAAAATTGACCGTTGGGTAGTTAAGGATGCTAGATAGGCCATACAATTTAGTAATTTTTGATTGCTTGCTAGATCCCTATAGGTACACTATACTTTTGATATGACAATGTGATCCAATACGAGTATACTATTCGCTGGTATGTTAGGCTTGCCTAGAATTTAGGCGATGATTTTGATAAATAGTTCAATTTCTTTTTAGATATAAATCTTATACCATAATTTAGAATTGCCTGTTTTAATTATTTTGCTGTAAGGAGTTGGTTATAATTTCTGATTATGGTATCCTGTATGAACCCGAGTAGATTCGATTTAAAGTTTCCCTCAGCAATTTGAAATGCTTATAAAATAGATAACTAGAATGTTTGTGCCTCCTTTCCAAATCTCGCATACTTGTATTTTGAATATTGACCAATGCTGCTTATAGCCTAGTTTTTCCAAGCTTACTCTCTTATCGAGCTTGATTCAAGACAGATGTTAAAGGGGACGCCCGCTAACATATTGTCTAATCAGAATCATTGTATTACGGTTGATCAACCATGATGCATTTGGTTCGCTCTCATCTATTTACTACATGGATTGAGATGTAGATGTCTCTAGGACTCATCCACGACTGCTGTGACAAATCCGTTTGAATTATACATTCGCCTTGAATCACGTAATTGTATTCAGTGACATCTCTCTTGAACTCTTATTATTTTTGTCTTTCACCGATTGGAAAGACGGAAGCTCGTGATTGATAGGTAGATGCATAGTATCCCCATGACTATGATAGTTGTATACGCAAGTGTAGCTACCATTGGCCAACCCTGTGACAGGAACCTTGCCACCATATCCTAGCCTCTAAGGTGGGTAGAAGCCCTCGAGATTTCGTAAATAAATGACTAGAGATTGCCATAAACATATTTTGAGGAATTAAATCTAAGGAGATTGAGGTTCTTGTAGACCTTCCTTTTGAAATTTAAGAATAGTTACGAATTAAAATTCGAGGACGAATTATTTTTAAGGTGGGTAGATTTGTAGCTCCCCTTCCCAAAATTTTGAAATAAATTTTTTCTTTATTATTTTATTTATTTAAATGGTGATTTTTAGACTGTACATGAAGGGATATACACCATTATAGACCTATAGCATTTCAATTTTATTATGTAATTAAGATATTGAGTTGATTATTAATAATAGTATTATATGGTTATTGAGTTGATTATTAAAATAATAAGAGTATTATTATTGGTTATGGTATTTTGTCGCTATTATTATTATTAATTATTATTTTATTATGGAATATATCCATATATATATTAGAGATTAATTGTTGTAAGGATATAAAAGTAGAATTAAATATGTAATGTATAAATTATATAAATGTATATATATGAGTATATGTAAATAAATAGGAATATATATAAGTGAGTGTATATAGATATGCGTATATGGATATTTATTGGTCTTTGTGTGTGAATATATTTATATATATGAATATGTAGAAGCGTATATGTTTGTATATATAAATGTTTATAGGAGATTGTATATAAATACTATATATGTAGAAATATAGGTATATAAATATATATAGAGTATGTTAGAACATCTGGTGACACTAAGCTTATTTGCAAGAATAGAGTAAAGAGATTCCTTGCTGCATTAACTTTACCAGCTTGACAATTCTTAAAATTAAATATTGAAGGTCTTAGCTTCTAGTTCTTCCTTCTGACATGGATATGGGGTGGAACAGACTCATGGCCTCATAAACATGGTGAAATACAAATGTAACCCAGCCCATCCCACCTTCACTGATCCGACCCAAGTCACAATTATAGTAACCAAACAAGCCTAGCCAAAGCCAAGCTCGGCCACCCCTTGAACCCGACCCCACCTATCTAAGAACCCCCTGTTAACGAACAAACCGCTGGGTATATATTCGAACACGAGGGTTTTCAACGAACCCTAGCCTAACACCAACGCGCAACCCTAAACCTCCAACCCGACGCCGACCCCTCGCCAGCTGGGCGACCAAGCACCGCCAGCACCACGTCGCGGCGGCCGAGAGTCGCCGGAGCGCGCGCGCTCAGTCAAACAGTCGGCGGCGAGCAGAGCGGATAGGCCGACTTCGCGAAGACGGCCTCGACGATCGTTCAATCTTTTCACAAACCGATTTCTTGGGTAAGTCCCCAACTCATGCAAGATTACTTCCCTTCAAATAGAACGACTTTATATGCGTTATTTTGGCCGAGAAATCGAACCAAAGTTCGACAAAATTTGTCCTAAAACAGAGAGAAGAAGCCAGTCCAAACACTCTAGTTTGCGGCCAGTTTTATCCCAAACCACGCACGATTTCGAAAATCCATTTGAAGGTAAATTTTGACAACATATACGAGATGGAAACCTGTTTATAGATTTATTTTCACCAATTATATTGCTGTTAAATTAACTTCAAAGTTCAGAAAAAATCTGTTTTCAAAAACTAGAAATCATCCTCACGACGTTGTTCCGCCATTCCGGGCGACGTGGTCGCGCACCGAAGACATCAAAAGCTGCGTAACAGTTTGTGGTCGTGTGGGGCTTTGACGGAATTCAATTGGTCGCGTGTGCGCGACGAATTCGACGCGTATCCGTCGGAATCGTCCCGTATCCGTCCAATGCAAATTCTCCAATTACTTTGTGCACGCTCGTCAGATCGAGACGAAACTTACGCTAGCAGGACCGTATCATTTTTTTGCTCCTGTATGCCAAGTTTGTTCCGATTCTGAGACCGTTGATAAAAATTACCGTTTTGCGGGCCCCACGGTTCCACTCAACCGGCAATTTTGTGCACGGCCCGCGGAATCCAACTCTGGACATACGGTTGGGTTCGTATCGAAAAACTGGATCCGTAGACATGTAGTTTGACGACTTTAGAGACCATGAACTCTGGCACGCTTTTCGGTGCAAAACGGGTCCAACGGCGGACATCGTTTTTGTCCAAAATTACCGTTTTGCCCCTGTGTCCAGAATTGGACTTAAGGACAGGCAATCCTAGCTAATTTGACTATTCTGAGAACGTTGGTACTGTTTATTTCAGCATCCGGAGTCTTCTGCATGTATTGACTGATTGTGGCTATTTGAGTGGTACAGTATTATTGGTTTCTCCAGCTAAGGACCTCAGGCAAGTGCACTTTTTGATTGCTTTCCGATTCATAGTAGTTTTCTCATTTCATATCTATACATATATCTTGCTGCTTGTTGACACGCTCGTCACACGGAGTAGTCGGGAGGGGAAATACTAAGAAATACGTGAACAAACCCAATTGCATTACTGAACGATAGCTAAGTCATACACATGCACGTATGATTTAGCCGTACCATTACTAAACGATAGCCATCGTATGATGTGCCGTATTAGCCCAGTCGTTCACGTATTAAAAGGTATTTCACACCACCTAGATAGATGTCTTTTATTAGTTTTTTCCTTGTTCTTCTTTACGTGCTATGACATCAGTTATCTTCCAGTTTTATTTCTCATATGTTATTTTCATGTCTGTTGATTCTATTGTTTTGCACTGTTGTCGGTTTGTGTACTTGTTCCAATCCTGACTGGATAACCAACATTTTTCAGGTTTAGCCGCTATCACTTTTAGCACTGGGAAGAAACTTGGGTATGCTGAAGACAACCTAGAAATAGAAAGCATTGTTTCAGATTCATTAATTGTAAATCTTGTATTTTCATTTAATTGTAAATGTTGTAATAAATATAGAATTATGAATGAGCAGCAAATGTGTATTTTGAGCATTTATTTCTTGCGGACTTGACAGCGTTCTACCGCCGACTCTGCGGCGTAGGCTGGCTTGGACACGTCTCGTATCCGAAAATCGGGTGTGGGTCGTGACAGCAGCTCTGTTAGACGTTTCTCGCGAGAGTTCATCACAGTTGTAGTAGCTAAAGTACGATGAGCTTCTGGAGTACAAATATGGGAGAAGTCAGCGAAAGTAGCTATCATCTTATCCTTGGCTTCGTCAAGGGTTTTGATGGTAGATTCAGCTCCAAAGACTTGTTCCTCCAAAATTGAGCTCTGTGTTAGTTGTTGGTCTCGAGCTTTGATCAACTGCTCCCTCTCCGCCTTCAAACGAGCCAATTCAGCCTCAACTTCTCGAATTCTATCATTTTGTTGATGAATTTCATATTCGAAGTTCATAGGCTTCTCTTTGGATCTCTAGCTGAGGCTTCGCTTCAGCCAAAAAAGCTTTTTCTTTGGCGACCTTTATGCTGTACTCATGGGGCTTCATTGAAAGTCGTCTCCGAGCGAAGTATTCAGCTGATAAAGCGGCATACTCGCTTTGGATAAGACTTTCAGTAGTTTCGCTTGACAGCCTTAAGTATTCTCTAATGGGTTGTTCAAGTTCCTCCACGGTCTTCTCTAATGCCGGCTCTCGCTGCATCATTGAACATGGCGACATTTCTGATCGTAAGAGAAATAGACGCCTTCGAGCTTTCATAATTGAGGCCTTTCTTCAGGACCATGTTGATTAGAGCTGCCAAAGTCTTGTAGAAAGTTTCAGTATGAATCTCAACTAAGAGATTCATTTCTGCATTTGAACTCGGCGTTGCGGCGATGTCTACCATATCTCTTCTCTGAAGACTAAGAGCAGATATTGTTGCCGTGGTAACAGATTGAGATGAAGCTATTGTTGTAGCTGCTACGTAGCCAACTGATTTCCAGAAGCTTCAGGAATAGTGTCTTCAGCACTTGTTACTCCAGCCGTTTCTGGAGTCAAAACTACATGAGTTTCAGTAGCGGTGATAGTTGCGGGAGGAATGGTAGTTATTGCAGCTGACTCTGGTTCAGGCATGTCTCCTCAGGAACTTGTACTGGATCGGTAGCAATAGCAGAGGATGCTATTACAACGTCTCCAGCTTCAGTTGGTGATTTGACTATGTCTTCATCACCTTCTTCGGCTACCTGCTCTGCAGGATTTCAAGTATTTCAGTTGTAGTGAGTCCTTCTACAACTGGTTCTTCATTAAAGTCTAATTCTTCCTCAGCAGATACTTCATCATCTATAGTAGGTTCTACTGTAGTTTGTTTTTATCTCCGTCCTCAGTAGGAGGACAATTCTGGCTGAGCCTGCACTTCGGGCTCGTGTGGTATCTCCATAGATGGAGGACATTCTTCTTATGCATCTTCTTCTGCAGAAGAAGAATCTTCTTCCTCAGACTCCGCGTTTTCCTCATAAACATCTTCTTGAGGAGGAGGAGCCACAAGCTTTGATATGATGATAACACCTACAAAAATTAAACAAAATAAGTTAATATATAAAAAATCATAATTGTATAGATTTTGTATATTTAATATTTACTGTAGGTAGAATTTATGCCAGTGCAGAATAGCCAGGTACAATCATAATCCCCATCCCAATCATCATCATCGAAAGCTAGAGCTGGTTCATCGGATGGGATGAATTCTCGATCGACAGTATGTGTAGGGGCAGCCTCTTCAGTAACTTGTGCCTTTGGTGGCAAAGACAGGTGAAGCGACGAGCTGAGGCGCCCCGGAGATAGGACTATCGCAGCTTCTGTTGATGCTGCTGGTTGAGATGCTGAAGATCCTTCTCCAGGGTGAGCTGAAGAAGATGCTAGATGTTGCGGCTCATCGACCGGAGTGTCACTCTCTGGGGTAGCGGCTCTTGATCTAGAAGGCCCTTTGACGGTAACCTTCTTCTTCTTATTTGGGGTATTCTCTGGAAGAGTAACAGCTGCATCCTGTTTTGTTTTCGGGACTTGCCAATAATGATAGGTCCCGCAGCTATTTCCCCCATTCCCGTTGGGATTACTTCCAGATACGCATCTGGAACAGCAGCGTCGTTGGGTATGTCTGATGGTACCCGGAAGGGTTCTTCGACATTCCCTTCTTTAGGCCATCGAAGACTTCCCTTCATGTTGTACCCATGGGCGAAGGAGCGGATGGATGCGTAAAAATGAGCATACGTATGAAGTACTCGTAGCTCGGTTGTGCTTGTAGCAGTCGATATTTGAAATTTGGCACCGGTACAGGCAGTGCTAAAATATCTCCAGTCTCTTGCACGATCGATTAGTTTCCATAATAATAGAAACTAGTGGAAGGATTACCAATATGAAGTTGGTCATATCCAAACTGGCGAGCGAACCGACTTGGTAGATACGGTTCAAACGTGCAGTTGTCTTCATTTCTGTACATCAGATGTGAAGGTCTGATGCATATTAGCCATTTGAAAACTGTCATAGACAATAAAGTTCTTCCTTCAACTTCATCTTCAAATTGTACACCTAGGCAGTCGGCTGAAACTGGTGGTCAGGTACAGAAAAAGTTCCATCCATAGGAGTAGTTTAACACTGCCCGAGTATCTGCCACCGAAGTTGCACTCCATGTGGCTTTGCTGAACTTCTGGAGGAAGACCTCCGCATCATCTCCAGGGCCTGGTGGCAACAAATTGCAGTTGTGATGCAATAGCCAGCCCATCAGGTAAGTGTAGGGCATTTCTACCCTAGGAAATACGTTCCGGTGACGAGCATTGTTGATTAGTTCCTCACCAAAAGTCCTCAACCCTGTGTTTATTCGACACACCATTGCCGATAGCAGGTTGATTCTGACTTTAAACACCAAACGTACCGCTGGCCATAGCACGTTTTGGTGGGTTCTATCAACTGTACCAGTCCCCGGTATAACCCATCTCCTCAACCACAGAGAAAGAAAGCCTGCCAGCAAGGCTTTCTTGGAGATCTTCTGGCTGCCATATCTGAGGAAACTCAAGGCTTCGGTTCCTGCAGGGAACTCCCCAGTCTTGGTGGACAAATATTTGTTTAGAAATTATAGCCAACCATCATATCCCGTATTTTATCAGTAGGGATTGTTGAACCAGTATTGATGGTTGGAGCCTTGTTGTAGTGCCCCGCTCCTTGCGGTCCACTATGTAATACCTACGGCTTGTTGACTCAGTCATGAACTGAGTACTTGGTGAAACCTTTGCCGGTATCGATTGATCACGGATGAAATGCAATGAACCTTTCCAATTGATGGATTGGCTTCTATTGAAATAAATCCAAGAGTTTTGCTGAATGTTTCTCTTCGCTGCTTGGTTTTGATGAATGCATTTTCGTGTTGGTTTTTGATGATTGGTTTCATTGTTCGCTTTCATCGCATTCGCATTCATTCCGAATCTTGAGAGAAAAAGACGAAGTATGCTAATCAATAGTTGGTGCCAATGCAGGCCGCGTGAATTGTTCGTGAACGGTGCGTGAAGTCCCTCCTTCTCTCTACTAAGATTCATCTCGGTGAGTTGCTTCAACCGAACAGACATTGATCTGTACGCCTAAGAAAATGATCTCTAGTCTACTATGTTGCCTTGTCCCAATGATCAATGATACCACATCCACAAAAGATAAGAGAAGATAATTGAATTGAATCAAATGCAAATGTGTTGCTACTCTATCTGCTCGATAAGAATGATCATCTGCTTGTCATCAGTATGCTTGAAAATGTAGACATGTACAGACGAACTTGTACATGTTGAGATAAACCTGTAGGCACGAATCAAACGTGTCGTATACCTGTGCATAAGTCCAAGTGTGTCTCATCTGATAGAACGGCTAAAGCATGCATTTGGTCTCGGACAACTTGTATACAAGGAATTATTTGTCTCTGGGTGGTATCTGGGGGCACCTGGAACCGCTCGGCCTAGGAGATTATGAGCACACTGGGTGCAAGGACCCATGTTAAAAGTATAGCCGATATCTGAGTCCTTAGCGACGAGCTGAACCAAAGAGTCACAGCGGCTAATCATGGGAAAAACACATGGACCAACATGTAGAATAGTCCACCTGCATGACCGAATGACAACTTCAATATCTGTAAAATTGAATCATGAATTACTCATTATGCAAATTGTGCTAACGTGGTTTTGTGCAGGGATGACTGCCGGCGAGGGTAAGTTGCTTATGATATTCTACTGTCATGTTCTTATGAATTGTTAAAAAGAACCTAGACAAGTAGAAAGATCACTAGTAAATGTTAGCTCAACATATTGATTTAGTGCAGAGATTTGCGAGTTTGATCAAAAGCCGCTCGCCAGCACATGATGTGTGCTGACCCACGTTGTGGGCTTCCTTTTCAGAAAGAAGAAGGAGACAGGGAGATTTCAAGTGAGGCACCGAAGCTCGTCTAGTCCAATAGAGCTCGTGGATCACCTCGAAGTTTACTTTCATTTCAAGTCAAGTTCAAGTTTCTTTTCCTTCTGAAGGTGTCTTTCAATTCCAGCTTGTAATAAAGGGATATCATGTATGGGCATTGTGGCTAATTTCAAAAGAGTATTTCAAAGAGAATCTTGTAGCCAAATTATAAGGCAAATCTGAGTTGCAAAGTTTTGTACTTGTATTCCTATCAAGCTATGAATAAAATAAGTATTTCCATTTCAAATCTCTGTGTCCAACATTTGGTTTTCTGTAATGGGTGCATGCGTGTGTTTGGCTTGACAAATGGGTGCGTGCGTGTGTGTGTTTTTGCTTGACTAGTTGTTTTGTGCAGGTACATGGCCTTGTGCAAGCATAACTTAGGCTTGCACGGCATCACGCCTTAGCGAGGACGATCGATCCCGCAGGGATCCAAGCAAGACGGACGACCCTAGCGGGATCGGGGCGTGACAAAGTGGTATCAGAGCACAGTTTTACGTCCTTGGCCTCTTGCAAATATCGATTTTGAAAAAGTATATAAAGTACTTTGACGGCTTTCAAAAAGTGTCCCGATTTTGAGTTATGAAAACCAATGCCCCATACAATAAGTCCATAATATTTTATGAGACTGACAGAAGTTACACTATTTTGTAGAGAAATGGCTCCTACTCGCCATCTGGCTCGACCGATGCGGTAGAACGTATCATGAACATGTTGGAGTTACAGAGACAGGACAATGAGAAAAGAAATCAGATACATGAGGCCCGAGCGGCTGCCCAACAAAAGCAGTTGGATGCCCTGACCCAGCTTGTCACAGCGCTTGCGACAAATCGAGATGCCACCGCAGCGACGGAACCAACGGGAACGCCCGAGATCGAGCCCGTAGAGGGTGATGAGCCCCAGCCGGCGCAAAGGCACACTGTCTTTAGGCCAAAGGACTTCTTGGACGCGAAACCTCCAGAATTTCTAGGCAGGACGTCACCCGACAAGGTGATGGACTGGATAGATAAAATAGAGACTCTGTTCGCGTTTATAGGAGTTCCAAGTAGCAAAAAGGTAGTCTGTGCCGTTATGCTCCTACGGCTGCGGGCAAAGGACTGGTGGAAGGCGAAGAAGCCGACGCTGCTCGAACGGCTAGGAATGGAAAGATCTCGTGGGCCTTGTTCAAGAAGGCGTTTCTGGATCAATATCTGCCTCGAGCCATGAGCAAGAAGATGGAGGATGACTTTATCACACTAAAACAGGGGGATATGTCCGTGGAGGACTATGAGTCTGAATTTGCTAAGTTGGCAAATTTTGCCGCTGCTTGGCTCCCCACGGAACAGACTCGCATAAATCGATTCGTTGATGGTCTGAATTACGACATCCAGTTAAGTGTGCTGAATCGAGAATGCGGGTCCTATTCTCAAGCCTTTGAGGCAGCGCTACAGGTGGAACAGTTCGAGCAGAAGAAAGCGTCCAACAAAGCGCAGAATAGTCGAAATCAGCCCGCCAAGAGAAATCATGACGGAGAGAAAAGACCGATGGGGAACCACGAAATGAGACAATCTGTTCCTACTGCAGTCGACGAGGACATGCGAGTGAAGAATGTCGCTTTGCGAAAGGTTTGGTATGCAGTCACTGTGGGAAGAATGGACACACCAAGGAGGACTGTCGTACCGCAAACCACGCTTGTTTTCGTTGTGGCCAACAGGGTCACGCCATCAGAAATTGCCCGAAGAGAAATCGAAATAGAGATGACAATGAAGAGCGTGGGCAGCTACCAGGCCCACCGCCCCTTCGAGATAATCCGCAGAACCAGCCGCAGCGGATTGATGGACGCGTCTTCAATCTCTCCACGTTGCTTGACCCAGAATGCAACAATAGTGGAGGTGTGTTTTGTTTCTTAAGTTTTGAGGACAAAACTTTTTCTCGGTGGGTTATTATGTAGTGCCCCGCTCCTTGCGGTCCACTATGTAATACCTACGGCTTGTTGACTCAGTCATGAACTGAGTACTTGGTGAAACCTTTGCCGGTATCGATTGATCACGGATGAAATGCAATGAACCTTTCCAATTGATGGATTGGCTTCTATTGAAATGAATCCAAGAGTTTTGCTGAATGTTTTCTCTTCGCTGCTTGGTTTTGATGAATGCGTTTTCGTGTTGGTTTTCGATGATTGGTTTTCATTGTTCGCTTTCATCGCATTCGCATTCATTCCGAATCTTGAGAGAAAGAGACGAAGTATGCTAATCAACAGTTGGTGCCAATGCAGGCCGCGTGAATTGTTCGTGAACGGCGCGTGAAGTCCCTTCTTCTCTCTACTAAGATTCATCTCGGTGAGTTGCTTCAACCGAACAGACATTGATCTGTACGCCTAAGAAAATGATCTCTAGTCTACTCTGTTGCCTTGTCCCAATGATCAACGATACCACATCCACAAAAGATAAGAGAAGATAATTGAATTGAATCAAATGCAAGAATATGTGTTGCTACTCTATCTGCTCGATAAGAATGATCATCTGCTTGTCATCAGTATGCTTGAAAATGTAGACATGTACAGACAAACTTGTACATGTTGAGATAAACCTGTAGGCAAGAATCAAACGTGTCGTATACCTGTGCATAAGTCCAAGTGTGTCTCATCTGATAGAACGGCTAGAGCATGCATTTGGTCTCGGACAACTTGTATAAAAGGAATTATTTGTCTCTCGGGTAGTATCTGGGGGCACCTGGAACCGCTCGGCCTAGGAGAGATTATGAGCACACTGGGTGCAAGGACCCATGTTAAAAGTGTAGCCGATATCTGAGTCCTTAGCGACGAGCTGAACCAAAGAGTCACAGCGGCTAATCATGGGGAAAACCCATGGACCAACATGTAGAATAGTCCACCTGCATGACCAAATGACAACTTCAATATCTGCAAGATTGAATCATGAATTACTCATTATGCAAATTGTGCTAACGTGGTTTTGTGCAGGGATGACTGCCGGCGAGGGTAAGTTGCTTATGATATATTCTACTGTTATGTTCTTATGAATTGTTAAAAAGAACCTAGACAAGTAGAAAGATCACTAGTAAATGTTAGCTCAACATATTGATTTAGTGCAGAGATTTGCCAGTTCGGTCAAAAGCCGCTCGCCAGCACATGATGTGTGCTGACCCGCGTTGTGGGCTTTTTTTTCAGAAAGAAGAAGGAGACAGGGGGATTTCAAGTGAGGCACCGAAGCTCGTCTAGCCCAGTAGAGCTCGTGGATCGCCTCGAAGTTTACTTTCATTTCAAGTCAAGTTCAAGTTTCTTTTCCTTCTGAAGGTGTCTTTCAATTCCAGCTTGTAATAAAGGGATATCATGTATGGGCATTGTGGCTAATTTCAAAAGAGTATTTCAAAGAGAATCTTGTAGCCAAATTATAAGGCAAATCTGAGTTGCAAAGTTTTGTACTTGTATTCCTATCAAGCTATGAATAAAATGAGTATTTCCATTTCAAATCTCTGTGTCCAATATTTGGTTTTCTGCAATGGGTGCGTGCGTGTGTTTTGCTTGACAAATGGGTGCGTGCGTGTGTTTTTGCTTGACTAGTTGTTTTTGTGCAGGTACATGGCCTTGTGCAAGCGCAACTTAGGCTTGCACGGCATCACGCCTTAGCGAGGACGATCGATCCCGCAGGGATCCAAGCAAGACGGACGACCCTAGCGGAATCGGGGCGTGACACTTGTTCTCCTGAAATCTTTCTTTATCATCTTTGGATATCTTATCCTTATGGTAGAAGAGATATGTTGTCCACTTGTTGATGTACGCCAAATGAGATCCACTTTCATGTATAGTAGTGCAAATCATGTAATGGCACATTAACTCTTCATATACCTCAACCAACTGAGGATTTTTCTCCCTAATTTCTGCTAGTTCCCGGTTGGAGGGAACATACTCTTCATATGGGGCTTCCTCCATTGGCAGCTTAGAGATGAATTACATCTCGTGGAGTGCGAGACCCATTTCACCTTTTGGGGTCGCAAAAGTTCATGTTGAACTGATATATATATATATATATATATATATATATATATATATATATATATATATATATATATATATATATATATATATATATATATCCATCAGAGCCAGGAACAAATTACAGTTCGGTGGTATACCCTGACTAGTAGTGGCCACTGCTTCATACATGCCGATGTCTCTTAGCTCTGTCTGGAAGTTCCTCATAATCCAAACATTAATTTGGATCCAGTTCTAGTTAAAAGGAGTTAGCCACCATGGTAGCCTGGGTTGGCCTGAGGATATAATACTGCAGCCCTTATGAACTTGTTAATAAACATTTGGGTCTGCACCGGCTGGATCAGATATGAGTCTTCACTCGGTGTGAATCCAGGCAACAGACCAGAGAAAGGGACAACTCCACCACAAGGAGTACTGGTATAATATCCCATTTCATTCGCTCCATCCCTCTTGAAGACAATTCTGCCTGGTCTGCCATAGTTGCTAGGAGTCAAGTTCCATAGCATATGTCGAGGATGGGTGGCATGGATAAATGTGGATGGGATAATCCCTGTCCATGTCAGGAAGATACATCGTCCTCTCTCAAATTTGAATACCCAAGCCTCTTCTTGGGGTGTGTTTGTGATTTGAAGTCTATCGCATCCCCGAATAAGAAGGCTGGCTTCGAAAATCATTGGTCATCTAGCGATGCCAACACTTCCCCATTTATCATGGACAACAACATTATGTCCCCTTGAGCAGCTATCAGCTGTGCTCTCTCTGCAGAATATTCCAGATTCGACTGGGGAAACTCCATGTGGGACAGGCTCCAAATAATTTGAGCCACCATACCAGCTGATGAGCCAAATATTTCTGCAAGTGGGTGAATTTGCAAGTCCACTGCAAAAAAGAAACAAGAAAATTTAAGTTAGTAAAAATCTAAATTGAATTTTTACGTACTATACTAGAGAGCTTGACTATGCCAAAACTTTACGCTTATGCGCAAAAAATTAATTAAAATTAAAATTCAAAGTATAAAAGTTCTTTGTTTTACGCAAAGCCTTTCACTTATGAATTTTACGCTGGCATGTGTTGACATGAGCGTATTTTAATTTTTATGCTGGCACGTGTTGACGTAAGCGTATTGTGAAATTTACGCTGGCATGTGTTGACATGAGCGTATTTTAATTTTTACGTTGGCACGTGTTGACGAGGGCGTATTGTGAAATTTACGCTGGCATGTGATGACACGAGCGTATTTTAATTTTTACGCTGGCATGTGTTGACGTGAGCGTATCTCGAATTTTACGTTGGCATATTAATGTGAGCATTACGCTGGCATGTGTTGACATGAGCGTGTTTTAATTTTTACGCTGACACGTGTTGACGTGAGCGTATCTCGAATTTTATGCTGGTACATATTGATATGAGCGTATTGTGATTTTTACGCTGACACGTATAGACGTGGGCGTATATTTTATTTTTACGCTGACACGTATAACGTTGGCGTATTTTGTTATTTCAGTTTCTACGCTGACACGTATGACGTGGGCGTGAAATTTGAAAGTTCGAGTTTTTCTTCTTCTCCGACGAACTCCTAGCCGAAATTAGGTAGGGCTTTACCAATCATGGGCGGAGCCACAACGGGGTTTGTCTGTCGGGGTGTCACCGATGATGGGGTGTTACTCTCTACGCGATCAGTCGTCGACGAAGCGACGACGGGCTTCTTACCCTTGCTGTCGGCGGCGGTCTTCTTGGGGGCCATCGATTTAAAGTGAGAGAGAAAGAGGCGAAAGAGAGCAAAGAGGTTTGGGGATTGCAAAGAACAAGTAAAGTTCTTTCTGAACTCATAAAGCTCTATTTATAGAAAATTTTCAAATCGGTTCAAATTCCCAAAAATTATGCTGACGGTTGGATATCTCGACTTTTACGCGATTGTTGGGTATCCCAAATTATACGCAGATGACTGTTGGGTATCCAGAATTATATGCAGATTGTTGAGTATCCCAAATTTTACGCAGACTGTTAAAATTCCCTGATTTTACGCTTCTGTTCAAAGTATTTCAAATTTTGAAAATAATTTGAAAACTTTAAAGGGGGTCTTGTAGGAGCGTAAAAAGTACTTTATAGACCAAGTCAAAGAAGTTGAAACTTTACGCAGGTCACAGAGTCAAACTCATATTTTATGCAGAGATTAAACAGAGTAAAACTCTACGCAAGCTACTTTACGCCAGACAATCCTCAAACTTTTACGCTGGAGACAGGCTGTCAGATTATATATTTAATACGCGTGATACTGTTCTGACATAATGATTATCTGACAGCAGGCAACAAAGAAGTCGAGAAGATTTGATTTACACCAAACCCAATACTCGTCGTATAGTGTGCAGAGGCTACTTTACGCTCAAGAAATGACTTCTTTTACGCACGGAAGCTATTCGAGCTTTTTATGCTCAAAGCTGTTGTGCGCGTAAAGTTTATTTGAGCTAATTTTACGCTCAAGGTTGTTTTTCAGCCACTTTTATGCAGGAAGTCTATTTTGGGTTATTTTATGCCCAGTTTGCTACTTTACGCTGGAAGTATACTTTGATCATTTTTTTATACCCGATCTTTTTGGCTACATGGGAACGTGATCTGCTTACGTGGTTTTCATGCCACACTTATCGAGGGACGTGTGTACGTGCTCTCCCCATTTTATTGAAGTAGGGACACGTGTCACCATGCGTAGAGATTAAAGCTCTACATGGGACACGTGTCAAGTTCTGTGGGTGACAGTTATTAGCGTAAAGATCCAATTTGGTTGTTTTTTACGCACAATGGGTTTAGTCTATAAATAGACTTATTTTGAACATAACAGGGGATGATCAATAGAGAGACAGGAGAGGAGATTCTGAGTAAACTGATACTTTCAGAGTGATATTCCAGAAGCATTTCTTCAACTTTTTCTTAAGAACAGAGTGAAGCAAAGCAGGAAAGCATTTGACTGTGCCATCAATGTCATTGCTCGATACCTTTCTGGTGACTTAGTTCTTCCGATTGTTCGTCTTCTTCAAGCAGTTTTCTTCATCATCATCGTATGGTCCAAGGAACAAAGTGATCGCTCTCAGATCAGACTTTTATAGCAATACTTCCCAGAACAATTTGTACTTTTGTACTTTTTCTAGTTTTCTTTCAAAAGCCAATTTTAGGCATTTTGTTAAGTGAAACAGGGCATGCACCTCTATAATCATGTCATCTGGAATTCTAGCCATGCCGACTAGTATAGCTGTGAGAAATTTCAAATCTCATAACCAAGATACGTACATCCGAAGTCAGGTCTCTATGTTTCTGTTGCCAGCTAATATGGCTGCGATAAACTACAGGTTCCATAATCAAGTAGACATTTTACCATCCTGTTACTCCCGTCAACATATGTTATCAGAAATATCGTAACTCAGGCATAAAATTCATCACGATAGGAAAATCAAAATCAACAACGATCCATCAAAATCAGATTCAATAATCAAGGAGTAAGAGCGAATAAAACAAGGAAAAGGATTCAAATTGAAGTTTAAATAAGATCCTCAAGGGTATCCCAGGAATCTCTCAAGGAATCCTAACTGTGATTGAGTACCTTCAAAAAAATCTAATCCTACTGCAGGCTGTAGTGATACTCTAGTTCGAATACTACTACATAAACTCGACCTACATGGGCCACCACTAAAAACGTGTTACGATCTGCACCCACTGTGAGGGTACGAGAACGTAACAACGCCCAGCCTACGCCACAGTGTCGGCGGTAAAACGTTGTCCTAAGTCACAACATCTAACAATATAAGGTACATGAACAGTATATACACTCCGAATGGAGGTGACATAACAGAACAGTCTCAATCACATCTAAGGCAGATACAGAATAGTAAAGGTAGATAGATAGATCAAAACCACAATGTCATACAAATAAGAGAGAGAATCTAAGTGTCTAAGATAACAACTCAAGAAACATCCACTCAATACAAGTCTCAAAATATATACAACATCTCAGAACAATAACTGAAAGTCGAATAAACAATGCTGGAAAAAATAATATAAAACCTAGCTATCTAGCCTAGACTATGGGAGTAGCATCCTGTACTGCAGCTGGGTCCTCCAGAGGAACCAGGTCGCATGTGTCGTCTAAGCCTGCTCCGTAATAGGTGGTGCATAGGGCCTCATCATCATCCTCTATAACATTTTCAACAGGTCCAGTCAGGACAGGAACGAGCACAATACATCTCACGTAGTTCATATCAAGTTAGGAAAAATAAAGCATGCAATAGAGTAAGATACATGAAATGCTGAAAAAGAATATATGAAGTAAATGAGATAACTGTAAGGAAATATCTACTATAAATAGAGAACTAGCAGTGACTAGTGAGTCAGAGTAAAATATAGACATGTGAATGGCATAGGAAGATTCATGACTACAGCTAAGAGTGATTCATGACTACAGCTACTTGGATATTATTCACATGCCTATTTCTACTCCCCCATCCCCAATCAATACACAAGGATCTGTTCAAGTTATGTTAAGATTCATGAAACTTACATGGCTCATAAAATGAGTGATACGTGAAGGTGATTCATGATGGCTCTGTGAACATGAGAGTACATGTGTCACAAGCGATTCGTGAATCAGTGAAAGCATAAGATACGTGATGATTCGTAAAACACACAAACATACAGTATCCGATGCTCCGAGGGGGATAACATCTCTTGAAAAGATCCATAGTACCAATACGTGCTACCAATGTGTCAGCATCAAGTAAAGTAATCTAAAGCAAGAATATAAATCCTAGCAAGTAAGAAACGGTCAGAGAATTACTCGCCTGATATCCTGAATCTGTATAAAATACTGCCTGAGGAGTGGTGTCTGGCTCCTAATCAGAACAGTACAAGTCACAACATGTCCAGCTAATAAAGTAAGATACTATGATGCAGTCTACATGATATTAGGTCAATCCTAGACCAAAGTCAACCCTGGTCAACTTCAGTCAACTATAAGTCAAAGTTAGGTCAACTAGGTCAACCTAGACTCAATGAAGTCTCACTAGGCCTAACCAGTCTACCCTAGCTAGTATACACCATCACAAGCTATACAAACCACACAAGCCAAACATCAAGGGCACATTCACATTCATGCATATATTCAACATTATATATACAACAATATTATATAGAGAGAGATTTAGAGAGAATTAACATGTAAAGTTATGTGTGTGTGAGAACATGGGGGTGTACATAAAAAGGGGTATCAATATACTAGCTATGAGTTATACTACACATGGCACATTTATTAACCATCTACCATACATATCCAATTTGTCCCTAACATGCATGGCTAACAAGGTATATACACTCATCTACATATGTATTAGAAATAGAATTGGTTAAGTTAGCCTATAAGTTAGCCATATACATCATAGAACATGCATATATAGCTCTACCTATATCTATATACATATATAGCAAGTATGTAGAGAAGGGGGTTAACATGGCAGTTAGTTGACATATATGAAATCTGAAATTAACTAGCATTCAACTAGTGTAGCGCATGCATATAGTACTAATGTTATCTAACTTGAATTTAACCAACAATTCAATTTAAGGGGGTTAAGGGTTACCTTCACACATGTACATTCCTCTATATTGAAAACTAAATTTGGCTTGGCAATAGGAAAGGAATATACATATATACATACACAGCTAGCATGTACCACAACTGAACCTAGTGAACTAACCTTTCTATCATGCACACAGTTTACATATTTTCATAAAACTAAGTTTAATCTAACATTCAATAACAAGGTTAAGGGTTAACATTTACAAATGTGTGTGTGTGTCATGTGGCATAGGCATGTGGGTATCTACTTTCTCAGATTTGATAGTGCACCTAGTGTGTCCATTTCAGTTTTCAGGTGGGTGATAAGTGTGTCATTTAGCTATGTGTCTCAGATGTTCAGATTTAGTAGTGTAGATGTGTGTGTATGTGGCTGTCATAAATGTGTGTGTCAAGTGAACCAATGTGGTTCTCAGTGTGACAGTGTAGGTGTGTGTGTGAGTGTTCTCAGGAATTAGTGTTGTGTGTGTGACTGATTAGGAGATAGGGGGTTGTGTGTACAGTTCGGTTCAAAGTGTATCAGGAAGAACAGTTGTGTCTAGGTGACAATGTGTGTGTGTGTGTGTGTGACAGTTTAATGTAAATATGTGTGACAGTTTAATGTAAATGTGTGGTGTGTGTGTCATGTACAGGGGGTTACTTCTCAGTTTTAAAGGGTTTAGATTAGTAAACTGTCCAACATTAATATCCAAATTCTGAAATGGAGTTTAACAATATACAGTTTCAAAAAATGGGGTATGTAAGCAACCATACTCGAGCCAACCTAATACGAACCACATAGCCTAACCATGCTACTCAGTTAACCATGCACATTAAAATTGGGAAATTAACTGCACATGATGGGGGGGACTGTTCTCAGGTTTGTGTGTGAAATCATTCTCAGGTTTTAGTTTGTGACAGTGTAGATGGAAACAGTAGTGTAATGAACATTTGTTCTCAGATTTTTGGTGTGAGTGTGTGTATAGGAGAGGGTGTACATTAGAGTATCAATCTCAGATTCTCAGTTTATGTGAAATGTGTGTGTGCTTGTCATTCACAGATTTGCAAAACAAGTAACAGTTAAGGAAAAATTCCAACCCAATGCAATTAAAACTAGAGCAACATGAAAACTAATCCCTACCATGTGAACCCTGGCATTCAGCAATTTCCCAGATTGATATAGGTGTACAAACAACGAATTTGAAAACATAAAATAGGCTAAGCATAATTCGAATTTCAGGAAATCCCCAAACTGACAGTTGTATCAGAGAATAGGAGAATTAGCAAATCGACATTCAAAACATGTTAATATTACACTTAAATGGTTGGTGATGTTAGTTAAACATGTGTAAGTGTTATCCATGCCGTATCGTGTCCGAAAATAGGACACGAACGTGTCCAATCAATAAAACACCCAAATATACAGAACCAGGCACAGCCGTGTCGTCGACGAGGACAGAGCCTCGTGCTCACGACACAGAGCGACACGCATCTCGTGCTCGTATATGTGGGTTCGCCTATAATAGGGCTACACCCCAGACACAGCACGACGTGTCCTAGTTGTGTATATGCGGACACGAACCCCGTATCAGAGGGATTCTCCGTGCGTGTACACACAGTGCGTGTCCAGTGCGTGCAATTTCTCCTCGTGTGGTGAACCATATGCTCCCAAATTTGGGAGCATAGTATCAGTGATTTCCCCATTATCCCAACAAATTTTTGTGTCCTTCGTGTCCTGAGCATCGAGATCTCAGTGTCGGGCAGCAGACAGTTTGTACGGCCTGTACGCGTGTTCGTATCCCTGTGTGGACACGACACGATCCCAAAATCACAAAAAAAGACACAAATCTAAGGACGAACCCTAGATCTAGGAATTCAATCAAAAACATTAGCAAAAACAGCAAACATAAATGGTTGGGGCATTTCATCGAACACCCTAACCTAGTAATGGATACGTGTCCGATACGGACATGAAATGGATACGACTCAACACGAAACCAATACCTACAGCTAGGGGACACCTAGGGCTATCCAAATATGAAGGAAATCAAAGATTTAATGGGTTTAGAGAGTGTTACCTATAGGTTGTTCTTCCTCAAGAAAACACCCAAAATGAGGGTTCCTCCTATCAAGCCAAAAAGCCCCAAATTGCACAAAATCTGAGATTTCTCTCCATGAACAATAAATAGAGTGATATTAGGTCCTAATGCAAAAGACTAGAGTCAAAAATGAATTGAAATGAAAGATTTAGGAAAGTTTGCAAAAGGTCCAAACCTTGTTCTTGCCGAAATTGAAGGAGATGTAAAAAGAGGCAAGAATGAACCAAGAGAGATTATATAGACCTCAAATTAGGTCATAGTGGCTGCTCAATGAAAAGCTAGGGTTAGGGTTTCTCCATGTTGGGCTATGGGCAAGTCACATGAGCAATGGGCTCTCTACCTTAGCCTTAAGTCCACATTAAAATCCTTCCTAATTTTCTCAAGAGCTAAGTCACTCAAGTCAAAACCAAGTCGACTTAAGTTAGATTAGGGTCCCACCATGCTAGCCAATTCACTATGGTCAAAGTCAACAGATAGGTTGGTCTCCAAAGTCACACCTATGAAAAGTCAAAATTAACAATCACCAATCCAATAAATAAATCAATAATTCTAATAAGTCAAAATGACCAAATTACCTCTAGGCTAAAAATGGCAATTAAAACATCCTATTAACATGGTTAGGCTCTAGGTCAAGCAGTCTCTAGGGCTACACTAGCTAAACACCAAAATCATAAGTCATAATTTTTAAATAGTTTTAAAATAATTAAAAATCACCAAAAATTATATTATTATTTAAATATCATAATTAAATAAATTAAAACACAAAATTTTAAAATTACCCTCATTTAGAAAACTAGGTGTTACAATGCAACCCTGCTTTTCAGTTGGGTCCCAAGCCCTTCTAAGAATCTGGATATTTTCGTTTCTTCGTCAGCTATCATATTTGGGGCAAACCGACTAAGTCTAGAAAATTTTGCAGTATATTCATCAACTGTGCGTTTCCTTTTTAAGGTAGTTGAATTGTCGTTCTAATTCTATCTTGCTGACTTAGGATAGAACCTTTCTTCGAACTTCTTCTTAAATTCAGCCCAGGACATGTCCTTATCAGAATCTTCTAGATATTCGGCACTCCACCAGTATCCAGCAATATCTTCCAGCTGAATGCGGATCGCTGGTACCATATCCTCGGGTCGAATTTTTGCAGCCTTCATCAGACCTTCAATGGTTTTTAGCGATTGACCCGCTTCCAATGCATTTTCAGTTCCCTTAAACTTGGGTGGTCTAAGATCCCTAAATCCTTAGGGTCCATCCTTTGTATTGTTAGAATTCTGCATTTGTTCCAATATTAAGGTATTGGTTTCATTGGCAGTATTGGCATGCTGATTATTGGTTTCCAGTATTTGTTGGAACAATCGAAACATATCAGCCATAGTTGGTTCAGCTGATACTTGAGGTGGTGGATTATTGGGTTGATCCGGGTTGTCTATATACTGAAAAATTGAAAGACACAGTCCTCAGGGAATATTTGACTCACAATGTTCATTTATCACAAAAGTGTACAGCAAGAACCATATATATATATATATATATATATATATATATATATATATAATAATGAGAGTAATTCAAAATGGTATTTCTACTCCCAACTTACATCTGCTTACATTCTTCTAACTTAGCCTACTCATGTCACCCATCTTCCCAAAACATGACACGGTATTCTATTCTACTTCTACTAATCCATACTTATATGCATCTGCTGATTCCAAAATACAATACAAGACAAAAGAGAAGGACCCCTTCTTTAATATACATGGTTAAGGTTTCTTATCCCACAGCCTCAATGAGGATCCTTTCCCGGTGAGGATTTCGACCTTGGATGAAGTTTTTCGAAGTCGTATATGGTGCCTCGTAGCCATGTAGTGCGATGTAGATACGGTTTGGATCCCGGACATAAAGGCAATATATTATATTTTGAAATATACTTCAGCACCGTCCTCGATATCCCTGAAAATGGGACGCCTGACTCCCTAGAACACTTGGTAGACGTGAATGTCATACCAATCCGGTGCATTCCACATTGTTCTGGCATATCGCTGGTATAGGTACAGAGTATAGTCACTCTCATCCCATTCCAGACTTGGCATGAATGAGTCCATACCTACATTCAGTATCCTTAAGTAAGAAGTACTTATAAGGAATACAAGAATACAGGAAAAGTATATTTTATTTATTGACAGTACAATATGCTTTTATACTTTACATGCTTATTCATTACATTCCAACTACATACATTCACACATCATTTACATAGTGGGGATCTAGATCCATATTTTCCTTATGTTATGATTTTTTCCTCTGGATATGTCTACATCCATTCCTCCAAAGTACCGTTGCGATCGGTTCTCGGACCTTCAGAGGGTTCTGCCTTGATCAGGACATAGTAATTTACCGTATTATAATATTCTCTTCTTTCATCCACTATATATGTTACTACCGGATATTTCAGTTCGTAATGCACCCCGTATGCTTCTATCATGCCCTTGGGTGCTACTCGCCACATCTTCTTCACGAACGCGTAATATTCGTCCAAGCTGTGGCTGTCGTTGCCCAATCTTGCAAAAGGCGCAAATCGGACATGATCTTTACCAAGAATCTTTAGGTAAGTATTCTTTGACTAATATTAAAATAAATAAGTTAGATAGGAAAGAGGTAATCATTTGTTCAATGCTACTAACTATGGATACTATCTTCTTTAAGGATTTCTAGGGTGTGATTGGGACTCAAGGTCCCCTTTATAATTCTAGAACCTACGTCCTATCTGAACCTATGTTTCATCCTAGATTTTTCATTCTCGCGGACCTGCATGGGCCACCACTAAAAGACGTGTCATGTCCCGCTTCCCAGATTCAAATGGTTTGACGTCATAAACACATCCCTAGGCTACGTGCAGAATTCGCGATTGTCGCCCATAACCATCAGAATGGAAAATACAAGACTTACTTTTCATTACACATATTGTAACTTATTATATATGAAACCTTTTTATGGATATATTGTCTTACAAGTTCATTACAACAAGGTATTCACATAAACTAACTACAACAGTACGATCTCTTGAGAGTCTTCAGATAACTACTCCTCGATGTACACGGTAATGCCTCAGCAGGAACGTCTTCTTCTTCTCCTAGTGGACAAAATACTAGGTCGTTTAGAAACGACAAGCAAGTTCGACAAGAATGGTTAAGATTAAAAGAAATATGGAATGAAATGAGCATAATAGTTTTGTAAGGTACCTTTCATTGAAAAGAAGTATCATTAATGTATGAGTATCATGTTCCTTTTATCTAGATAGGCATCATGAAATGAAATGCAAGAAAGGGAATTAAATCTAACATGGAATGCAATATTGGAAAACAACCTGAATATTCATCTAAATAATTTTTCATCAACAATCCGTTAACCTGGATCAGGCTGTGAATTTGGCGGCACGGTGCTTAGTATCCGGCCTGGAGCCTCCCTTGGGTTTAACAATCACCTATTCGATGTTACTGTCGAAATAGACGTAAAAATCTGGAGCCTCCTTTGGGCTTAGTTTGTCTCCCTTGAGCAAACGAAATAAGAGCCTCCCTTGGCTTAGTTTGCCTCCCTTGAGCAAACGGAAATACGTGAGCTAAGCCTCACAAACTCGATTCGTATGGCCTTACGAACGAGTAAAAAATTTACTGATCAACTTTTTAATTATAATTATGCTATAGGATCATTTAGGGATATTCAGGTTGTTCTCCCCTGCCCAAATGCTTCATAACTGGTTCTAGATACTTTTCCTAAATGACTTTAGATCAAGGAATAACCTAATTTCGTTTGCTGAAGGTCGGGAATTTGACTATCTCTTGAATTTTCAAAATTTTTGACATAGTCTCCTTGTATAGGGTGACTCCGAAAATTCACAAAAGATAATATATGATGAAAATTTAAAAATCCGGGTTCGTCGACCCCTTCGATGGAGCAACCCTCAACACCGGAACCACGCAATTATATATATCAGGTTCGCCGACCCCTTCGGTGGAGCAACTCTCAACACCGGAACCACGCATGTATGTATATAATCACATAAATGACTTAAAACTTTCTTATCCAAGGGTATTTTACCTTGGGAGAGGTCCGCTGACTACTTGTGATTTGCTAAAAATACAAGTCAAGAACAATCATTAGTCATTAGTGAAACTCATTCTCAAGGAGAGGAATATTATTACAATTCTAATTGTAAGTGACATAACCCAATATGAAAAAATCAAAATGCTCAAAAGTATTATATATAAGCCTATAGTTATAATTAGACTATCTCGAGGCTTAAAGATTTTGATATAAATATGTATGTAGGTGCAAAGTTCATATGTAATGCTGATTTTATATAAAGTGAACCAAAATATCAAATAAGGACTTTAGGGACCTATACACATACTAGTTAGAACCAGGAAATGAAGACCCATACATATTTGGTCAATTTCTAATTTGACATGATATGTGAACACGTATTTGAACATAACAAAGTTACCCAAGAGATTTAATCAAGTCTTGAAACTTAATACCAATGTCCTCTATTTGTTCGGTAATATAAAAATACACCAATTTAACTAAATAGTGGTAAAATATCTCAGATATTTGTATATATAAAATTTGGACAAAATTTGTACATATTAGAAAATACATATAAAATATTAATTCCTAAATAACTTTACCTAAACTAGACTAAGGACTTCATGTTCATGTATAGGTAATGTCAACAACCTTAAATTACATGACAAGTTAGGAATTTGTCGAGTTAAAGATATGTAGATATACAACTTGATTTAAAGGATAAGAATGTTGTGCAACTATAGAAAATTTGTAACAGACACAACAATACTAAGAACTATTTTGATGATTAAAAGGGGAAGAAATTTTACTAGGCTTATTATCCATTACCCTAGCTTTTATCCACAGATTATCCTATGGCAAAGTAATATTCCTAATAACAAGGAGCCTACAAGTCAAATAAAATTTAGCAAGTTCTTCACTATTAAATTAACAATGGTTGGTAAGTCTACATAGAAAGTGTTTGATGGGGTCATTGACACACTTATAATACATTCTTCACAGAACATACTGGAAAAACCTTTATGGAATAAATGGCACATACTAAATTCATACATGTATCCTATGTTCCATGTCAATTATTATTTTTATATTAAGAACGAAATCAGAATATAAATTTCTACTCTCGGCAAGAGAAGTATTTGTTGATTTGAAAAAATATCTAGGAAAAGGAATGAGGACTTGCCTTGGGTTGGAGATTGACCTACCTTTCTCCGCAAATCCCTAAATTGAACCCAACCATGGTTCAAAATTGGATTAGTTAGTAAAACCTAACCTAGAATTTAAAGTTGAATTAAAGAGATTTGGGAAGAAGAGGATTAAGAATTTACCTAGGGTTTTTTTCTTTGGAAGTGAAAGAGGAGGAGGAAGAGGAGGTGACCGGAGAGGGGGTGGCCGGCGGCGGGCGCGCAGCAGCAGCAGGTGGGGATAGGGGGTGGTGGTATATGTATGTGTGGGTGTGTGTTGGAGAGAGGGGTCTTTGCTTTTTTAAAGAAGGAAAAAAGGGGGTGAGGTGTCCCTTTCTAGGCTTTTCCAAGGATGTGTTTTTTTTTCTCATGGTAAGGTGTCAATTTCTAGGTTTTCTCGGGGACACATGGCATGACATGTGTCATGCCATGGATGGGTTTTTTTTTCAAAAGGAAAACTTAGAAAAATATTTAGGGTATGACAAGTCGGCACGAAAATTACGCTGATTGACAACATGACGATGCAGAAATTATGGTGCGTGATTTGTGCTCATCAGTGCAAATTTGAAGCATATTGCAAAAAAAGTTTGCGGAACAGAGAATTGAATACTTGACAGCTCAGCTATCATCAAATATTTGCACATATAATACTATTTTTTCTATGCTTCTGGTTTAAAGTGTGTTAAACTTATGCTAAAATTTGAAAACTTTAAAGGGAGTCTTGTAGAAGCATGAAAAATCTCATGCTAAAAAAACTACTAAAAAGTTTAAAAAACGCATTTTAGTTTATAACTAATTTTCCCAGGTGCAAAAAGTTGAAAAGAGCTCCTAACGCAAAACATTAACAAAGCTTTCAAGGAGTGCGACATTAAGTTGATATTCCTGCGTGTGCACAAAAAATGTTAGGGAAGAATGGTTTGAATCTCTTCATTAATGGCAACGTGCAATAATGAACGTGTCCTAACATATTCCTGACATTTTCATATTTTGAAACGTATGAACGTTTGCAAGAATCGAGGAGGCGACATTGATTATGTCTGATTTATTATGACACTTTATTTTTTCCTCAAAGCAGTGCCACGTGGCAGGCCTTGCAGATCAGGAGTAAGAATCTACACATAGAAGACTGCAATTTTCTCTAAAAGAAAAGAGAGTTTTTCCGCGACTCTCTCTATTCATTAATGACATAATTGTTAGAGGAATGTTTCGAATTCTGAGGTTTCGAAATGACAACCATTGTAATCATGAGGATTTATTATATTCCTCGTAATTGCTACCAACTGTCGCACAAGTAGCATTTTGTGCGAGCGTTATCTGTGCATAGTAAGTGCGTTAGTTTTGCGTGCGAAGAAATGCAAAAACATTGTGTTTTTCCTATTTCTGTGCGAGATTTCAACAATTGGCGTTACAGTGTGAATAGACTATAAGTACCTCGGGATTTGTGTTGCCAAGGAACATCGAAAGCTTCGATTCTTGAGCCAGAGCTTACTTGTTGCCAGTTTCTCTCCTCAACGTTCTGAGTTCGAGACCTAGCAAGTTCTTCCCGCTCTACATCGGATAATCAACTGAGTAGAGCGATCACGTGCCGATTGGATCTCTACCGCTACTCTTTTCCTAGATTTCTTGTTTCTTTGCTTTGTACTTATAATTCTTATTATACGTTCATGTGAAAGCATTCTTTGTATTTAGAAAGCAATAATTCAAATTTTTATAAGTGAAAATTTATTCAACTTTTGTTATGGACAACAAGGTAATAAAGAAAAGAAGGATATAATGAAACAAGTAAAATAAAAACAAAAATTCAGGATCCGAACTTTATAATTAGACATGTAGGACTTAAACTCTAAACCAATATAAAATACATGATTGTCGAACTCGAGTGACCCTTGTAGTCAGCGGAGAGAGACATAAAAGCTCTGGGGGTGCCGGAAGATCAGTGGATCGAGTCACGAGAGCGTAATATTTCTTCCATTTATAATGGAAATTGGGGGGCAGTGGGCCCAAAAGGTAAACAAGTGGATGTCCTAAGTAATTTTTTCTTTCTCAAACTAGGATAATCCCCAATCGGACTAGCCTTGAGTAAAATATGATGTGCCCATATAAATAGCCATAAAAAAATAAATATATATGATACAATCACTAATTAGCCATTTCTTAAATCGAGATAGACTAAGGTTGCGTTTGGTTCATTGTAAGGTAATCGTAATCGTAATGGAATTGGATTTATAATGTAATTGGGTTTGTAACGTAATGGAATTACAATTACATTACTATGTTTGGTTGAAGCATGTAATCAAACCATGTAATGTAATGCCAATTGCATTCATATGTTTGGTTTACCATGTAATGTAATTAAGTTTCTAATTTAATATTTTTTAAATACAACATAAAATTTAAAATTGGATCACTAAATTTTTTTAAAAAATTTAAAAAGAAAACTAAAAATATAATAAATATAAATAAGGAAAAAATGGTTTGTTTTATGCTAAAAGACCAAAACGAAAAAAGACAAAAATAAAAAATGCAAAAATGACAAACGAACAAAACAGAAGGAAAAACCAAAATAAAAAACGATAAAAAAGAAAAACAAAAAAAAGATCAAAAATGTGAAACCATAAAAAGTGACCAATAATGGTAAAAAATTGACTAAAAACAAAAAAATGACAAAAAACAACAATAAATGAAAGGAAAAAAAACGACGAAAAGACCAAAACACAAAAAAGGGCAAAAATGAAAAAAAACGACAAAAAAGAAAAAAAATGACAAACAAGAGGGAATTAAAACGAGAAAAAAGACAAAAAGATTAAAAAACACAAAAACGTACAAGGTCGAAAAAAATCGATAAATAACATGCAGATGACAAAAAATGTGCAAAATCGACAAAAAAAAACGATAAAAACGTAAAAATTGAACAAAAAGATAAAAAGGCAAAAATGAACAAAACGACAAAAAAGAACAAAAGAACAAAAAAATGACAAAAACGACAAAAATAAACAAATAACCAAAAACGACAAAAAAAAGACAAAAACGAAAAAAAAGGACAAAAAACAACAAAAACAAACGACAAAAAAATAAAAACAACAAAATGAACAAAATGACCAAAAACAAAAATGACAAAAAAAGACAAAAAGGACAAAAACGATAGAAAATCGAACAAAATGACAAAAAAAAAAACAAATTACAAAAACGAACAAAAACGACAAAACCGAACAAAAAGACCAAAAAACAAAAAAAAAGACAAAACGACAAAAACAAACCAAAACAAAAAAAAACAAAAATGACAAAAAACGACAAAAAGGGACAAAAACAACAAACATTGACAAAACGACAAAAAATAAACAAAAACCCAAAACTAACAAAATGACAAAAAAAAAAAAAAACGACAAAAACAAAAAAAAGGACAAAACGACAAAAAATCGAACACAAATGACAAAAAACACAAAATTACAAAAAAAACGAAAAAAACGACAAAGACAAAAATAAACAAAAAAGATCAAAATAACAAAAACGACAAAAACGACAAAAAATAAACAAAACAACGAAAAATGAACAAAAATGACACAAAAAACGAACAAAACAACAAAAAAAAGGATAAAAACGACAAAAACAACAAAACGAAAAAAACGATAAAAAACGAACAAAAACGACAAAAACGAACAAAAACAAAAAAAAAAAAACGAACAAAAACAACAAAAACGAACCAAAATAACAAAAAACGAACAAACGACAAAAACGAACAAAACGACAAAAACAAAAAACGAACAAAACGACAAAAAACGACAACAACACAAAAACGACATAAAATGACCAAAAACGAACAAAATGACAAAAAACGAACAAAAACGACCAAAAATGAACAAAAATGACCAAAAATGACAAAACAAACAAAAACAACCAAAAATGACAAAAACGAACAAAAGACCAAATTATAGCATACCAACCTTCCGTTTAAGTTGTAATGTAATTGCGATTACTTAGGTTTTATGATGTAATTGAGTTTAGAAAAACTGATGTAATGTAATCAAACTTGTAATCGCGATTACATTGCATCTAATTTTTTTTTGTCCAACCAAATACCCAAGTTAGATTGACAACACAATGCCAATTATATTACGTTTCCAATCCTGCAAACCAAAGGGCCCTAATGCATCATGCAAAACCGAAATATTACCTAGACTAAAAAGTAAAGAAGAAAGGCCTGCAGCTCCGACACTACTCTCCGGATCCGGACACCCTGTCCAATATATCACCCTTTCAATCCATTCCCCACGCCCAGCGCATGCCCGGATCCAATCACCGCCCCCTTCCGATGACTGCTACCGTCGTCTTCCACCTCCGGAAACCCTAACCCTAAAAAAAACCCTAATTTCCTCCAATTCCCCAACCCCGATCCTCAATAGAAAGAAACGATGTTCGACTCCCCGGCCGCCTCCCGCCACCGCGCCTTCATCTCCCCCTCCATGTCCGCCCCCACCTTCCCCACCTTCTCCACCCCTTCCTCCTCCCGCTCCCCTTCCCCAAACCCTAACCCTAACCCTAACCCAAATACCTCCTCCTTCTCCCACAACGGTCGGATCGCCGCCGCCCTCCTCCCCTCCGCCGCGGTCCTCCTCTCCCTCGGAGGCACCCCCGTCCTCCTAACCCTAGCCCTAGGCCTCACCGTCTCCTACGTCCTCGACCTCCTCCGCCTCCCCCCGGTCGCCCCCTTCCTCTCCGTCTGGATGACCCTCACCCTCTCCCAATTCGCCTTCTTCTTCTCCTCCTCCCTCCCCCTCCCTTCCTCTCCCTCCTCCTCTGCGCCCTCCTCACCTTCCTCATCGGCGTCTGGATCTCCCTCCAGTTCCGCTTCCTCCAGATCGAGAACCCCGCCATCGTCCGCGCGCTCGAGCGCCTCCTCTTCGCCTGCCTCCCCATCGCCGTCCCTCCATTCCTCACCTTTGCCGCCGTGTCCGGCCTTGGCATCGCCAGCGCCGCCTACTACCTCGCCGCCTTCTGCTGCGTCTACTACTGGCTCTTCTCCATCCCCCGCCACTCCTCCTTCAAGTCCTCCTTGGACGACGGCTTCATCCTCGCCCCGCTAGAGTGCTGTGTGCAGTCGCTCTTCCTCCTGTTCGTCCCCGTTCTGTTCCGGATCGGATCGCACCACGCAGTCCTCTTCTCGTCCGCATCCTCTGTCTGCGACCTCCTGCTCCTCTTCTTTATTCCGTTTTTGTTTCAATTGTACGTGTCGACGAGGGGCGCCATGTGGTGGGTCACGAGGGACGAGTACCAGATCCACCGGATCAGGTCTGGAATGGGGCGGTCGCTCTGGTTGTTGTGGTGGTATGTCTGGAGATCAGGGTCGTTTTCCATTCATTTGCGAGGTACCTGCAGGTGCCGCCACCGATGAATTACTTGCTCGTGACGGTGGCGATGCTTGGTGGGGCTTCGGCGGTGGGGCGTAGCTGTTGGCATGGTGCAGGATGCGGTCGGCTCGGCCGTGTTCACGGCGATGGCTGTCTTGGTTAGTGGCGCAGGGGCGGTCGTTATCGGGTTTCCGATACTGGTATGTTTTGATTTCTTGAGAAAGTTTGATTTTTTTTTTTTTTTTCAATTGATAGGATTTGAAATTGCTGATTATGATTGAAGTGTTCTTTCACCAGCTTTAGTTGATAGAATGCTTATGTTTATATATAATGAAGGAGAGAAATTTTGATTCCTGATGGTGATTGGCCCTGTCTTTATGATCATTTTTGATTGCCTAAGTTCCTGTTTCGCTGCCATAACTCAACAGTCAACACTCAACTTAAACAAGGGCGGTAGATGTTGTAGTAATTATCAACGAATCAAGCTTGTGTGCCATATCATGAAAGATTATGAACGATACCATGAAACTATGGGGGAGAGGTATTGAGCAAGGATTAAGAAAGAAACTAACAATCAATTTAGTTTTGTGCCGAGGATGTCTACTAGAAAAGCCTTTTAGTTACTAAGAAGGTTAGTGGAAAATTCAGAGACAAGAAGAGGGAACTACATATGTTTTTATTGACTTAGGAGATTATGATAAGAGTACCCAAGGAGATAATGTGACATGCTTTGGAGAAGAAAGTAAGTCTCCGGTAGATGTAATGATTATAAAGAATTTTGTGATGGATAATGCGAAACATTGGAGGAATGCTACACCATTTCTCATATTAAGTTATTTCATTTTTGTTCTTCTTATGGATGAAACTAGTGGACATATTCAGGATTGTGTGGGTTGATGGGAGTGTGGAAGGGTTGGATTCTAAAATGGATTGAAGAGTTGGCTTTGATTTTGAAATAGATTCCTCTTACTGGTGATAAGAAGATGGGCAACTTCCCTTGTACTGATGATGTGGGTTATACAACGGATGTGATAATAGTAAACACGAATCCTCAATGTGTGCTTCAATAAAGAAGGGATGGTCATCATTACGATGGGTTTCAGAAATGTTACAGAAATGAACTACATTTCAGATTCAACTCAGCAGTAATGTCCTACATATTATCCCGAGTAAGAAAATATCTCTCTAATGGTATATAGTTTTTTTTTCATACAGTCTAATATATAGATAAATATTTGTCGATTGTGTTAATAATGGTATGGTGATGTATTACATGGTAATTAATCCTAGTGTCCTCTAGTTGCTTATGAGATACTCCGAGGTTGGGGTAAATTGGTGAAGGCACATGGTTAAAATACTATAATCACATAATATGGCTGGGGCAAACAGATGACAAAGTTATTGGAGACGATGCTCTTTGCAGATTACCATCAGCACAAGATCATGACATGTTGATATCTGAACAAGGACATGAATATTTAGATTTGGATTGAGATTTGAAAATGCTGAAAAATTGGTTGCATCAAATATTTGTATACTACAGGGGAGACGGTAGAGTTGTAAGGATGGTTGGTGTAGAATCTCTTCATAACAGTAATGATAGAAGTGCAAGTTTAAGATTACAAAGTAGAATAATTGACTTGGCATCATATGACTAGTGACTACTGTATTATAATGTTATGACAAAAAACGACCCACAGATTTCTTTGATTGAATATGGGGTAAGAATTCTATTGACCTTTAAACTAGCTAAAGTGCACACATGCAAGAATAAAACACATATGCAGGGCCTGCGTAAGTTACCATAGAAATCACTAAATAAGCCCATCGGGGGGCCATCCAAAATTAGTCATCCATGCGTATTTCCGTAAGTTACTATCAATATCGCTAAATAAGCCCATATGGGGCCATTTAGAATAGCGATTCATGTGCATGATCTTTAATCTAGAACATATTTGGACTAAAAATCATGCATTTGAGATATATATTTCTAAACCATCAATAATGTGTATCCTATCTTAATATATGTTTTGGATAATTGAACAAATCACCTGATGAGTTTGAATTTCCAAATCATATGATTCTGATGCATACACGGTTTATACTGTTCTAAAAATCGAAAAAAATCGGCGCCTAGGCGCTAGGCTGTCATGGGGTGCTAGACGCCGGTCCGCATCTAGGCGGAATTAGTCGGCACTTGTCGACGTCGGTGGAATTAGGCGGCGCCTAGGTGCCCGGTGCCCATCCACTACTGCCTAGTGACTTTTACAACCTTGACGTTTTAGAATAAGGTATTGGTCAACACTCTGGATCACTTTTTTGGATGTCTATCCGGCACTTACATAAGCAATTGCTTAGGTGCTTTATGGTTATCTGAATTTAACATTTGGGTACCATTTCCGCGATCCAGGAACATGATCCGGGAAATTATGCTATCAAAAGTGAACATGTAGTTTTTTATTTTGTTAGTTTTCGTTAAATTTTTAGAGCGTAAGACTTGGTTTTTTTGAAAGACATTATGCTAGGATTGTTTGGAGTTATGATTTTTTTAGTTTTGAATTTTTGATAATGCTTGTTTATGGTACTTGATTAAGTTTAAATCTTATATATACATATTATATTACATATTTGTTCCTTAAGAATATTTCGAAGCTACGTTTTGGATAAACGCATTATGTTTCGAAGAAGCCTACTTTCTTCGTATGGCATACCATGTTTATCAACTATATATATAATATATATATATATATATATATATATATATATATAGCCTTCTCAAATATAACTGGGATATGGGAAACTAGCCTTGCTTTTTATCAAATCCTTTCACAACACACACTCATATTTACACCTACCCCTGATCTTCTCTACCATGTCTGCTATGTTACTTATGGATTTCTTATTGGCTACCATGTTAATGATAGAAGAAACATACACGCTCACAGTCCTCACTTAGTTGCAATAAAGAATCAAAATATTTTTTAGATAGTATTTCTATTGTAATTATGGCTGTAGATCACAGACTATTTGTAAGAGAATTAGAGTTTATGGCCAAATCCAATAGCAAAACATCTGTTCTTCTCACATGGCTTGATGCCAGCAAGCAAAGCAAGCAATGCAAGCGAATGAATAGTAATTGTTGGAGATGGTTGATTTAGTCTCCTATTTGACATTTTTTCCTAGGTAGATGCTAGGAAGCAAGGACACTCAAAAATCAATGTTGTGCCGCGGCGTGTCACACACGTACCGACACGTGACAGACAATCCAAATACATTAGGACACACCAAAGTAGTTGCCGAATCAGTGTCCCCATATCCAAGTGTAGCGTGTTGTGTCGTATCAGACTCCATCTCCGATCAACAGAGGATAGATGCATGTTCAAAATAGCACATTTATTTTATATACTCTTTGTTCTTCCTTTCATTCTTGTGACATCGAGAATGACCAATTTGCATAAAGATGTAGCACCATTCTGTAGTTATAATTTCAAATGGCTGCTCATGATTGGAGGATGTATATCTTCAACTTTTGGAAGCTTTGATGGGATGAAGCAGAATGTCACATGCAGTTGGTTGGATGAAGAATTTGTGCATTCCTAATAGGTGGATAAAGTGTAGAAATAGGGGAAATGTTGTTTGATATCAAGGATTAATGGTTAACCCTCATGCTGATGGTTATAGATAAAAGGATATGCAATCTAAAAAAGGAGAAAACATAACTACATCCGTTTTTTAATTAATCCTCATAGCTATAGTTATAATGAAAGGATATGCAATCTAGAAAAATGGAAGATATAACTATTTAAAAAATATCTATCAACTAGCGAGTATCTATGTAAATATCTAGTCTATAAAGTTGATAGGATTCCACCTAGAATCCTATCGATAGCACCTAGACCAACTCTCTCTCTCTCTCTCTCTGTGTGTGTATAATATACACACACATGCACACACGCACACACACAGGCATATCCAAAATTGTCTAAATATGTCGTTATATTCGACGTGTATCGTGTTCTTATCCGAATCCATGCCCATGTGTATGCATAGGTGACATTGAATGAAAGAGAAGAAAGTATATGATCAATGAAATGTTGTTAAGCGGTGATGCTTTGTTTTAGCTGCAGCAAAGGCTGCAACAATTTTGCGGATGTGTTGCAACTTTTGTTGCAGCAATTCACAGTACTTACAACAAACAAACCACTGTAAATGTTGCATCAATGGTGCAACCTCTCTACTTACAGAAAAAACAACCATTAAAATAATGATCTTATGTTTATAGTACGTAAAGGGCTGAAGAAAAGAAGATTAAGAAAAAAATTAACACATTTAAATTTTTTAAGCACACCTACACTTGTCAACCCAAGAGTTGGTAGCAGTCCATGTTTGAGGTTTGTTAGTTATCGGAGTTTTTGGTTTCCGTTGTGTGTCTGAGAGTAAACAAGTGAAAAGAAGGGTTAGGACATCAAAGGGTGGTTGGGGTTGGGGTTTGGGTTTAGGATACTTTTACTGTTAGTCTAACTGTTATATTGCTCATACATGTCCCTGAGGGGGCCATATCCAGTATCCATACAGTGTTCTAAATGGCGCCCGCCTAGGCCGCCTAGGCGGTAGGCGGTCCCTCTCCGCACCGCTTTGCTGTAGGCGTTGGAGTAGGCGGCCAATGGAGGTTGGCGGCATAGGCGGAGGTGAGGCAACTTAGGCGAGCGCCTAGGCGGAGAAATACTTTACAAAATATTTTGGCCAAAAAGGTTTTTTTTTTTTACATTATGGGCCTAACAACACTAAAATTTTATAAATCTTTGTTTTACAACTTAGTTATGCATGGAACACCCTTAAAATGCATATTATGAAAAAAACAGTGGTAAAATAGTAAAAAATGTTCAAAATGTATCAACCGCCTAGGCGGCGCCTAGGCGGTAGGCGGACTCTCCGTCGCGTGCCTACCGCCGTTTGTAACCTTGTATCCATATCAGTCTGAGTCAGCTTTATTCAACAGGGTGCAACATAGAAATAACTCTGGCACAGTTTAGATTCAAACGCTTAGTGAATTCAAGTTGGTTTCGTCCCTGTAGAATTAGAATAATAAAATGATTATTATTGATGACGGAGTTACATATATATAGGAGAGGCTAACCCCTCTCACTATTGTTCTATCCAATGTGGGATTAAAGCCCAATACTACTAATACTAATATTAATACTTAACACTCTCCCTCAAGTTGGAGCATAGATATCAATCATGTGCAACTTGTTACACAAAATAGAACCTGAGGACCCAAAAGAGACTTCGTGAATATATCGACTATCTGGTCATCGGTCCTCACGTGGTGAAACTTTATCATCTCTTTTTATATTCATTACAAACAAATGTCAATTTCAATATGCTTCGTCTTTTATGAAATATAGGATTGGTAGCAATATGGATATCAAACTGGTTATTACACCACATATATGCTGCTTTAGATCCTGCTTCTTCTCCAAGCTGTTGTAGAAGATGTTTCAGATATAACATCTCATGCTGTGCCATGAGCAATGATTCAATATTCTGCTTTCGAACTTGATCATGCTATCACACTCTGCTTCTTGCTCTTCCACGATACCAAGTTTTTGCCAATAAATACCGAGTAGCCAGACATAGATCGTCTATCTGTCAGGCTTGCACGTCAGTCAGCATCAGTAAAGCACTCAACATGAGTATGTCTATGATTCTCCATCCGAATTTTTTTTCGGATTCTGGACTAGATAGCGCAGAATTATGAAAATTGTCTGCCAGTGTGGAACTTGTGGAGAGGCCATAAATCTACTCTCGAAACTCACAACAAAGCAAATGTCTCGGTGACCATAAATCTACTCCTCGTCTGGGAGTAACTTTGCCTCTGGATCCATGGGTGAGGTTGCTCCCTTGGCTTGTATCATTCCTGCATCATTTAGTATGTCCAGCACATACTTTCTCTGAGATATTATAATGTTCCGCTTTCTCTGTATGACTTCATTGCCCAAGAACTAGTTCAACAATCCCATATCTTTGGTTTGAAATTGTTTTTCCAAAATTTTTTTAGTCCCACAATACCCTGACTATCATCTCCCGTGATCACAATGTCGTCAATATAAACACCAAGTAGTATCCTTCCAGTTTATGTCTGTCGGTAGAATACCGAATGATTTTTCTTTGATTGACACATGCCAAACTGAGTAACATGTGTAAGCACGAGGTGAATGTTTCAGACAGTAGAGGGCCTTCCGCAGATGACATACTTTATCCTCCCTTGCAACGAACCCGGGAGGTTGCACCACATATACCTATTCTTCAATATCTCCGTAGAGAAATGCATGCTTGATATCCAGATGAAGCAATGGTCAGTCATAGCGAACAACTAAGACCAAGAGTACGCGTATGTCATCCTGGCAACTGGAGAGAAGGTCTCAAAATAAGCTTACCATAGGTCTGAGAATATCCTTTAGCTACCAGACGAGTCTTTAGGCGATCAAGAGTGCCATCCGGTTTTATCTTTGATCGTGAACGTCCATTTGCAATCTACTGCTTGCGCTTACCAGAGTTGCAAATCTGTCAAAGTCCTAATTATGGTTCTTCCCGAGTGCTTTCATTTCCTCTTCCGTAGCAGCACGCTAATCGGGATGTTTGAGACCTTCCTCAACAGTATTGGGAATCTGAATTCCCTCAATAGTAGCGATCAAGGACCGAGTATAGCTCGCGAGACCTTTGTAGTTTGTAACCTACAAGGGATGATCACGATAGGCACGACGAGATCAAGCTGGTGGAACAGGCGGAGGCGAACCAGTAGAGCTAGAGGAGGATGATAGCTCTGTGACAGTGGGCACTATCTGCGATGATCATTCATGCGACATCGGTACTGACTGACCCGGTGTTTGCGGACCATCAGACTGGGGTACTAGCTCGGTAGGGGAGGACACCCTTACGGGAGGCTGTTGTGTTTGAACAGGAAACAAGAAGAAATTTTCATCTGAGTAAACTTGGGGAACTGGATCCATACTTTGTGGAAGTAGAGGAAATCCTTTTACAACGAAGGTAACATCTCGAGAGAGAAAATCTCTTTACGGTAGGGGAAAAATACCGATATCCTTTATGATATTTAGGATATCCAAGGAAAATACATTGAATTGCCTTAGAATTTAATTCAGAAAAAGTCGGTCGGGTATTCCGAATATAGCACAAGCAACCAAAAATCTTGAGAGGTAGAGGAAACGGCTCTCGATCGGGATATACCCGAAGACGGTAGTACCATTGAAAATTGTCGATGGCATGCGATTAATCAGATAGCAAGCTATAAGAACCACATTAGACCAAAATTCTTGGGAGTATGTGCTTGAAACATAAGAGCACGCGTTGTTTCCAAGAGATGACGATTCTTGCGCTCTGCCAAACAATTCTATTATGGTATGTAAGGACAGAAATTTTGGTAGATAATGCCATTGTTGGACAGATGAGTATTGAACCCACAAGATAGATACCCACGACCATTGTCATTTCGAAAGCATTTAATTGGAACACCAAATTGTGTTTTGATTTCGGCATAAAAATTGTACCAAAATTTAATGGTCCGTTTGGATAGGTTTTCTGAATTTTTTTCCTGAAAATAGTTTGCAGAGAAAATGTAATAAAGTTTTTTGGATATTCAGATTCTGAGTTTGCGTTTGGTTACTTTCATCTGGAAATTTTTTTTTGGAAAAAATTAAATTTTGTTTGGTAAAATATTTTCATTGTGTTTGGTCCTGTGTCCATTCATGTCCCCCAACGAATCTTTCTGTGTCCAACACGATAACGAATGTAGCCGCTGTCATGGGAGAGGCTTCGAGGGGGTTGATCGGGATCTGCAAGGTATTAGAGGGAATTAGGGTTTGGCCGGGAAGGACGGGGGAGCCGGCTTGGGGTCCTGTATCAATTCCGTATTCTCCAACGAATCTTTCCTGTGTCCAATACGACGATGAATGGAACCGCTGCCATGGGAGAGGTTTTGACGACAACGAATGGAGCCGCTCGTGCTCGACGGTCGATGAAGGGAGGCGAGGGAGCTCGACATGGAGGCGCTCGGGTTCGGCAGTTGTCACGTCCCGCTCCCGTAGGAGCGATCGTCCTCGCTAAGGCGTGACGCCGCACGGGCCTAGGTTGCGTCCGTGCAAGGCCAAGTCCAGAAACGACCGATTTGAGATAGGCCACAAAGTCGCAGAGTGTCCCCATTTGCAGCGGAAAGTAAACGAACACAAAATTGAAGTGAATTCAAACTCTTTATTGATTTTCAAGAAGTTTACAAGCGGCGCTAGGCCGATATTACAATTCGCTCAAGCTTTCTCTCTGAAACATAAAAGGCGTGCCAAGTGGCTTACAACATGGAATGATTCATGGCGATGTTCCGATACATTATGTCCTGTATAGGGTGCTTCAGCTTCTAGCAACGTCCCAAGGCCCCGGAGTTGGCTCCGCGTCCTAACATGTTCGATGGAAGTTCCGCACCCGCCGGCGTCTCCTGTATCCTGCAAGCAGACTGTGGGATTATCAGTACATTGTTATGCACTGGTGGGGAGGCTAGCTCGTCCAATGCTATCATTACCAAACACGTTCTATTTACTTTTGTGCACCGTCTATCATTCATTGTCTTTCTAATCTTGCCTTAAGATCATTTACATGGCATATTTCATAGCCTATCTCGTGTTGCCGAATACAAGTGTTGCATGGAAATACATGCACGACTTACCCATACTTACCGTCCGGCCTTTCCTGTTCAACGTAAACAAGTTAGTCAACAATTCATATGAAATAACTTAACGTAGTTCATGCAAGCATTCAATGTCAAATGCATGTCCTTGCCTTGGGTTCTAGTACGTCGTAGGCACGTTTTCTAACTCGTTTGCTCGAAGTACTCTTGATCATTTTGTGTGTGATATTCAAGCCTATTCAGAAGGTGCTTTGTACAGTTAACTTAGACTACTTTGATTTCAAGCAAGGACTTGCACGTGGATTGCCACCAGCAAAGCCCTCTTAAATCTATATGCACCGGTCGCTGGCGTCACAAGCCATTTTGGACACATCCCAGCGTGGTATTTCTCAACTAGCGTAGGTGAGGACTGGCACACACCCCGTTAGTCTCTTGAAATACTTCTGCACTTACGTCCCCCGGGTGGCCAAGTCCGCACCCAGGTAGCCCGTAAGCCATGACTTGATTCCGCCTAGGCCGGCCACGATCCTCCCTTTGATCATGCCGCAGAATCCGTATCACCCGTGCACGGGTCCGTCCATGACCATTTCGTATTTTATTGTCATAGGCTAACCCTTAGCCACAATGCGTTATCGACCAGGTTGGCGTCCGAGCAGCGCGGGTAGCGAGCCCCGTTGCACGTGCCCGTCATACCTGTCGCTAACCATTCCTTTCTCTCTTATCTTTTATTCATGTATTCTTTCATTTCTTTCTTTCTTTCACTTCGTTCGTTCGTTCATTGATTCATTCACGTATTCATTCATTCATTCAAGCATTACGCAACTCCCAGTGTGGGAGCCGCCTTGGCGACCCATCGGTCCCATAGTCTTTCAATGTTTGCTAAACTCTACTCGGAATGACTATGTTGATAGTCTTTCCGTTTTATTGTTGTAAACCATTCATTGTTTCATTGCTTGAACGCATAAGGGACTTGAACGTAAGCTTGTGCCTTAGCACGAGCGTGGAGCACGGTGCGAGAGTTTCTTTATTGTCGAGTTCTTCCCATGCTCTAAACAAGCATACAAGATGGGATTGTTCCCTTAGCTAGGTACGTTGAGTCACTTATTAGCATGCGCGGGGTTATCGCCTAGCGATTCTCGTGATAGTGTCCGTATTGTTATGTGTCTAGGCTAAGCAAAGACGGTTTCATCGGAGCCACCCACCTTAGCGATGTTCGCATCGGCCGAGCGATACTCCGAGCGCGCCTTTGATAGTCTAAGTCTGGATTCATCTTTGACGGGCCATTGTAAGTCTTGCATCGATTCGCATCGATACTTCATCAGGTCGACGCAACTCTTCGAGTCGACGGCTCGTTTGAGTCGTTACACTTGCCGTTTGAATCGGCGTTCCGCTAGGGCGGAGCGGGTCATTACATAATACACCACTCAAAACAAGTCTCGTCCTCGAGACTTCCTGAGTGCAGGTCATCCTACCATTTCTTAACTCGTGTCATCGTGTTTTATAGACAATTCTATCGAACGGCTCTATCGTTCGATGTCATCGAACCATGCTCGGTACCTTTCCAAGTTTCGTGTCGCATACGTTTGGTCGATTTTTATTGGATAACTTTTCATTCATTTTAGAGTTGATGGCACTTATTCAATTCAAGTGTTTCTTCGACTTGGTTGCTTTTTCGACGTATCGTAGGACTGAAACGGTCGCACGAGGTGCGTTGTAATTCGTCAAACACGAAAGTCGTAGGCTGAGGCAAACTCACTCATTCGTTCATGCGCATCTCAACACCCACTTGCAGCTGCATTCGAGTTCATCATATCGCTGAGTTTGGATCGTGCACGCATTCAAGGCGTCCCCCGAATATGTACATTTCAACCAAGCTTAGCGACTAGCGAAGTCGGACAAGCTACTCGTGATAGTTTCGATTTGCCGATCGTTTTGCTAACTTCGATTTAAAACCGAACTCATGTGTGTATCACATATCGTTTATCTCGGTCCTCGAGATGATCCGGTTCGCTTTTCAAGCGTTCTTGTCTACGAAATCAATACGATTTTATCTTAGCGGAGTCGACCAAGTCTAAGTAATTCCCATCCGATTCGAGACCAAATATTGCACTGTCATCGAGTACGACTTCCAATCAATGATTCAATTCGTTATCCCAACTTTACTGGCATCATTCATTCTTATCATTTCCTTCGTTTGGGACCAATCTCACCGTCGTTCACGCACACTCACAGTTCCCGTCCTACTCTAAGTATTGCTGCCCAAGTCTATCGTTCGTCCAGACGATACTGTAAGGTCAATTGCACAAGTTCAATCACTCGGCATAGGGTCGTCCGCCTATCCGCTAGGTCAGCTCACAAGGTCATAGTTACACGTCAGGTCCGTGGCTCGTCGTGCAAGGTCGTTGCACGACGCTCTCCCCAAATCCTATGGTCAAACCATTTGTTCGCTTGTACGGGAGTTTCTACCCAAGTTCGTTTCACTCAAATTTCTAAACATCGAGCATGATCACCTAATTCGCATCAAGACTTACGTTACACATATTCAATTCCGTTCAATCACCAGTTCTAACCAATTCATGTATTCGATCACGAGGTCATCCAGCTCGACAATACATTGCGCCCCAATCTCACGCGAGTCCGATTATCCACGGCGGTTCATGAATCACCATGCAACGCTTCCGCGGAATAATCATTCTCATCGGGGCGTAACTCTTGTTTGAGTTTTAGACTAACCCATTCTCGATACGCGGATTGGACCTACTCAATCCTCAAGTTCAATTCTTCAAGCACACAAATTCATTCTCGAGTCCACCTTCGCGTCAAACCACAAGTCGAAGCAATCAGATTGCCACGCCATCCAAGTTCAATCACTCCCGCTGTATGAATCACCATATCAGCGCTCACGCGGAGTGATCGCCATAATCCGACGCGGCGCATGTGCGAGGCTGGAGTTGCGCTCGCATAAGACAAGAACGTCAACGTTGTGGTTGTCAACGAAGCAAATCCAAGCATTCATATTTTCATCCAAGCAAAATCAATTCGATAGTCTGACCGTCATACATTCAACTAGAAAATCCTCGAGCTAAATCTATCTTTTCCTCGACACATTTTTAACATCCCAAGTATAGCATCCAACGGGACAATGACATTTGCACGATCGTCATTCGCCGAGTCAGAGTACCCCCGAGTTATCGCATATCGATCTTTGATACGCCTCAATACCATCGACGATATGTGTAACCTGACGATCTTCCTTTGCAACCGATTTCGAGTCGTGTGTTGATGCTGTTGTCCGAGTTGGATATTCCATAATTTCATTTAATATTTAAGATCAAGTTCAACTGCTATTCCTCAAGCTAGTTTCAAGATCGTTGTTCAAACTCAAGTCACAATTCATTTGTATCAATCCGAAATCGTACGTGCGATCCTCAAAGTTTTCTTGATCAAGTCCATTCATTTTCATTCATCGTTCCGAACCATTTTCTAACTCGCGTTGCCCATTGACAAGTTGTCCAGCGACATCTCGTTCGGGACTTTTGAAGTCACGACCAACTAAGCGTGACACGTTCTAAGGCTTTGCGCGATCGCATCGCTTGCCGACATACTCGTACGATCCGTAAATCCTTTAGTTTCGCTCGAACAATTTCTATGACGTTCATACACCACTCAGGGTTCGAGCCACTCGACTAGTCGTCGACACTCATTCTTATTCTTCTCCGAACCTATCACATACACCACTCGGATTCAAGCCATACGATCTAGTCCTCAATCACGTTCGCGTCATGCGCTAAGACATCCTTCAGATTCGTTCGACGAATCTCTAGCGTAATCGCTCACGTCGCCTCGACGTACTAAGTCGTTCATACTAATCCTCAAAATCCAAGCCAATCCTTCGGGTACGCCTAAGCGTTAACTCGATAGCGTTCCTATCGATAGACACTCAAAGTGTATCTCCGTTCTCAATCGAGCGATACTTGATATCGCTCGCAACTCGATTGCACCAAAAGTCGAGGTGGGCGACACGCGGCACAACTTAGCCAAAGGGCCGTGTGTATAGCGATTCCGTGCGGACTATATTCGAGTTTGCACGCTTACTTATTCTCGTTCGAGCGACAATTGATCTCGCTCGCAACTCATTCGCACCTAAGGGTCTAGGTGTGCGATACTCTGCACAACTTAGCCAAAAGGCTGCGTGCATAACCATCCCGTTCGAACTATACTTTGGTCTCGTGTACTTGTTTGCTGTCAGCGTAAGCTCATTCAAGCACGCACTGCATTTGCTAACTCTTAGCATCGGTTCCTTCCAACTCAAGTCCGTCGTGGTGGCACAAAGGCCTTCGCCTATCGATCCCGTCCAACCGAGTACCCGTACGAGCTTTTGAAAATATTTAGACTTATTGTATGGAACATCCCAAGGCAAACGAGAGAGAGCGTACCCTTCTTTTGTTTCCAACCGAGCTTTCAAAACTGAAAGAATCGAAATGAAGTCCAAGGACGTAAAGCCGTGCTCTGATACCAATCTGTCACGCCCCGCTCCCGTAGGAGCGATCGTCCTCGCTAAGGCGTGATGCCGCACGGGCCTAGGTTGCGCCCGTGCAAGGCCAAGTCCAGAAACGGCCGATTTGAGCTAGGCCACAGAGTCGCACAGAGTGTCCCCATTTGCAGCGGAAAGTAAACGAACACAAAATTGAAGTGAATTCAAACTCTTTATTGATTTTCAAGAAGTTTACAAGCGGCTAGGCCGATATTACAATTCGCTCAAGCTCTCTCTCTGAAACATAAAAGGCGTGCCAAGTGGCTTACAACATGGAATGATTCATGGCGATGTTCCGATACATTATGTCCTGTATAGGGTGCTTCAGCTTTTAGCAACGTCCCAAGGCCCCGGAGTTGGCTCCGCGTCCTAACATGTTCGATGGAAGTTCCGCACCCGCCGGCGTCTCCTGCATCCTGCAAGCAGACTGTGGGGTTATCAGTACATTGTTATGCACTGGTGGGGAGGCTAGCTCGCCCACAATGCTATCATTACCAAACACGTTCTATTTACTTTTGTGCACCGTCTATCATTCATTGTCTTTCTAATCTTGCCTTAAGATCATTTACATGACATATTTCATAGCCTATCTCGTGTTGCCGAATACAAGTGTCGCATGGAAATACATGCACGACTTACCCATACTTACCGTCCGGCCTTCCCTGTTCAACGTAAACCAAGTTAGTCAACAATTCATATGAAATAACTTAACGTAGTTCATGCAAGCATTCAATGTCAAATGCGTGTCCTTGCCTTGGGTTCTAGCACGTCGTAGGCACGTTTTCTAACTCGTTTGCTCGAAGTACTCTTGATCATTTTGTGTGTGATATTCAAGCCTATTCAGAAGGTGCTTTGTACAGTTAACTTAGACTACTTTGATTTCAATGCAAGGACTTGCACGTGGATTGCCACCAGCAAAGCCCTCTTAAATCTATATGCACCGGTCGCTGGCATCACAAGCCATTTTGGACACATCCCAGCGTGGTTTTTCTCAACTAGCGTAGGGTGAGGACTGGCACACACCCCGTTAGTCTCTTGAAATACTTCTGCACTTACGTCCCCCGGGTGGCCAAGTCCGCACCCAGGCAGCCCGTAAGCCATGACTTGATTCCGCCTAGGCCGGCCACGATCCTCCCTTTGATCATGCCGCGGAATCCGTATCACCCGTGCACGGGTCCGTCCACGACCATTTCGTATTTTATTGTCATAGGCTAACCCTGAGCCACAATGCGTTATCGACCAGGTTGGCGTCCGTGCAGCGCGGGTAGCGAGCCCCGTTGCACGTGCCCGTCATACCTGTCGCTAACCATTCCTTTCTCTCTTATCTTTTATTCATGTATTATTTCATTTCTTTCTTTCTTTCACTTGTTCGTTCGTTCATTGATTCATTCACGTATTCATTCATTCATTCATTCAAGCATTACGCAACTCCCAGTGTGGGAGCTGCCTTGGCGACCCATCGGTCCCATAGTCTTTCAATGTTGCTAAACTCTACTCGGAACGACTATGTTGATAGTCTTCCCGTTTCATTGTTGTAAACCATTCATTGTTTCATTGTTTGAACGCATAAGGGACTTGAACGTAAGCTTGTGCCTTAGCACGAGCGTGGAGCGCGGTACGAGAGTTTCTATATTGCCGAGTTCTTTCCCATGTTCTAAACAAGCATACAAGATGGGATTATTCCCTTAGCTAGGTGCATTGAGTCACTTATTATCATGCGCGGGGTTATCGCCTAGCGATTCTCGTGATAGTGTCCGTATTGTTATGTGTCTAGGCTAAGCAAAGACGGGTTCATCGGAGCTACCCACCTTAGCGATGTTCGCATCGGCCGAGCGATACTCCGAGCGCGCCTTTGATAGTCTAAGTCTGGATTCATCTTTGACAGGCCATTGTAAGTCTTGCATCGATTCGCATCGATACTTCATCGGATCGACGCAACTCTTCGAGTCGACGGCTCGTTTGACTCGTTACACTTGCCGTTTGAATCGGCGTTCCGCTAGGGCGGAGCGGGTCATTACAGCAGTCCACCGGCAAGCCGCTCGAGCTCGAGCTCCACCTCCACCTCCTTTCCGCGGTCGTCGAAGGAAGCCGTTTGCTGCTCGAGGTCGAGGTCCACGTCCAGCACGAGCTCGAGCTCCACGTCCACCACGAGCTCGAGCTACGCCTCCTTTCCGCAGTCGTCGAATGAAGGAAAGAGAGATGTTGTGGAAGAGGGAAAGAAGAGAGAATCGGTAGAGAGAAACTCGAGAGGATCGAGGGAGGGTGGGGTGTTGGGGTGCGCGGGGCCCGCCAAAGAGGGATAACGTGTGTTCTGAAAACAACATTTTGCCAAAACGACCATTCACACTATTGATTTTCAAATTTTTTAGAAATCAAACTCTTAAGTGCTCGCTGCTAAACATGATTTTGATAGATTTTTACATTTAAACTCATAAAGCTAAGTTATAAAACGTAACCAAACACACCCTAAATAATTCGGAGCGATTTTTATCAGATAAATAAAAGTGACATGTGAGTAATCATCAACAAATGTAACAAAGTACTTTGAAACCTATTATTGATTCAATCAAACAAGGTCCCCATACTTCAGAATGCACAAACTCGAAAGAAGCGGATGCAAATTTATTATGACTCACCGGATAGGGAACCCGATGATATTTAGCCAAACGATACGACTCACAATAAAAAAAAGCAGGAACATCTAAAGATTGGTACATTTTCTGGAGAGTTTGAATTGATAGATGGCCTAACTAATAATGTAACTCGAATTGATCGAGTTTCACGTCGGCACAGACAACATTAGAAGGTGCGTCAAATAAGTACAAGTCGCCAGCCACATGTCCCTTACTAATTGTCAATCCAGTCTTTAGGTCCGGATAACACAACCATCAGGAAAAAAATATTACCGAGCAATGCATGTCGCGAGTAATCCGACTAATTGAAAGTAAAGTGAACGAATTTTCAGGTGTATGGAACACGGAATTGAGTGATAGTCCGGAAAAAAGACAAGCACGTCCATGGACTATTAGTGACCCATCATTGGCAACAGTAATATCGAAAATACGACCCACCGATACATAATTGCGAATCATACCTGCGTCGCCAGTCATGTGAGCAGACGCAATAGAGTCAATCACCCACGCTTCAACCTTACCACACATGTCGTTGAGTACCTGGTTGTGGATCCAGATGTGGATGCTTTACCGCGACGCTGAGCTTGGAAGTCAGGAAAAGCTGTATATGACTCTACAGTCATCTGGATAGATCGAACACCATCTTCAGGAGCATCTGATGTAACGTTGGCGGCATGTGTTTTAGGACATTGCCACTGGAAATGGCCATGCTGACCACAGTTGAGACCTACACGGTCTTCCTCTATCACGACCGCCATTGTCTCGTCCCCCATCGCGACCAACATTTCGGTCACCACGTCATCCACCACGACCACCAGGAAATCCAGCACGAGCAACACCAAAAGCATATCGATCAGCAGGAGCATGAGCATCATCCGGAGTAGCCTCAACGACTTTCGCTGTCCGAAGGATACGATAATGCGCTTCCAACAGTGTCACGCCCCGCTCCCGTAGGAGCGATCGTCCTCGCTAAGGCGTGATGCCGCACGAGCCTAGATTGCGCTCGTGCAAGGCAGTTCCATAACGGCCGATTACATCGGCGGCGACGGGGTCGTCGCACAGAAGTCCCAAGCAGAAATATTGAATCATGCAGCGGAAATTTAGAACAAACACCCATGAACACAAGTCATTCAAAAGAAGCTCTTTATTGATATTGAATACAAGATTACATTTGTGGACGCAAGGCCAAATTACAAGTCTCTTGTGCTCACTTTTCTCTCATTTTACAATTCACTCTCCTCTCTCTCATCTCTCGATACATGGCTTGAATCCAGCGGAAGCTTCGGAAGGCGATGTCCATACATTATGTCCTGTATAAGTCTTCAATCCGCACGGCCGCACGCTTCGAATCACCAAGGAACTCCGTGCCTCGACGCATCCAAGCGAGCTCCGCGCCACGAGCTTCTACCTGTGCCTGCACATGAACACTATGTGGGTGTCAGTACTCAACTGTACTGGTGGAGTGAGCTTCTCGCCCACCCATACATAACCGACACGTTCATTTACTTTGTGCAGCTTAAGCCCCTTTCGATTGTCTTTCTAGTCTTGCCTTAGGATTCATTTTAGGACGAGGACGTCCGACCAAACTGAGGTGCCAAGACATGTTCGTGCTATAATCCCAACGTGTGTTTCGATCGAGGCAATGCCTCATCGCCTACGTACTTGACCAACTTGCAACTCAGAACGGCAGGGTCGTGCCGTACTCTATTCGCGACTTAGACATATCCGAGACGGTGCTACGCCGAGGAGCAACTTACACGGACTCGGCCGTGCCAAGACCTTTACTTGAACTCAAGTGCCTCAAACCTATTCTCGTGCCAACGACGTCAAGGGGACGACTAGTGCAGGTCGTGCCGCTAGACTTGATTTGTGCCTTAAGTCCTTGCTTAGACTTGTATATACTTCAAGATTGAGGTCGCGCCTCGCAACTTATCAAGACTTTATCCATGCTACCGCCTAGCGGTCTTTCTATTCGACTCATGAACCAACTTAGACAAGACTTGCCAAACCTAATATCGATCTCATGGTCATCCCGACGCCAAGTATCGTGCTAAGCACGGTGCCTATGCTGCAGCCCAATCTTAGGCCCAGACATTGTGTTATCGACTAGACATGATTCCAGTTCTAAACCCAATCCAAAGGCATACACGCGGTGTGCCGCTATTGCCGACACATCTACATGAGTGGTCACTAGCAATGTCAAGCTATCTCGGACACGGCTCGTGGGATATCGGCTCGTCCCTACACGGGTAGCTAGCCCGGAGACGCCGAAGTCTCCCATGCGGTTATCCCGCATCCTACTTTGAGCCGCAACTCGCTTCCCCCGGGCCGAATGATCCCGGCGCCCCGGCAATCATTCGAGAAGACTACACCTTGTCGACAAGTTGTCCAATGACCATGCAAGTCTCAACTCGATCTAACCAATCCTTCCTTAACATGACCATGCATTCCTTCTTTCTTTCGAGACTTAGCGAGACTCCCAAGCCGCGGGACCGATCTCGTGTGCGGGGACTTATCAAGACTTAGCGAGACTCCCAAGTCGTGTGCGGGACATATCAAGACGTAACGAGACTCCCAAGTAGCGGGACCGATCTCGTGTGCGGGACTTTCAAGACTTAGCGAGACTCCCAAGTAGCGGGACCGATCTCGGCGACAACCAGTCGCGTGGACTTCCTTTGATCGTGGCAAGCTTTTTACTAAATTGACCGCAGCTCGTGCCTTAGACAGACCTGGTTCTCTAGGCGATGCTAACGCTCAAGTCATATACTTTTATACGACGAGCCTTGTTCTCAAGGGACTACGCGACTTGACAACCGCAGATAGAGTGGGACAATGCTAGAAATGGCTTCGATAGCCCAGCACAACTCTTGTCTAACTTATTCGGGCAACGACTCGACGAGCAAAGGCTACGCCGAGCTTCGCATCGAGGGAACGTGCCATGCACGCGTTGGACTTGAATAGCCAAGTTCTCGGGTGCCTAGACTTAAGCCAACAAGCCGTGCAAGACGACTTAACTTGCGGGATGTGCGAAGGCTATGCCAAGCCTTGCGGGACAGGACCAAGCATGCTTTATTAAGCATTCATGCGGGCGACGCCTATGACTTAGGCTGATTCGAGTGTCGGGACAAAACGACGGGACCGTGCATGCTTTATCAAGCATTCACGCAGGCGACGCCTATGACTTAGGCTGTTTCAAGTGTTGGGACAACTTAGCAACTTAAGCCAACTTCCTTCTCCCAAGCCACGGGATCGAAGGATCGAGTGTCATTTGAAAGCACACTGAGCCGACTTCTATGAAGACCGTGGGACCATTTTCCATGTTCTAAGACATTCCGACGGGTCGGGATTATTCCCTTAGCTATGTGCATTCGTAGCTTTTATTTTAGCCTACTTGTGCAAGTTGAAAACATGCGAGTTATTAGGTGAAGGCTAAGATGAGGCAAGTTCACCGAAACTACCCCACCTGTGCGAGGAGTCGCCTCGGACGAGCGAGCCTTCGAGCAGCCGTTGCAAGGCTAAGTTCCAACGCCGTCGGCGTTTCGATTCCTCCGATTGACTTTGCGGGACTGGGCACTACAACATATACCACTCAGAACAAGTCTCGTCCTCGAGACTTTCATGAAGGCAAGCCATACTACCATTTCTATGGCCAAGACTTAATCGAGCCTAGACACGGGACTATAACAGTCGAGCGAGATACGCCTACGCGTTTCCTTGAGTCCGAGCCACGCTCGCACTATTATCATTCATTCCTTCAACACGATTTCGAATTCTCGACACTCTTCCATTCCCCAAGTCTCGTTTCCATTCAACGTATCACTTGGCTGGATCGTGCACGCATTCCAGGCGTCCCCAAAATACATGCATTCAGCCAAGCCGTATGATAGAGAATTCGTCATTCTCACTCGAGTCGCATCGTGCACATACTCAGGCGTCCCTGAAATATATGCATGTCAGCCGAATCTCGTGAGCGGGGTTTTCCTATCCTTGATTCATTCAATCCATCCATGTCAATCCTCAAGTTCGATCTTTTGATTGCTAACACTTGCAACAGGGGCGTCCCGCCTAACCGTTAGGCCAATCTTTGCGAGGCTAAGTCACTGTCAGTTTTGGAATCATAGTTCTCCAACAATAATGCCAACACTGACCCCAATCCTAGGGTCAAACCCAAAGTCGGTAGTACGGGGTTTTCTACCCAAGCTCGCGTCACTCAGATTTCTAAACATCGAGCACGATCACCTATTCGCATCAATGCATTCATTGTGGTATTCGAATCCATTTAAATCACCAATTCTAACCAATTCATGTATTCGATCATGAGGTCGTCTAGCTTTGACAATAAGTTGCGTCCCAATCTCACGCGAGTCTGATTATCCACGGTGTTCACAAATCACCATGTAACGCACCCGCGGAATAATCATTCTCATCGGGGCGTAACTCTTGTTTGAGTCCAGACTCATTCATTCTCGATACGCGGATTGGACCTACGCAATCCTCAAATTCGATCATCAAGCACGCTGAGTCGTTCTCGAGTTCACCTTCGCGTCAAACCACAAGTCGAAGCACACAAGTTGCCACGCCATGCTAGTTCAATCACCCTCGCTGTATGAATCACCATACCAGTGCTCACGCGAAGCGATCGCCCTAATCGACGCGACGCATGTGTGAGGCTGGAGTTGCGCTCGCATAAGACAAGAACGTCAACGTTGTGGTTATCGACGAAGCAAATCCAAACATATCATTTTCATCCAATCCAAGTTCGATAGTCCGACCGTCATTCATTCAACTAGAAAATCCTCGAGCCAAGTTTATCTTTTCCTCGACACGTTTCAATATCCCGAGTATAGCATCCATCGGAACAATGACATTTGCACGATCGTCATTCGCCGAGTCAGAGTAACCCCGAGTTATCGCATATCGATCTTTGATACGCCTCAATACCATCGACGATATGCATAACCTGACGATCTTCCTTTGCAACCAATTTCGAGTCGTGCGACTGATGCTATTGTCCGAACTGGATATCCCATAATTTTCTCGATATTCAAGATCAAGTTTGATCGCTATTCCTCAAGCTCGTTTCAAGATTGTTGTTCAAAACTCAAGTCACATTTCATTTGAATCAATCCGGTATCGTATGCGCGATCCTCTAAGTTTCCTCGATCAATACCGTTCATTGTTATTCATCGTTCCGAGTGTGATTCGATATCATTTTCTAACTCGCGTTGCCTATTCACAAGTTGTCCGAACGAGATGCTCGTTCGGGACATTCGAAGTCACGACCAACTAAGCGTGACGCGTTCTAAGGATTTGCGCGATAGCATCGCCTCGTCGACATACTCGTAATCCTCAATATTTGCTCGAATGATTTCCAAGACAAACCATACACCACTCGGATTCGAGCCATCCGATCTAGTCCTCAATCATGTTCGTATCATTCGCTAAGACATCATTCGGATTCGTTCGACGAATCCCTAGCGTAATCGCTCACGTCGTATCGACGTACTAAGTTGTTCGCACTATTTCCTCGAAATCCAAGTCAATCCTCCGTGTACGCCTAAGCGTTAACTCGATAGTGTTCCTATCGATAGACCCTCTAAGTGTAGCTTCGTTCCCGTCCGAGCGGTACTTGATATTGCTCGCAACTCGTTTGCACCAAAAGTCGAGGTGCGCGACACGCGGACTAAGTTGTGCCGCATAACCATCCCGCACGGACTATACTTCGAGTTTGCACGCTCAATTGCTAAGGTCGATGTAGGACTAGTTAGGCACGTACGCGATAGGTTAACTTAGCACGTGTTTTCTATCGAGTCAAGTTTAACATCGTTCGGCACAAAGGCCTACAGATGCATTCGGCGATAGCCTACCGATGCGTTTGGTTGAACGCTTGTACGAGCTTTTGAAAATATTTAGACTTATTGTATGGACATGCCGAGGGACATTTGAGAGAGAGCGCACACTTATTTTTCCAATGAACGAGCTTTCAAAACTGAGAAATTCGACGTGAAGTCCAAGGATGTAAAGCCGTGCTCTGATACCATTATCTCACGCCCCGCTCCCGTAGGAGCGATCGTCCTCGCTAAGGCGTGATGCCGCACGAGCCTAGATTGCGCTCGTGCAAGGCAGTTCCATAACGGCCGATTACATCGGCGGCGACGGGGTCATCGCACAGAAGTCCCAAGCAGAAACATTGAATCATGCAGCGAAAATTTAGAACAAACACCCATGAACACAAGTCATTCAAAAGAAGCTCTTTATTGATATTGAATACAAATAGCGCAAGGCCAAATTACAAGTCTCTCGTGCTCACTTTTCTCTCATTTTACAATTCACTCTCCTCTCTCTCATCTCTCGATACATGGCTTGAATCTAACGGAAGCTTCGGAAGGCGATGTCCGTACATTATGACCTGTATAAGTCTTCAATCCGCACGGCCGCACGCTTTGAATCGCCAAGGAACTCCGTGCCTCGACGCATCCAAGCGAGCTCCGCGCCACGAGCTTCTACCTGTGCCTGCACATGAACACTGTGTGGGTGTCAGTACTCAACTGTACTGGTGGAGTGAGCTTCTCGTCCACCCATACATAACCGACACGTTCATTTACTTTGTGCAGCTTAAGCCCCTTTGATTGTCTTTCTAGTCTTGCCTTAGGATTCATTTTAGGACGAGGACGTCCGACCAAACCGAGGTGCCAAGACATGTTCGTGCTATAATCCCAACGTGTGTTTCGATCGAGGCAGTGCCTCATCGCCTAGGTACTTGACCAACTTGCAACTCAGAATGGCAGGGTCGTGCCGTACTCTATTCGCGACTTAGACATATCCGAGACGGTGCTACGCCGAGGAGCAACTTACACGGACTCGGCCGTGCCAAGACCTTTACTTGAACTCAAGTGCCTCAAGCCTATTCTCGTGCCAACGACGTCAAGGGGACGACTAGTGCAGGTCGTGCCGCTAGACTTGATTTGTGCCTTAAGACCTTGCTTAGACTTGTATATACTTCAAGATTGAGGTCGCGCCTCGCAACTTATCAAGACTTTATCCATGCTACCGCCTAGCGGTCTTTCTATTCGACTCATGAACCAACTTAGACAAGACTTGCCAAACCTAGTATCGATCTCATGGACATCCCGACGCCAAGTATCGTGCTAAGCACGGTGCCTATGCTGCAGCCCAATCTTAGGCCCAGACATTGTGTTATCGACTAGACATGATTCCAGTTCTAAACCCAATCCAAAGGCATACACGCGGTGTGCCGCTATTGCCGACACATCTACATGAGTGGTCACTAGCAATGTCAAGCTATCTCGGACACGGCTCGTGGGATATCGGCTCGTCCCTACACGGGTAGCTAGCCCTGAGGCGCCGAAGTCTCCCATGCGGTTATACAGCATCCTACTTTGAGCCGCAACTCGCTTCCCCCGGGCCGAATGATCCCGGCGCCCCGGCAATCATTCGAGAAGACTACACCTTGTCGACAAGTTGTCCAATGACCATGCAAGTCTCAACTCGATCTAACCAATCCTTCCTTAACATGACCATGCATTCCTTCTTTCTTTCGAGACTTAGCGAGACTCCCAAGCCGCGGGACCGATCTCGTGTGCGGGACTTATCAAGACTTAGCGAGACTCCCAAGCCGCAGGACCGATCTCGTGTGCGGGACATATCAAGACTTAACGAGACTCCCAAGTAGCGGGACCGATCTCGTGTACGGGACTTTCAAGACTTAGCGAGACTCCCAAGTAGCGGGACCGATCTCGACGACAACCAGTCGCGTGGACTTCCTTTGATTGTGGCAAGCTTTTCACTAAACTGACCGCAGCTCGTGCCTTAGACAGACCTGGTTCTCTAGGCGATGCTAACGCTCAAGTCATATACTTTTATACGACGAGCCTTGTTCTCAAGGGACTACGCGACTTGACAACCGCAGATAGAGTGGGACAGTGCTAGAAATGGCTTTGATAGCCCAACACAACTCTTGTCTAACTTATTCGGGCAACGACTCGACGAGCAAAGGCTACGTCGAGCTTCACATCGAGGGAACGTGCCATGCACGCGTTCTACTTGAATAACCAAGTTCTCGGGTACCTAGACTTAAGTCAACAAGCCGTGCAAGACGACTTAACTTGCGGGACGTGCGAAGGCTGTGCCAAGCCTTGCGGGACAGGACCGAGCATGCTTTATTAAGCATTCATGCGGGCGACGCCTATGACTTAGGCTGATTCGAGTGTCGGGACAAAACGACGGGACCGTGCATGCTTTATCAAGCATTCACGCAGGCGACGCCTATGACTTAGGCTGTTTCAAGTGTTGGGACAACTTAGCAACTTAAGCCAACTTCCTTCTTCCAAGCCACGGGATCGAAGGATCGAGTGTCATTTGAAAGCACGCTGAGCCGACTTCTATGAAGACCGTGGGACCATTTTCCATGTTCTAAGACATGCCGACGGGTCGGAATTATTCCCTTAGCTATGTGCGTTCGTAGCTTTTATTTTAGCCTACTTGTGCAAGTTGAAAACATGCGGTTATTAGGTGAAGGCTAAGATGAGGCAAGTTCACCGAAACTACCCTACCTGTGCGAGGAGTCGCCTCGGATGAGCGAGCCTTCGAGCAGCCGTTGCAAGGCTAAGTTCCAACGCCGTCGGCATTTCGATTCCTCCGATTGACTTTGCGGGACTGGACACTACTAACAGAGACGGAACATCAGATCCTGCAATGATCTAAGAGCGAGTTGAGTCCGCATCAGGACGGAGAGAGGCAAGATATGCCATGATATGAAGCTGCTCACGTTGAGCCCTTGCTTCATTAATATCCGTCGTTAGTGGTAATTTGCGATCGATCTCATCAGTCATAGCCTTAAAGGTCCGGAAGTGGTTCTTATGGGATTTGTCGCCTTGTTTTGCTCGATATACGCCAACGACTGAGGCATAGATGGACAAATCGTATTTTCCATCAAACGCCGCCGTCAGGACCTCCCGTAATTCCTTCACCGAATCTGTATTATGAACCATGTCTTCCACTGATGGTTCCGTAAAATTTATCAGCTGTGTAAACAGTCGACTATCATCAGTCTCCCATTGCTCAAATATGTAATCAGTCTCTGCTGGAGGGTTGCCAGTCAGATGTTTGGACAACCGCATTCCCTGAAGCGTCTTCTTGTCCTTTTTCCATGTCAAGTAGTCCTCTGGTCTGTCCAACCGTCGATCGACAAGTCGAATCAATAAAATCGTCATGCCAGTGCCCGATGGTCTCGCCATTGCGTTTTTGACACTAGTGTCTGTAGCACTGCTATTTACCTCAATTCCTGACATCCTTCATTATTCCTGATTCAATCGTCGGTTTGATCTTTCCAACTTGATAGTCACATCCACTCTGCTAATGCATTAAAAACGTGGCCAGAACTGGCACATGCATAGGAAGCAGAGATTTGAATGTAGATCACATAAGTCAGGACAGGGAGACAATCCATGTTACTCTCTATTAGATCCCCATGTGAAGATCAAGAAAAGAAACAAATATTCACGCAAAATAAGCTACTTGTCTGCTCTTTGTTAAATTTCTGAAGCTGATGTGGAGGGTTAGAAGTTCCATTAAACAAACCATTGTTTACCCTCTGAGGACCCCAACATTTTTTTTTAAGTCGATGTGGAGAGTCATAGGTTCCAGCAAACAAACCATTGTTTACCCTCTGATGATCCCAACATATTCTTCTCTTTATATATATATATATTTTTAAGTTGGTTTTTTTTTTTGAAGAGAGGTGACGGCTAGGGTTTGAAAAGCGCTAGGATTCATGAGTAGGGTTAGGGTTTGGGAAGGGGCAGCTGTAGGGGGTGGGGGACTGTAGCAACGGGAATGCTAGGATTAGGGAAAAGGAAGTTCTTTTTTAGTGGAAAGAAGGGGGGGGGGGGGGGGGTGGATGACGGCTAGGATTTTGGTCCTGATACCATGTAGAATTAGAATAATATGATGATTATTATTAATGAGGGAGTTACATATATATAGGAGAGGCTAACCCCTCTCACTATGGTTCTATCCAATGTGGGACTAAGGTCCAGTACTAATACTAATATTAATACTTAACAGTTCCAAATCGGGCACAGTTTTGATTCAAACCCTTACTGAATTCGAGTTGGTTTCGTCCCAAATTCAATTCACTTTCGACTATGGGTTTCCTGATGGATTTTGAACTAGTGGGCTAAAGCTGACCACAAAGCAAACTTCTCTCCGAACTCCCCCATCCTTGATTGAGCCAAATACCGAAATCGACTCTGCACCATAAGTTTTTTGTTAAATAGAGAGAGCTTGAAGCTGTGGTCAAGTTAAGACGCCATGTGCTGGATGCCATAGAATGATAGAAGTGTCATATGATAATAATCAAGCCTCTAGATTTATACTTCCATTTTCTTATTTATTACGGGTTCCACGGCTTTCCCTTTGCTGCCTGGAGTGGAAAGACTTGCTACCCACAAAAATTCAGTCTATATAATTGCCATTTTGTTATCCATTCTGATATCTGCCGTAGAAATCCCTCAAATTACTAATAGTTGGCCTCAAATTTTTTGTTATCCATTCTGATATCTATCTTGTTAACCTCAAATTTTTTTTCTTCCTCTCTTCGCCTTCCCTTCCCTTCCCGGTGCTCGTACAAGTAAAGCGCTCGTACAAGTAAGCTTGATTGTCCGAGCAGAGAATAGGAAGAGGAAGGATCATGGGGCAGGAAGTAGGTGTCTGTGATGATTGATTTTGTGTGGGAAGAGGGGAGTTTGATTTGATAAATTTTGATTATGGAAGGAGTTGGTGGTGAAGGAAAATGACTGGATATAGGTGGAGGAAGGAGAAGTTGGTTGTGGTGGATTTAGAATGTGAGAGTGCGTGAAGAAAGGTGAGAATGCATGAGTGGGTACGGAGGTGGAGGAGATGAAATTGGTAGGGATGACTTTGGAGTTTTTTTTTTTGGGGGGGGGGGGGGGTGGCGGGGGAGGGGGGGGGGGGTGTGGGGGAAGAGGAGTGGAAGAGAAAATGGAATGTAGATGAAAGTGGAGGATGAGAGGAAGTTGGGAGGAAAAAGAATGTGGTAAAATAGTTATTTCATGTAGGACAGAGTTGGTTTTTGGTTGACACAAATGGAGGGGGACTTATTACAATGTATTTATAATTTGACTCAACTAATGATCAAGGTTCTAAACGGCGGTAGGCGGGTGTGCGGTGGAGAGAGTCTTAGGCCGCCTAGGCGGTTGATACATTTTGGACATTTTTACTATTCTATCTCTGTTTTTTGCATAATATACATATTTTAAGGGTGTTCCATGCATAACTAAGTTGTAGAACGAAGATTTATGAAGTTTAGTTTTGTAAAAGTGAGCCATAGGCCCATAATGCTTACAAAATCTTTGGCTAAAACATCTTGTTAGGTATTGCTACAACTAGGCGCCCGCCTAGGCCGCCTCACCTCCGCCTACGCCGTCAAATCTCCCTTGGCCGCCTAGTCCACCGCTTACCGCAAAAGCGGTGCGGAGAGAGACCGCCTACCGTCTAGGCGGCCGCCTCAACCACCATTTAGAACACTGCTAATAATTAACTTGAATCGTTTAGGGAAATGAGAGTACAAGATATAGGAGGGGGTGTGCCACCCTTCATGGACATTTTCCAATATGGGACTCGAGAATATATATAAGAAAACTAAAAACTCCCCCCCCTCCCTATAATATATATACACACGCACCCTTAAAGTATACACTCATACCTAAAGGGAAAAAGTACACAGGTCACGAAAACACTACTAAGATCTGCATCAAAGAATACATTGGTTTATGGATCCAAAATGGCCGGCATGGTGGCGGTTTGGACGCTGACCTGCAGGCATGAAGTGGGTCTGAACTCTGGTAACAGGCAGGTAGGCAGCTTGAGTGAGTTAGGGGTATGATGAGGCGTGTTTTGGCTGATTCTGATCGGTGGGAACCAAAAGGACAACAACACCACAAATAGTACAAAGGGAAAAATTAAGACCGGATTATTAGTATTTGGGTATTAGGGTTTTGTAAGATCAAAATGTAGATGAAATGTAGAAATTCTGAGGCACCAAACGAGAACCCAATAATTTATCTAACTCTTCAATAACAAATAAGCCAAGGTTCTAAGCGGAGATAGGCGGGTGCGCGGTGGAGGGTGTCCGCCTGCCACCTAGCGCCTAGGCGCTTGATACATTTTGCACATTTTTTTACTATTTTACCACTGTGTTTTTTCTCTCCATAATATGCATATTTTAAGGGTGGTTTATGCACAACTAAGTTGTAGAATAAAGATTTATGAAGTCTCAGTCTTGTAAAAGTGAACCATAGGTCCATAATGATTGCAAAATTGTTTTGCCAAAACGTCTAGTCTGGTATTGCTCCGCCTAGGCACCTGTCTACATCGTCTTACCTCTACCTACGCCGTGAAACCTCCGTTGGCCGATTACTCCACAACCAATGGCAAAACGGTACGGAGAGCGGCCGCCTCTACCGCCATTTAGAATCCCATATAGTAGAATGTTTATATAGGCCACAAACTTGGCCTTCAAGGAGGAAATTCTAATTCTAAATGCCAACATAACTAATCCTAAACTAAATAAAATCCTAACCGATCATGTCCATAAATAATTAAACCAAATACGTCCAAACAAGTGCACCCAAATATAAATCCAATGTCTAAATACTAAACCAACTGAACTAAAGTTAGATCATGTGATTATATGGTCTCCCATGAAGTTGCACAAAACATGGGATTGGATGCGACATGGACACAACGACACGTTTTTCTAACAAAATAGGATACGACAAGTTGAGGACTTTCTTTCTCTCTCTCTCTCTCTCTCTCTCTCTATATATATATATATATATATATATATTTTGTTTTTTTGTTTCTCTCTCTCTCTCTCTCTCTCTCTCTCTCTCTCTATATATATATATATATATATATATATATATATATATATATATATATATATACTCTCTCTCTCTCTATATATATATATATATATATATATATATATATATATATATATTTGTTTTTTTGTTTCTCTCTCTCTCTATATCTATATATATATATATATATATATATATATATATATATATTGATGCATAATCATGAAAAATAATCATCTAAAATCCAAGTTCCAGCCACAATTATTAGATAATACACTATATATTTAAATAGCTACCTTTCGAGAAAAACTGAACCGAGAAGCAAATAAATCTTTTGTTGTTTGTATATATATTTTTTAATAAAAGGAATGAATTGATTGTATAGGAAGTCAAAGAGTCAAGGAGAGGTTAATATGAAAAACAAATTGATTGGTCGGGGAGACAAAGATGAGAGGTAGGTATTTCCTTTTCACTCTTTGCCTTAATGTGTCATAGAGATGGAATGCAATTCCATTTAGCAAATTGTATAATATTTCCTTGTCGTCTCGACTCTTTGGTTTAGGGGAACTTTGGGATGCTCCTTGGGTGCATGAACTTGAACTACATAGCCGAGAGGCAGGTCTGCCTATACGCCAACTGGTTGACTACGGCCCTCTCATGCTCATAGCTACCTTGGGTATAAATTTGGCATTAACATAGAGTGTTAACACAAGGTCGACTGTTGGTCATAAAAACTGTCAATTATTTATGGAGATTTCTTATGCTCATTCTGTTGGGAAAATGCTTGGATGATGATGATGCTGACCTCCTCCAATCAAGCGCCAACTTGTGATCCTACACTCTATTAACACTCAGTTATATGGAGCATGTATGTTCCAAAAATCTTATTCACTTATCATTGTTGAATGCTGTTCGTGGCCTTTTTTGTATCACAATTTTGTTAGCAACTTCCTCTCCATGGTGGTTTTCATGTTTATTCTTTTTTGGTAAAATTTGGAAGCTCGTTTTTGCGATTTAATATAGAATAGTTTATGTCATGGTGATACTGAAGCTATGTGTTATCTTTTTTGCAGTTCATACCTGTTCCTTTGATCTCTGGCTTCTATCTAGCTCGATTTATAACCAAGAAGAGTTTGTCATCGTACTTTGCCTTCGCCACTCTAGCAAGCTTGATGGTGCTATGGTTTGTTGTGCATAACTTCTGGGACCTTAATATTTGGGTGGCTGGCATGTCGTTGAAATCCTTCTGCAAATATATTGTTGCTTGTGTAGTGCTGGCATTGGTTGTTCCTGGTTTGGCACTGCTTCCACCAACATTGCTTTTCTTAACTGAACTTGGCCTTATTAGCCATGCATTGCTGCTGTGCTACATAGAGGATCGCTTCTTCAACTATTCTACGATGTTCTATTATGGGTTTGATGATGACGTCATGTATCCAAGTTATATGGTTCTGACAACCACCTTTTTGGGTCTAGTTCTGTTGAAAAGGTTGTCTGTTGATCGACGGGTTGGACCAAAAGCTGTTTGGATTTTGACTTGCCTTTATTCTTCAAAACTATCGATGCTATTTATTGCATCAAGATCTGTTCTGTGGGCATCGGCTGTCCTGTTATTGGCAGTTTCGCCGCCATTGCTTCTTTACAAGTATGTTTCTGACTGCTTCTATATACTCTACATGATACTCCAAATTATTCCAGCACACAATCAGTTTACTTTCTAGAATGTTCATTTATGGCATTGTTTTTGGAAACATCTTTGGTTGCCTATCCTACCCTCTGCATATGGACTTGTGAGAAAGAAAGCATTTGAAACATGTTTTGGTTGCATATCCTTCGCTCTGCATTTGATCCAAAAAAATCTTGGCTTCTGGTTATCTCACATTCCTTATCATTCCCTACTTGGGTTTATGCAGAGACAAATCAAAAGGGGCTTCAAAGATGAAAGTCTGGCAAGGTTATGCACATGCATGTGTTGTAGCCATATCTGCCTGGTTATGCAGGGAAACGATCTTTGAAGCTCTCCAGTGGTGGAATGGAAGGCCTCCATCAGACGGACTGCTTTTGGGGTTCTACATTCTTTTGACAGGAATAGCATGCATGCCGATAGTTGCTCTTCATTTTGCCCATTCACAGGTATTTTCATGTTTTGTTTTTGTTTATTATGATGATTGGAACTGGGTTGTTAATAAATATAGTTTTTTTTAAATTATCGCTAGTGTCATTGGCACATATGCAGAATCATTGAAGGGAACCTTATTCTTCCTTTATGATACCATATATTATAAAAGATTGAAATTGTGATTAAAGGAAAAAAAAAAGATTGCAATTGTGATTCATAATACCAAGCTTATTCTGGTTCTACTCAAATTGCACGTTGAGGCATTATAGTTGATTTGGTCTTTCTTGCCATTGATTCCTGATTGAGTAACATGCTCCATTTCTAGTTATAATAGTTTGATGTGAAAGTATGCTTGGAAAGACATGAAACAAGCATTTTGATTAGAGATCCTTGTATTTTTTTTTTTGGACAAGAAGAGATCCTTGTAATGTTGCATATGGGTAATTGATTTTATTTGATAAGAGTGGCATTTTTGGAGTGGGCGTGTCTAATGGAAAATTTGGACACCAGTTTAAGGAAACTAGGAAGTCAACAATTTGTCTGCTAGCGGTTGAGTGGTCCTCTGCGCTGCACTTTCCAACCAATCTTTTATATTCCTTCGTGAAGAATTCCTTTGAATTGGCAATGAGCCGAATCAGTCACTATATGGCTCTGTTTTTTCTCCTTTTGATGTCTAAATATCTTCTTTGCAAATTGTATTCAGAAAATCAGATGAAATATATCGTTAGTCAAATAACAATGACCACACAAGGATTGCTAATTTCAAAAATAATGTCATCCAATATTTACAATTACTGATTTAGGTTTCAGTTCTAAACTAAGTTATTTTGTCATGACACTCAGTCAGCTAAAAGGGCCCTCGCGCTGGTGGTAGCTACGGGTCTCTTATTTATTCTTATGCAGCCTCCTGTTCCTCTGTCATGGGCTTTCCAATCTGACTTGATCAAAGCAGCACATCAATCTTCTGATGACATATCTATATATGGCTTTGTGGCTTCTAAGCCTTCATGGCCATCATGGCTCCTTATCGCAACAATCTTACTCACGTTAGCAGCGGTTACATCTATCATCCCCATCAAGTATATTGTTGAGCTGAGGGCAGTCTATGCAGTTGGTGTAGGGGTGACATTAGGTGTCTACATTTGTGCTGAGTACTTCTTCCAGGCTGTGATGCTCTACCCTCTTCTCATTGCCACCATCGCTTCTGCGTCTGTCTTTGTAGTCTTCACGCACCTCCCTTCTGCATCCAGTACGAGAATCTTGCCATGGGTATTTGCTTTTCTGGTAGCCCTCTTCCCAGTAACATACCTCATGGAGGGACAGCTAAGAGCTAAAAGCCTTGAAGAAAGTGAAGAGGCAGATAGGTTTACCACAATGTTAGCTATTGAAGGGGCTAGAATGTCACTTTTGGGGCTCTATGCCATGATATTCATGCTGATTGCCCTGGAGATAAAGTTTGAACTAGCTACAATGATGCGAGAGAAAGTCCTTGACCGAGGTGTCTCACAGAGCAAGCATGGTAGGAATGCTGGTTTCCCCCCAAAGCTGAGGCTTACCCAACAAAGAAGGGCATCAGCTGCACCCTCATTCACGATCAAGAGGCTGGCGGCTGAGGCTGCTTGGATGCCAGCAGTGGGCAATGTCTCTACGGTCTTGTGCTTCATCATCTGTCTCATTCTTAACTTTGAGCTCACTGGTGGCTCCAATCGTGCCATATTTTTCCTTGCCCCCATCCTGTTACTTCTCAACCAGGACTCTGACATCTTAGCAGGTTTTGGAGATAGACAAAGGTATTTTCCTGTGACTGTGGTTATCTCCAGCTATATGGTCTTGACAGCTCTCTACAGGATATGGGAGGAAGTCTGGCATGGAGATGTCGGATGGGGGCTTGAGATCGGTGGTCCTGGATGGTTATTTGCGGTTAAGAATGCTGCCCTTCTCATTCTCACGTTGCCCAACCACATACTGTTTAACCGGTTTATGTGGGATTATGTGAAGCAAACAGATGCCATGCTGCTACTGACCATGCCGCTTAATATTCCATCAATTTTGATTACGGACATAATTACAATCAGGGTTTTGGGATTGTTGGGAGTTATTTATTCTCTAGCACAGTATCTGATATCTAGGAGGATACGGATGGCAGGAATGAAGTATATTTGAATTTGAGGTAAAAACTTGTATGGGATTTCAATAATCACTGTTGATTTTGGTTCAGATATAATATCTGAAGTTGCTGCGTGTTGGCTGATAGGTTTGGACTGTTCTCAGCGTCACAACTAGAATGAACTCAAGGTGACGAGCTTATTTGGCAAACAGGACATGCATCTGGATCACAGAAACTTTGTGACAGGTGATGTGAGCTCAGGCGCATAGGGAGAGCACAAGGTGGCCTTTTCCATTGGTTCCTGATTCTTGCCAATGTTTTTTTGTGTGTAAACTTATGGAACACATATCAAGGAATTTAATTCCTCATTTAAAAACGTTAATCAGAGACACAGATGTAGAAGCTAAAAGTAGATGCAGCTATTGTACTTCTTTGGAGAAAATGTTGTCCTTGTAGTAATCGGGAGTAATTTAAATTACAGATCCTAAGAAGAGAGCAGGTGTCAATTTAAACTCCCATTTTGTACCTAACTGGTTCTTAAATTTACATGGCAAATCCTGGTTTTGGAATATATATTATCACAGGTCATACGCTCACTTTGAAGGGCTTTTTATTACTGGTAATAATGTGGGATTGGTTAGAATATAAGTTAATCTGGAGGATATTTGCTTCTTGCAGCTAGTGGTGAGCAACGGTTGGGTTCGGTTAAGAATATACAAAAACTGAAATAACCTTAAATTATATTTCTCAAAACTGAAAATTAAACCGTTTTCATAAAAATCGAACAAAATTCAACCGAATTAATTCTTCGGTTGCGCTTATCCAGAATGTTTTCACAAAACACCTTAATTGTTTTTTGACAACAAAATTTGACATCTAGTTACCAAACCTGTCTGATCAACATCTTACGCCAACAACTTGCGGAAATATCCAATGTGGATTACCAGATTGTTTCAATACCCCAATTAGCATCAACGATACCAAACACCCTTGGTATTTTGCACTTTTAGAAACCTAGTCTAAGTGCAGTTAACAGCCCAAGTGTGGATTAACAGATTGTTTCAATACCCAGCTTAGATGTCCTAAACCTATATTTGCATAAAAACAAAATAAAACAAAAAAGAAAAGAAAAACCTTTGGGGTTAGTGCAGCATGTGCTTTCAAATATCCTCAGATCCCAGGGACATCAAATAATATTCGAGGTGAGAAAGAACTGTTAATTCGTGAGGGTGAGGTTGGGTCAAGGTGCACTAGATGCTGTTGAAAGTCGAGTGCAGTTGAATCTTCAAGAGTTGACAAGTTCATGCCAATGAATCTACTAAAATCAGAAGAACCCTCTTTCTTCTCAACCGAGCCAGGCATTGCACTCATCGGTAACTTAAGCTGAATGGGTGAAAATCAACATTAATGGCAATGTTAAATGTAGGCTTTTTCTAAGAGCACTACCATTTTTATTTGGGACTAGCCAAAAAATGTTCTAAAAAAGGGTTAATTAGTTGTACCCCCCTATGGTTTGTACGTATTTTGGTAACTGTTCCTGTTGTTTCAAAAATAAAGAACACCCCCCTGGTTTATAAAGTTAATTAGTTGTACCCCCTGGTGCATAGAAGAAAATGAGTGAAAAATTAAGCAGCCAGGGGGGTGTTCTTTATTTTTGAAACAACGGGAACAGTTACCAAAATACGTACAAACCATAGGGGGGTACAACTAATTTACCCTCTAAAAAATTACAAGTTTGCCATCCACTTTTTTTACTCGAGGTTAGCCCAAAGAATAGTATAAATAACAACTTTTCTTTTTCTTTTCTTTTCCTCTCTCCCTCTACTCTTTTCTTTTCTTTTCCTCTATCCCTCTACTCTTTTCTTCTCTCCCTCTACTCTTTTCTAGATCATAGAATTAATCCCTAGCCCAATTTTTTTTTTCCAACCTACATTTTATGAAGATTGTGGGTAGAATTTTCCTCCAATCTTTACATTTCTCTTGAGAATACCAACTCATTTGATGATATCCCAAATCTAAATTTAGGTCATGCTTCATAGAAACATGGAACCTAGCACGTATTCATAAAGTGTCTTCAGAGTTCAGATATAATTAAAAGACATCTTGCGAAAAAAGAAAGATCAATTTAAAAGCATGCCACTGATGCCAGTGCTCATGTTCAAATATGAAATTTTAACCTCTTTTTTTGCTTGTGCTTCTATTAGATCACCATACATCAGTCGAAAAATCAGTCAAAAACTGATGCGACTTTTTTTGCTTGTGCTTCTATTTGCTTGTGCTTCTAAAAGCATGCCACTGATCCCATATGAAATGAATTATTCCTTAACATGATCATACATAATCTCTCGCAAAAATTATGTTGACCGAAATAAACCTTGTCAAGTTTTTTTATTAGAACTGTCAGCATTCTGGCCGTCATAATGTAAATTAGAACTGCCAGGGGGCTGACAGTCCTAATCAAAACTCTCTGTGAAGAGAGTTTGCATTTGGCACAGAGAGTTTTGATTAGGACTGCCAGGAAGACTACCAGGAAGCTGGCAGTCATAATCAAAATTCTTTGTGAAGAGAGTGTCAAATGCAAACTCTCTTCACAAAAAGTTTTGATTTGGACTGCCAGCTTCCTGGCAGTCCTAATGTGAAGGACTGCCAGGAGTCTGGCAGTCCTGTCCAAGCAAGGCCTTGATTAATGACAAGTATAAACCTATAAGTTGAAAAGAGGCAAAAGACCAACCGATGTATAAATGTCAACCATTTGTATCTATTCAGCATTTCTCAAGCAATAGAAAAATCACTTCAACAATATGCAAAACAGCACCATGCTGTCATTTTTTTATATGCTCAGAACTGGTACCTAAAGGGAGGAATTGTTTTTGAACATGTACAATGTTGATTTCTTAGTTTTGCTGAGCTAATAAACATTGACTAGGAATACTCTTTCTCATTGTCCATAGTCATTTTTTTTACCAATAAAACAAAAAAACAAAGTTGTAACTCTTTCTAGAGATAAACCATGAGGGAAAAATCCACATCCAATTACTAAAAAAACTTTTGTTGCTTTGCACACAAAGTGGTGATAAAAAAGTAGTCATAATATTCTTTAATGAAGGACTGCCAGGGTGCTGGCAGTCCTGTATGAAACTCTCTGTGAAGAGACTTTCATACCCAAACTCTCTTCACAGAGAGTTTGGGTCAGGACTGTCAGGCCCCTGACAGTCCATACTTAATAAAGGACTGCCAGGATGCTGGCAGTCCTGTATAAAACTCTATGTGAAGAGAGTTTCATACCCAAACTCTTTTCACAGAAAGTTTGGGTCCGGACTGCCAGGCCCCTGGCAGTCCTTACTTAATGAAGGACTGCCAGGGTGTTGGCAGTGCGGTATGAAACTCTCTGTGGAAAGAGTTTCACACACAACCATTTGGTGTGGTCTAGGCCGAATTACATCCAAATAACAAGTTTCCAAATAAGATCCAAATAACACCAAGTTTCCAAATAACATCAAATTAGATGCAAATAACAACAACCAAGTTTCCAAATAAGATCCAAATTACATCTAAATAACAACAACCAAGTTGAACTTAATAAGATCCAAAAAACAACAACCAAGTTTCAAAATAAAAACAACCAAGTTTCAAAATAAGATCCAAACATATCCAAATACAAACTAGGAGGAGCTCGTTGCTTCGACCGAGCAGGGGGAGCCGGTGGCTTCATCCGAGACCGGTCAGTCGCTCCAGTGACTTTTCTTTCTGGAGCCGGTTCGAAAATTCTAATCGGTCTCTCGAGAGGATGTCGCTCAGTGCGTTCCTTGCACCTTGACATGGTGGATCGTATTCTCTTACGAACCTTTGATATGAACAAGACAAAAATGCTTCTACTTCCGCTTTAGAACTATTCTTTCCCTCCTCTAGAAATGCTTCTATCCTGCACTCCAATACATAAAACTGACAGAAAGAAGAGCAGATGAAACAATGGATTTATCATACACAAATAATGCCTTCAAATAGAAGTCTGCACAAACAGACTACGAAAGTCCTTTCACCAGAGAAATGAATAAGAACATTATTAGGAAGGTCACATGTACCTAACTTACAGTTAACATGATTTTAGATTTTATTATTGAGTAAATTAAGCTTTTCCATATGTCATGTTTTAAGAATACAGTACTACCTCTAGGCCTAGCATAGTGATTTTACCTTTCACTTTTAACATGCTTTCTTTATAATTAGCATACTATATTTTAAGTCAACTGGCCCTAAAGTTTTCCAGGAAACATGCTATTTTATTTCTAGGATATGATTTATGTTGACACATATTATTGCTTTATAAGTAACTAAATTGTTTTCCAGTGAAACAGTACCTTCTATGGTGAATATCTTGTTCTGTACTCATGTAAAGCATTACAAAATATCAATATAATTAGATTAATTAGTCAAACAAGATGTCAATGTCACCAAGAAGGACGACTATGATGCACTCAAATAGTCAATGGCGCTCGGCAATGTAAGCAGAGGTGGTTTAGCTCATTTAGTCTTATCATATCCAAATTGCATCACCACCACCAAGAGAGTTCATAGATTATGACTAGATTTAAAAATCAAGGATGTGAGCCAAAAAAGAGAGTTCATAATCATCACAATTTAGCATTTTATTAACAACAATGATATATCAATGATAAATGAATCAGGACTGCCAGGGTTGTGGCAGTCCTACTGTAAAGTAGGACTGCTAGAGTCCCTGCAGTCCACTTGTGAAAGAGGACTTCAGGGAGTTCAGCAGTCCTAGTTTACAGTAGGACTGCCACAACCCTGGTAGTCCTAATGTTGTCAGTAACGACAACAACAGCCGAACGGCCACAACGTGTTCTAGGGTTAGGGTTTCAGGAAATATGTGTGAATTACTGTGTTCGAAAAATTCATTCATAAACACTAAAGTGATTCTAAACCTAATTTATCAAAACTTTTTAGAGAATTAACAAAGATTCTTTGAATTTGAAAAGAATGTAGAAAACTATAAAAGAAATTAGGGAAGAAATTACCTAGACTCCGATGATGGTTTCGACTTGCATGTCATCTCTTGGAATAGAGTGGTAGAGGAGAGAGTGGTGGAAGAATTTGGAATGGAGTGGTGGAGGAGAAGAGAGTGGAGTTTTAGGGCTTGGGGGAGATTTTGGTAGAGAGAGAAAGAAAAAGAAGAAATAAAATGAAAAGGAGGGTTTGGGGGGTTGGGCTAGCCCCAAGCAACTTGTGGGCAGCCCCCAGCAAAAGTTCCACCTTCTTGGGTTGCCCCTAAGTAAGGGCTAGCCCCAAGTAAAAGTGGTAGTGCCCTTAGAAAAAGCCTAAATGTATGAAGGGTTTTAGCCAGCACAGCTATAACATGTAAGAAAAATAATCGGCTCACAGAAATTGGACTTTGATTGTCACATGGATATATATATGGATAATTTTTCTAAACCTTCGTTATGGGTGGGATGTATTTTATCGAGTCGGATTGTCGCAAAGTACCAAAGAAAATTTAGGAAGCTTAATATATATGTTTGTTAGTCCCGGGGCACAATTTTCGATAGAAAACTGAGAAAATGAAACGTTTGTAAAAATAATGTTTCTAACAATACTCCAAAGAAGGTGCTTGATAGAGATCCTTGGAGGATTCTGGATTACGAAAATCTAAGAAAATTTCGTAACAACAGCAAAGGATTATAGTACTTCTAAAAAGAAAGTACAAATTGAGTTGCTAGCAGCAGCATCGAAGTGGATGACAGACGATAGATGGAAGAACAACTTGCTGGGGTGAATTATCACCGTTGCTCAAAGCTTAATTCGCCCCACACGAACAGCTTCTAGGAACCCACAAGTTCGACGGAGAACTTTGGAACACTCTGCTCTTCTGATTCTTCGGAAGGCGCACAGACTCCTGCACTAAGTGGCGTTGGTGCTATTCTTCTCTTCTCTATGTCACTCTGTGGAATTGTGTTAAGAAACACTTGTTTATTCTTTGTGGAGAGAGAGAAAAAGAGAGAGAAAGAGAGAGAGAGAGAGAGAGAGAGAGGAGAAGCTTATATAGGCCGTACTACAACTGTCTAGTTAGCAAAATGTTTGAAACGTGGGAAGAAATCGCCCCGAACATTCTGCAACTGCTCAAATCGTGCACAAACACGATTTAAACCAATTGGAGCACATCGTGCCACCTGAGCCATACGTGCTGCCACCAGCGCAACTACGCACCGCACACACCTGTACTACATGCACAACGTGCAACCAGCGTAACCTGTGCCACCAGCGCCGCCTGCGCACCGCATGCACCCTGTGCCTAGCGATGATGCTGTCGTGCTAAGTGCGCCAACAAAATGCCACATTACGCCTCATGAGCCCGAGCTCGAGTCCAAGTCCGAGTCCGAGTCACTAACGCCCTACAGGATTTAGCTCCATTGGAAATTAATTCCCAAGAGCAAAAAGTATGAATGCTTCATTGTTGATTTAGCATTTTTTCCACTAGAAAAATACCCCCACATGGCACACCCATGTACACCTCCACACCACTTGTCACTCCCTAGAACCAGAATATTGGAGAACGGGGGAATGACTCAGCCAGCTACGTATTACAGGTAGATGAATACCCTATATTACGATCAATGCTGTCTAGAAAGACAAGGGGTGCATACTACATGAGAGTCTTACTAGGGTCACTCAACATCTATTGTCTCAATCATTCAAACAAGAAACAGGAATAGAGAACATGTAAGACAAAGCAGTAAGGCGTCCCAAACGCTCAGTCAAAATGTTCTTGACATTTGCTTTACAAAAAATAGCCTAGATGATGTAGCAAAGTATACGCAATCGTTTATCAGCTGCAACCTGACTTAGTTACAATTATGTAAAAGTAAGTACAAGACGATCCGACTAACATATCGGTGCCAAATGACAAAGTATAAAGTAAGTAACAAAATGAGCGGGGAAGTAAGAAACCCACTCGAGTCCTTCTGCGATCATCCCTCTAGTATTGACCATCTTGGAGGTGGAAGTAAGCTGAGTCCTCGAGAACCGGCTCTAAATCTGGCCGTGCAAAACCAGAGAGGTCAGACCTCTAATAGCAAGTACCGCAAGGAAGCACGATATGAGGAATTAGAACCGGTAATAACATTAGGAATATAATAAGTAGTCTCCACTTGCTACTGGGATTCACATAACATCACGACACTTCAAACCAACTTTCCAACCAAACAAGGACAGAAGTTGACCCGTCATGTCCTGATATTCTGATCATCTGGTAGTTAACAGAGTAGGTACAGTACACAAACAAGTCAACTTAAACGGCCATACAACTACTACGGCCTGCTACTGTGAGTTTCAAGTTACCTTGGAAATATGCAATAAAGATTCCTCAGTTCTTACTATGTACAAGCAAGGCTAGTCTACCCAATCAATCAATTGCGCCAATCATGAATTAGACGAGTCCCAGCGGGATGCTCGTCATCAATATATAATAAATAATATAAGCAGATACCGTTCCCTGTCCGTGTGGCAGATTTGCAGTATCTGTGGGAACCAGCCGGCATGTCGGAACATAAATTGTCCCAAGGATGGTTGCCATGTAAGAGCTCGGGAATCCATTCTCTCCATGTAATCATTATTTTATTTAACTTAGTAGCCTCTATGTTAAGTGTAATCCCATGCCGTGGATCATGGTCCTTCAGAATGAGTACTTTCGTACAAGTACGATATGCACAACTCTACAACGATGTCCGTACGGTTAGGTTGTAGGTCTTACATAACGTAATGTAACAATCAAACCTAGCCACTGAATAATCATGCCTTGACCATAAAGTACACATGTTGCTCTTGTAGAGAAATAAATTGAAGCCTGCACGTGCCTATATACCAATATTCGAGATTGGCCAATCGATTGTAATAGTTCATAGTAAATATGAACGTGTCTCATTCAATTCAATAAGACGACTAGCCAGTCTCTTAGTTCCAACTAGGAACACATGATCAATTATTAGTCAAAGTCACAATCAATGTCAATCAATGGCAATTCGGGACAAGAATCAGCCAAAAGACATTATGGGCTAGAGTTCATGCGGCCAAAAAAATAGGGTCTCATGCGGCTGAGAAAATATTGGTTCATGTGGCTGAGTAAAACATGCATATGCGGCTGGAAAAATATTGGTTCATGTGGATGAGTAAAATAGAGTTCATACGACAATTGAACCAAGTCCCATGCTATGCGGCCAAGGGGATGCGGGCTCATATGGCTCGAAAAGAACGAGCGCATGTGGCTGAGTAAAACATGCATATGTGGCTGGAAAAATATTGGTTCATGCGGATGAGTAAAATAGAGTTCATGCGACAATTGAACCAAGTGCCATGCTATGTGGCCAAGGGGGTGCGGGCTCATGCGGCTAGAATGGAAAGTCTCATGCGGCCAGAACGGAAAGTCTCATGCGGCCATAATGGAAAGTCTCATGCAACTAGAATTAGCAAGGTCTTATGCAGCAAGAATGGAAAGTCTCATGCGGCTAGAATTAGCAAAGCCTTATGCGGCCAGAATGGAAAGTCTCATGTGGCTTGAATTAGCAAAGCCTTATGCGGCTCGGGATATGCGATATGCGGCCAGGCTGCGGCAAGGAGCCATGCGGCCAGAACTGTTCTTCCTCTCCGAATTTTCTGAGAACAGAACCATGGAAGCCATTGCTTCCAAGCTCTCCAAATCCTTCATTCCAAGCCCAAATCTGGACTTCCATAGGTCGAAATGGGGTAGAAGAAAATTTTCTACAACATGGAACCATCGAAACTTGAAAATAACAAGGTTAGCTAGATCAAAACCCAAGAATCTAAAAATACAACAAGTTTAGATCTACACAAAATGAGCCATAAAAATTAAAAATGCTAAGTACTAAAGTATCTAAGAATCTTGTGAGGAAGACAATGGAACAATGAAAGTGGAGATCCATCAAGAAGCAAGTTGTACTTGCCTAGCTCTCCTAGGTTGGTGGGAGAGTTATGAGGAAGAAGAAGAGTAATGAAAAGAAGTAATAAAGAGAGAGAAAGAGGATGAGGCTTAAATAGGGGTGGTGGTAGGTGGGTTCATGTTGAACCACCCAAGGCCGAAAAATAAACCAACTCAGGCCGAACACAAAAGCAAAGTAAAAGCAGAAAGTAAAACGCAAAAAAATAATTAGCGTAAAATTAAAGAAATTTAAATACAGAACAATACATGATAAATATTAAATAAAAATATTTAAGCAGTACATGTATAAAAATACGTATTCAGGAAACTGGAAGTGACATCTCTACTCTCCTTAGAAAAATTTTGTCATCGGAATTTCAAATCCAAGCAGGATAGAAACATCAGAGCTGAACTAATCTAAGTACAAGCAATTTGAGCAAGCAATCATTTTACAATGTCAATAGCAAGTAACATATCTATGACATCAAGTAATTCTAGTCATAAGGTGACAAGCATGCGGAGTTAAGACAATCAAGGCACACGAAAAGAAATATACCTTGTGAGTCAAACAGGTGCGGATACCGTGATCGGATATCATCCTCACGTTCCCACGTTGACCCCCCTAAGGAGTGATGACCCCAAGCAACCCGGATAAGGCTAATTGTTCGGTTCTTGAGTATCTTCTCTCTTCGGTCCAAAATGGACACATGCTGTTCCTCGTAAGACAGGTTGGTACTAACAACCAGTTCAGAATGATCAAGGATATGGCTTAGGTCCGATACATACCTTCACAACAGAGATACATGAAATACATCATGCACTTCTCGTAACGAAGGTGGAAGGGATAAACGATAAGCAACATCGCCTATCCTATCAAGGATGGCAAATAGGCCCACGTATCGCGGACTCAACTTTCCGCGAACGCCAAATCTAATGACCCTACGGGTAGGTGAGATTTGCAAGAACACGTGGTCCCCAACAGAAAATTCTAGCGGCCTACGATGCTGGTCCAACCAATGACGATGTCGATCTTGTGCAACTCGAAGTCGCTCTCTAATTCCCTTAACCACTTCAACTGTCTGAACAATTATTTCTGGGCCTAGCATCTTTCTCTCCCCGAAATCATCCCATGCTAGTGGCGACCTACACTTCTTACCATATAGTGCTTCAAATGGCGCCATCTGGATACTGGCTTGTTAACTGTTGTTATACGAGAACTCGACTAAGTGTAGGTGGCTCTCCCAAGATCCTCCAAAATCTAGGGTGCAAGCTCGTAACATATCTTCTAAAGTTTGAATTGTTCTTTCTGATTGCCCGTCTGTCTGTGGATGGTAAGCCGTGCTAAATCTTAACTTGGTACCCAGACTATGATGTAAGCTCTTCCAGAAATGTGATATAAAACAGGTATCTCTATCTGACACAATACTGACAGGGACTCCATGCTGCCTGACTATCTGCTGCATATACAACTTTGCCAACTTTTCTGTAGATTGTCCTACTCTGAAAGAAAGAAAATGTGCCACCTTTGTAAGCCGATCTACTATCACCCAAATAGCATCTTTACCACTTGGCGATCTCGGTAAACCGGTCACAAAGTCTATGGTGATATGCTCCCACTTCTATTCTGGAATAGGGAGCGGTTGTAATAACCCAGCTGGCCTCTGCTGTTCTGCCTTCATTTGCTGACATATCAAGCAATAGAAAACGAATCTAGCTATCTCCCTCTTCATTTTGTTCCATCAGAAGTGTTGCTTGATATCTTGGTACATCTTGGTCCCTCCAGGGTGTATAGAATACTAAGAGCTGTGAGCTTCTATCATAATTCTCTGTCTAATATCTCCACTAGGCACACATAGGCGTGATCCAAACCTAAGTGTTCCATCTTCATGAATTTTTATCTCCTTTCTGAGTCCAGACTCACATTCTGTCCTAAGCTTTTGAATCCTTGGGTCCTGTGCCTGAGCTGCCTTGATCCTATCCACTAAGTCAGATTGAACTTGTAGATTCGCCAGAATTCCTATATCACTTGGAAGTATAAATTCGATGCCCATCTCCTGAAGGTCTTCTAAGATGTGCTTTTGTGTTGTCAACATAAACGCGCCGCCTCTCCTGCTGAGAGCATCCGCTACCACGTTAGCCTTGCCTGGATGATACTGAAGTTCCACGTCATAATCCTTGATCAATTCCAACCATCTTCTCTGTCTCATATTCAGTTTCTTCTGAGTAAAGATGTACTTCAGACTTTTGTGGTCTGTGTACATGTCCACTAGATCACTATATAAGTAATACCTCCATAGCTTCAAAGCAAATACTACTGCTGCCAACTCTAAGTCATAAGTTGGATAATTCTTCTCGTGGTCTCGAAATTGCCTATATACATACGCTATCACCTTCCTATGTTGCATGAGGACACATCCAAGTCCTTTTCTTGACGCATCACAATACATAGTAAAACCTCAGGGTCCAACTGGCAATGTAAGAACAGGTGCCGATATCAACTTCTACTTCAGATTCTCAAATGATGCCTGGCATTCTGCCGACGAAATAAATGGCACGTCCTTCCGTGTCAAGCGGGTCATGGCTGCTGAAAGTCTCACAAAGTCTGATACGAACCTTCTGTAATATCCTGCCAATCCCAAGAAACTCTGCACATCTGCTACGGTCTTGGGTACTGGCCAACTTCCTACTGCTTCTACCTTCTTGGGATCCACTGATACTCCAGCTCATGATATGATGTATCCCAAAAATGAAATATGATACGTCCAAAACTCACACTTGCTGAGCTTGGCATACAACTGATTCTTTCTCAGAACCTGTAACACCTTTCGGAGGTGGTCTTCATGCTCCTCTTCACTAGCAGAGTATACGAGAATGTCGTCAAGAAACACAATAACAAATTGATCTAAGTACGACATAAGGATGCGGTTCATCAAATCCATAAATATTGCTGGAGCATTGGTCAAACCAAACGGCATTACCAAGAATTCATAATGCCCATACTTCGACCTGAACGCTGTCTTGGGAATATCCTCCTTCCGAATCCTCACTTGATGATACCTTGAACGAAGATCTATCTTGGAGAAAAACTAAGCTCTACTCAATTGATTAAATAAGTCGTCGATCCTTGGTAGTGGGTACTTGTTCTTTACTGTTGCCGCGTTGAGCTTCCTGTAGTCAATGCACAATCTGGATGACCCATCCTTCTTCTCCACAAGTACCACTAGTGCTGCCCATGGTGATACGCTGGCTTGAATGAACCTCTTCTCCTTCAGTTCTTCTATGTGCTGATATATGTTGGCCTGCTCTGAATCCTCCATTCTGTAAACTCGATCTGATATCGGTTTAGTTCCAGGTGCCAATTCTATATTGAACTCAATATCCCTAACCGGTGGTAGACCTGGAAGTTCTTCAGGAAATACATCTAGAAACTTTTCAACTACCTTCGGAACTTGAACTTCTTCCATTGCTGTTACTACTCCCTGCTCTTGTTGAGTTACCACTGATCTGACTAAGGTGAACCGCTTCATGCCTGGAATATCAAAAGATACACTCCCTCTACGATAATCTATTATCGTATGACTGTCTTTTAGCCAGTCCATGCCTAAGATAACATTGAAATTTCCAACAGGAAATTCTATCAACCTGGCGGGTAAGGAATGCCCACAAACTATAATGCTACACGCTAGAATAATTCTACTAACTCCTACGAGCCTATTACCAGTGAGTATATTCAACCTCCCTGGCAATGCCTCGAACTCCATTCCTAGTCGTGTCGTAAATTGTGCAGATATAAATGAGTGTGATGCTCCCGAATCAAACAATGCTACTACGGGATATGAGGCGACGAGAATGTTACCTGCCATAACATCTTCCGATGCCAATGCCTCTTCCAAGGACAGAGTGAATGCCTGCCCTCGACCTCTTTGTTGGTTCCCATGCCGCGGCCTAGCCTGGTGCTGCTGCTGTCCCCTGCCTTGGTGATGCTGGAGTGGTCTATGCTGTTGCTGCTGCATCGATGGTCCCTGCTGCCGAAACATCTGAGCCTGCGACATGAACAGAATTTCAGCGCCAATGACCCAGTTGACCCGCAAGGATGTGCCTTTTGTTTGGACAGCAGAGTGTCAGGAATCATTTGAGAAGTTGAAGCGAGGTTTGATAACGGCTCCCATTCTCACCCTTCCAGATGGGACCGGAGGATTCACAGTTTATTGCGACGCTTCAGGCAGAGGATTGGGGTGTGTCTTGATGCAGCATGGGAAGGTAATATCTTATGCGTCACGTCAACTACGTGATCATGAGAAAAATTACCCGACCCACGACTTGGAATTGGCGACGGTAGTGTTTGCTTTGAAGTTGTGGAGATACTACTTGTACGGAGATAGAGTGGAGATCTTTACTGATCATAAGAGCCCGAAGTATGTTTTCACCCAGAAGGACCTTAATATGCGGCAGAGAAGATGGCTCGAGCTACTAGTGGACTATGATGTGGATTTGCAGTATCATCCCGGGAAGGCTAACGTTGTAGCAGATGCATTGAGCAGGAGAGCCGGAGTTTATCTCCTGACGGCACAACCAAAATTATTGGCAGATCTTCAGAGGATGGGAATTGAAGTGGTTCTTCCAACCAGCATGGCATTGATGGCCAGCCTACAGGTTCAGTCCAGCATAGTTGAGAGAATCCGGGTGGCGCAGTCAACAGATTTCAAGATTTAGCGACTCAGAGCAGTGTGTGAAGCAGGAAGAAGGCCAGAGTTATGTATCCATGAAGACGGTACCCTTCGGCACGGCACTCGTCTTTGTGTATCCAGTGGAGATATCAGACAGGAAGTCATGGCAGAAACCCACAGTTCGCAATATTCTATTCATCCGGGTGGTACGAAGATGTACCGTGATATTCGTCAGCATTTTTGGTGGAATGGCATGAAAAGGGAGATAGCCCGGTTTGTCTTTCGGTGTTTGGTTTGCCAACAGGTTAAAGCTGAACATCAGAGGCCCGCTGGACTTCTTCAACCCTTACCGATCCCAGAATGGAAATGGGAACATATAACCATGGATTTCGTGACCAGATTGCCCAGATCTCCGGCCGGCAAAGATGCTATTTGGGTAATTGTGGACAGGCTTACCAAGGTGGCACACTTTCTCCCATTCAGAGTTGGGCAGTCGACGACGCAGCTAGCAGAGATGTACCTCAGGCAGATCGTCAGGTTTCACGGTGTGCCAGTCAGCATCACCTCAGACAGGGATTCAAGATTCACATCACACTTTTGGCGCAGCTTGCAGAAGAGTTTAGGGACTCGTCTTCAGTTCAGCTCAGCTTATCACCCACAGACGGATGGTCAATCAGAGCGCACAATCCAGACTCTTGAAGATATTTTGAGATCTTGCACCCTTGACATCGGTGGTTCATGGGAGAATCATCTGTACCTGGTGGAATTCTCGTACAACAACAGTTATCAGGCCAGTATCCAGATGGCACCCTTCGAGGCTCTCTATGGCAGGAAGTGCAGATCCCCGCTAGCATAGGACGATGTCGGAGAGAGGCAGATGCTCGGACCCGAGTTAATTTCCCAGACGGTTGAAGTGGTCAGGAAGGTCAGAGATCACCTCCGAGTTGCCCAGGACCGCCAGCGCCATTGGACCGATGCTCATCGACGTCCCTTAGAATTTGCTGTAGGCGACCATGTATTCCTTAGAATCTCACCTAACCGCGGCGTCATTCGCTTTGGCATGCGGGGAAAGCTTAGTCCTAGGTATATAGGTCCATTTGATATTCTAGAGCGAGTAGGAGATGTATCCTATCGTCTCGCTCTTCCGCCGTCGCTAAGTGAGGTACATGATGTATTCCATGTGTCCCTATTACGACGGTATATTCCGGACCCGAGCCACATCCTAGACCATTCGGAATTGGTTGTTGGTACCAACCTTTCGTATGAGGAGAGGCCCGTGTCTATTTTGGATCGGAGGGAAAAAATACTAAAGAACAAGACTATTAAATTAGTCCGTGTTGCTTGAGGTCATCACTCTCTGGGTGAGTCAACGTGGGAGCGTGAGGACGACATCCGATCGCGATATCCCTACCTGTTTGACTCGTGAGGTATAATGTCATTCTTATGCCTTACGTTTTTTCTTCCTTGCTTGCATTGTATGATTGTATGATTGAACTGCTTAGTATAACTTGCCTGTGCTTAGTGTAGCTTGTCGTGATAATCTCTAGCTCCTTGATTAAATTCCGAGGACGGAATTCTTTTAAGGTGGGTAGAGTTGTCACCGTCATTTTTCGTATTCCCGTATTTCGTATTTATACTCGTATCTGGATTTTGGCATGTATTTTTATTTTTCTCAACTTGTGGAATTTCAGTATTTCTCGTATTTTGGGTTTTGGGCTTGGCTCGGTTTTAATTGGTTTGGAATCGGTTTGGTTTGGTTTATGTGTTGGAACACCATAGCCCTAAGCTCCACCCTCAAAAACACCATAACACCCTCTTTATAACTCCACCAACCTCTTCTCTCTCTTCATAACCACCATTAATTTCTTCTTCTTCCTCCACACAACTCTCCAACCCTTAGGCAAGTGCATCTTGCCACCACATGAGAACCATATTTTTCTTTGTCCATTTGCTAGATTAGGACATGGTGATCAACATTAGAACTTGCTATTTTATGATTTGGAGCTTCCTTTATTCTAGATCTAGGTTTAGCTATTTCGGATTTTGCATGGTTTGATCTACTTTGGTTAGAATTTCATGGGTTTTGATGTTTCTATGTGGAAGAGCATTCAGTTTCACTCCAGTTGGAACTTTGGAAATCCAGATTTGGAGTTCGGATGACCAAGTTATGATGCTTGGAAGCTTTGGGTTCATCCATGGTGTTCTTGCTGTTTGGAGGAGACAGTGAGTAGTGTGTAGAGCTGTTTAGCTCACGCACACTGAGCTACGTGCGCTCTTTAGCGCTGCGTACGCAGACTTGAGTACGCTTCCTGTTGGAAGCGTGTCTCCTTGAGCCTGCGTGACTTTCTCACGTATGCTGCCTTGAGTGAGCCTGCGTGACTTTTCACGCAGCTGCTTCCTGGAGCCTGCGTGACTTTTCACGCAGCTGCTTCCTGGAGCGTGCGTGACTTTTACGTTCACTGCTTCCCGAGTGTGCGTGACTTTCACGTTCGCTGCTCCCCGAGTGTACGTGACTTTCACGTACACTGTGCCCCTTGAGCGTGCGTGACTTTTCACGAACGCAGCTCTCCTGCGTGCGTGACTTTCACGTACGCTGCCCTCCCGCGTGCGTGTTTTATTGCGTATGCATTCCCCCCGCGTGCGTGCTTTTATGCGTACGCATCCCCCTAGCCCGTATTTTGATATTTTATTAGATATTTTAAGCCCATTTTATATCCTTACGCCTTTTGTCATGAACTCGATTTTACTTAATATGTTTGGAATGACTATTTTACATGGCTTGGTATGGCAAGAAACTTGCATAACACGGCAGGGACCCGTAGTGGTGCACTCCTGACATGACCAATCTGACTTGATAGTGGCCCATCATGGCGCACTCCCGACAAGTACCCTGATATGATTTATCTTGATAACTTGATAGTGGCCCGTGACGGCGCACTCCTGACTTGACATGATCTGATAACTTAGCTTGACCTGTCTTGACACCGTGGGTGGTTCTTTCTTGCTTGCTTGTTAAATCTACTTGTCCAGTCTCGTATCATGTCTAGGATAGGACTCCTGAGTACCACGGTCAGGAGTACCTACTAAAATGGATTAAGGCTAATAACTAGAATAACACAGTAGTCATGAAGAGATGACACAGCTACAGGCAATCCCGTTACCTGGGCGCTCCAGGGATTTGTAGCCTGCCGTCGAGTAGGGCGCATTTCCAGCACACTGTCAGGTGTTGCACCCTCTAAGTCACCTAAGGGTACATGCGTCTCCTGGACGATGTACCTACCTGAATTCAACCCTAATCTTTCATCCTGGGTAACCTGGATGGTCTGCAGGGCTTGTGGCTGTGGAACAATCTCACTGCATCTTGTTAGTAATTAGGCCTGTGATAACCCTAGTTAGTTAAAGTAGTAAGCCGTAGTAACTGCTTGGCCGTGATTGATTGAATGAAGTACAACCAGTCTAGCCATGTCTTGATCCCGTACAAGATTGCTTCCTGTCTTGATTTCTTGCATTACTATCTTGCCGATAAATGGTGGAAAACCAAGCTCTGTTCAGATGAAGGGTTACAACCCCGGTCCTTGTTTGGTTTACGGGTTGTAACCTGGTTATCGGAATAGTTCCATGGTTATCTCGTCGTATATCACCCTGACATGTTTTCATAAATTCTAGTTTTAATATTATATTTTCTTGTGCTGATTGCTGGCTTTTGTTCTTATTTCGTGGCCCCCTTGTGGCACTTGCTCTTTCTGGGGTTGACCCAGCTGTTTTGTGTGGCCAGATTTCGGAGCCGCTCCCGAGGATCTACCAAGCTTCCAGCCCAATGGTGAATACTAGACGGAATCCGGGCCAAGAGTGGATTTTCTATTTTGTTTCGCTCACTTTATTGTAAAAATTATTCTTTTGAGGTGTTTAGCCGACGAGCACCTGTTAGCTCGAAGCACTTTTACTTACTGTCTGCCTACGGGCTGTAAACATGATTGACAAATCCTAGGGTTGATCATGTATGACTTAACTCTTGCTAGTCCTAGCATTTTGTACGACTAGCTTCATGATCAGCTGATATGTAATATCTGGGACGCCTTTTATTGTATATTTGGTGATCAAACATCTTGTGATTATATTACTTGCTTAAGATTGAGACAATAGGCTTGACCATAAGAGACTGTTGGCTTGTAGAAAACCCTCACATATCTAGATAGCCGTGACCGTATATTGAGGTGGTTTTCATTTCAATATACGTAGCTGGCTATGTCTGTCCCCGCTCTCCAGTATTCTGGTTCTGGGGCGTGACAGTGCCCTACCTTCCCACAATAAGTGTAGTCCGTTGGGGGTTGCTGGTTCTTCCTCTGTTGCTGTTGCTGCTGCTTCGGTGGTGGTGCTGGCCCTCGTATTGCCACATTATGATTGCGAACGCCAGAGAACAATACTGTTGTTCGGGGCGCTACTCCCCCTCCCCCTTCAATCTGACTGTGGGATCTCTTCTGACCTCCAGTCCTAGCTGCAATCCTCTAAATGGTGATCTCATGCCTTTGGATTGCCGTCAACACTTCATCAAAAGTCTGGTAGTTGTGCCCCTCTATCAATTGCAAGAGCTCAAGATGAAACCCTTGCTGGAACCTCATAGCCCTCTGGCCCTCCGTTGCTACCATCTCTGGGGCGAACCTACTCAATCTGCAGAACTCTACTGCATAAGCATCCACTGTCTTGCCAGCCTGCTTGAGGTTGATAAACTTCTGTTGTAGCTCAAACTGTGCCACAACTCCATAATACTTCGTCTTGAATCTTGTAGTAAAATTGACCCAAGCAACAGGACGTAGGGGTGAGCATCGGTTCGGTTCGGTTCAAACCGAACCGAATATGTAAAAACCGAAATAACTGTAAATCGTATTTTTCAAAACCGAAAACCGAACCATTTTTATAAAAACCGATCAAAAACCGAACCGAATTAATTCGGTTCGGTTTTCGGTCGGTTCGGTTTCATGGGCCAATGTGCATGGCCTTCAAGTTTTTAGCAAAATTGGCCTATTTAAATAACAAAATTTTAAAAAAATATATGACATTATTGTATTTACGAATTGTTATATTACATAGAGTGAAAGATATTAGTATATATAGATTGAGGGTAGATAGAGAGAGTGCTCAAAGAAGCACCGACATAGAATAGGAGAAGAGAGTGCGCTCAGTTAGGGGTTAATAAACATTAATATATGTATATTGTGGGTAGTTTGATAAATTACTAAATCTAAATCGGTTTTCGGTTCGGTTTTTCGGATGAAGAACCGAAAATCGAACCATTATTTCAAAATTTTAAATTTTCAAACCGTAAACCGAACCGATAATCGAAAAACCGAACCGTTTGTCATATTTCGGTTCAGTTCGGTTCGGTTTTCGGTTTTCAACCGTTATATGCTCACCCTAACAGGACGTCTGATGCCCACTTCCTCTGATTCCCACCAATCACTTACGAGATCCTGAAGTAACAACTTTACTTGATCCACACGTTCTTCCGTCGGCACCTTAGCTGCCGTCAGAATAGCCTCAATATCCTTAAGCCATGCTTATGCTGAGATAGCATCTTCCGTGCCCTCGAAACGGCGGGAGTTGTACTTGCAAAATCTGGTTGATGTTCCTGAATCTGTCCTCGCCCCTCTTTCCAAAGCCGTCTGTAATTCTTGGTTGAGTAATACGTTCTGCTATTGCAACTGAGCGTGCATGCGCTACTGGGCCAACATTTGATGTTACGGAGTAGCCATCATCCTTCTCATGATCTCCAGAAGGGCTGGTGTGTCCACTTCCACAGGGGTAGGTGGAACTATTGGCGGCGTTGGAACCTCCGGATACTGCGGTCCAATTTATAAATATTTTTGAAAGCCGATTTGAAATCCATTTGTATAACTTTTATAAAAAATTTGGGCAAATGGATTTCAAATCGATTTTCAAAAATATTTATAAATTGGATTTTTGGGCGAGGACCGTACTGGTCCATGGGCCATAGCTAAATGCAAACGAAACCGGGGTTTCAGGACGTTGAGACATTAGCTATTTTGACGATTGGACCAAAGTCTGAGACTCGAAATTAATTTAAATTAATTTAATTACTAGTTTTATTTTGTGATTAATTTCTAGGATAATTTTAGAGACTAACAAATATTTTTTTCTTATTTAAATTCATGTAAAATGGTCTGTAAGGGCATAAGCCCATTTATTTCATTTGTGTGTAATTTGTAATAGTTTAGTATTCTTTTATTTTGTTTTCTGGCTAATGTTCTATCGTGAATGTGTAATAAAATATAATAAATTATTTATTTTACAAAAAGAAAATAATAATGTTTCATCACATTACAATTTCAAGTTTGTAATATTTAATTAATGCTTTTCCCATTTAAAGGAAGAAAAAAATGTAGTTTTATTATATAATTATAAAGATAACCATTTTCACCAATAAACCGATAAAGTACAAAGTTTTCCCGAAATTAAATATAAAGTGATTTTTCCTTCATAACTAAATGTAACGCACCAGAAAATCGAGTTTTTTGCTTGTGATAGTATAATAAAGATTAAAAATCGACTAGGACAAATTTAGAGATTGTAACTAGCACATATAGCATGGGAACTATGGAAATCTAAGGCATACTTCTCGATTATAGGATTTCGAGGACAAGTTTGATTCCAATCTCGGAGACATTCCCAAATCCAGTCAAACCAAGGCAAGTACATTTTGTGTTAGTTTACAATTATTTAGTAATCATTTTATTGCAAGTTTAAACCACGATGCAACACGGAACTCTCTCTGAGAGCATTGACTGATTGACTGTTGGGTACTGGGGGAGTAGTGTAATGAGTATGACCACATCCAAAGTAGTATAATGACTGTGTTAGCTTACCCCTCATACACACGGGGATAAGCCATATTGTATCAATAGGATACAACTGTACAACCTAATCCGGTCATATTCATTGCCTATTCACATAATATTTTAACTGCTGAAAAACTATTTATTTTAAATTGTTTAAAAGTGCATAACTCTATTATTATTTCAATTGTTGGATTATCATGAAGTGTACTTTGCTCTTTTCCTGACTGGATTTCCCGTAGGTACTATAGACGATACTGAGCTATTGATAAGTAGCTACTATGACCCTAAGCTGTACCTGGCTGTTCTACCAGAGGATGATGATGAGGAGACTGCTAATTAGATTTATTTCCAGTTTATGATTATGTGAAAAACAAATATTTTATTTCAGTTGTGGTTTGTATTTGAAACTTTGTGTTGGACAAGTCTTTAATTATCAAAGTATTAAAAGTTGTGGCAATTAGATTGTGTTTTTGATTACCTACATGAGTGATACAGCTTACTGCCGCCGTCTCAACAACGGTGCAGGCTAGGCATGATCCGATTCAACCTAAAAAATTGGGACCGGGTCGTGACATATTTTTAGTGGTGGCCCATGCATGTCAGATCAATAACTTAGGAAAACATATCTAGAAACATTTAGAACACTAAAACATTAATTTGTCACAATATAGGACCAAAATATATATATTAAATAAATATTTTTGTTTGTTATAGACTGGTAGGCTACCTTGCTTATGTTTTGCAATCCTAAACCTTCCAGAATATGGCCACAAATCCGGCTGGCGATGGGATGTCATCACCCGATCATACCCCACCTCCCCGGCTAGAGTTCATGCGGTCGGGAAAATAGGGTCTTATGCGGCTGAGAAAATATTGGTTCATGCGGCTGAGTAAAACATGCATATGCGGCTGGGAAAATATTGGTTCATGCAGATGAGTAAAATAGAGTTCATGCGGCAATTGAACCAAGTGCCATGCTATGCGGCCAAGAGGGGGTGCGGGCTCATGCGGCTCGAAAAGAACGAGCGCATGCAGCTGAGTAAACATGCATATGTGGCTGGAAAAATATTGGTTCATGCGGATGAGTAAAATAGAGTTCATGCGGCAATTGAACCAAGTGCCATGCTATGCGGCCAAGGGGGTGCGGGCTCATGCGGCCAGAATGGAATGTCTCATGCGGCCAGAATAGAAAGTCTCATACGGCCAGAACGGAAAGTCTCATATGGCCAGAATGGAAAGTCTCATGTGGCTAGAATTAGCAAAGCCTTATGTGGCTCGGGATATGCGATATGCGGCCAGGCTGCGGCAAGGAGCCATACGGCCAGAACTATTCTTCCTCTCCGAATTTTCTAAGAACAGAACCATGGAAGCCGTTGCTTCCAAGCTCTCCAAATCCTTCATTCCAAGCTCAAATCTGGACTTCCATAGGTCAAAATGGGGTAGAACAAAATTCTCTACAACATAGAACCATCAAAAATTGAAAATAACAAGGTTAGCTAGATCAAAATCCAAGAATCCAAAAATACAATAAGTTTAGATCTACACAAAATGAGCCATAAAAATTAAAAATGCTAAGTACTAAAGTATCTAAGAATCTTGTGAGGAAGACAATGTTACAACGAAAGTGGAGATCCATCAAGAAGCAAGTTGTACTTGCCTAGCTCTTCTAGGTTGGTGGAAGAGTTATGAGGAAGAAGAAGAGTAATGAGAAGAAGTAATGAAGAGAGAGAAAGGGGATGGGGCTTAAATGGGGGTGGTAGTAGGTGGGTTCATGTTGAACCACCCAAGGCCGAAAAATAAACCAACTCAGGTCGAACCCAAAAGCAAAGTAAAAGCAGAAAGTAAAACGCAGAAAAATAATTAGCGTGAAATTAAAGGAAATTAAATACAGAACAATGCATGATAAATATTAAATAAATACATTTAAGCAGTACATGTATAAAAATACGTATTCAGGGAACGGAAAGTGACACCACTTATGCATCTCTAAACAATCATAGCTTATATATATAGATACATTTCTTTTGGCCTAGCCGATGTGGGACTAAAAGTTTCCAATGCAAATGCCAAAATCCCAACAATGTTCGTAATCATTATCCACATTTAACTCTTCTTCTATCGTAATCGAGTCGAATATGGAGCATAAAAAACTATGCAGAAGATTTGACAAATTTTCTACGACCGAATTTGTCAACTTGAATGCCAATCCTCTATGTTGATGTCAAATTTTTATCCGAAGTTATTATGTGCATGAAGCATATTCGGTCCATGCCATAAAATCTTGATTACCACTTGGTGGTAGTAGATGTGAGCTCGTGCAACCAAGGAATTAACATTCTCCAAGTTCTCATAGGAAGTATAAAGGAAGAGGTATGATGATACAATTTGTTATATTCCATCTCCATGACACATTAAGCCAAAGAGAAAAAAGAATAGAATATCTAACTTTTGTGTTCCTAATGATAATTTAAAAATAAGGGAGGAGTGCACAAGGACGACCACGCCGGTTTTGCGAGATCGTTTGCGTGTTGTCTTTATGAGTTTTCAGGAGCTTTCTTGATCATGGGGTGCATGTTCTCTGATTCTCTTGATGGTTTGGACTGGGTGCTATATGTTGATTATGCTCTCTTACAACATCATTAGTAGATGGTGCTCAAAATTTTATCTTGAGGTTCAAAGTTTTAAAAAAGAGAGGTAAAAATATAATGGGTTGGACTTGTATAAGAATAGTAGAAAATGATAAAATGAGCTCCGGTCCAAAAAATTATATGATAAAAAATTAATATAAAAATAATAATAATGTTAAATCTAGAATCTAGAAAGTGGGGCCGAAGATAGAGCTTACTAGTTTACAAAATGGGTTTCAACAATCTAGAATCTACAACTTGGAAGGCCCAAGCCTTGGATCCTATGGATGGGATGAGACCAAAAATCTAGAAATTGGGACCGAGGATAGAGTTTACTATTCAACCAAATGAACTTCAAATTTCTGAATCTAGAAATTGGAATCGGAGATGAGCCTTATTAATGATGCCCTTACGAACATTCTTACATGTTTCTCCTTATCAACATTTCCCAAAAAAATCAACTAATAATGTAATGCTAGACCTTTGCCTCAATCTAATATGTTTAATCTTTGACTAAATGTAATACCCAAAACATTCTTAACATATACCAAAACAAGTGTTATATGAGATATTTGCATATAACAAAATCTAAATATATCAAGATAAATTTGTTTTATTTGAAAAGAACTAAATAATTTATGTACGTATATAATTGCTCAATGGTATTTTCTAACTACCTAGTATTATCTATATATATATATATATATATATATATATATATATATATATATATATATATATATATATATATATATATATATATATATATATATATATATATATATATATATATATATTTAAAAAATATATATATATATTTATATATATATATATATATATATATATAATAAATAAATAAATAAATAAATAATAAATAAATAAATAAATATATATATATATATATATATATATATATATTCAAAGACTTAAAAACATATTTATAAAGAATTCTAATTAAAATATTTTTAAATTATATTTAAACTATTTTAACATTATCTAATATGAATAGTCCTATAAACACATCTATGATAAATTATAATTTAAATACATTCAAATCATATTTAAACTATTTTAATATAATTTAAATTATTTATTAATTTTTCAACAATATCATAGATTTTTTTGGTACAGATCATATTGACTAAATTTTTGGGAAATTATTTGCATAAGAATACGTGCAATGCATGTGCACATGACTAGTGTATTTATATACATTTCTTTTATCTGTAAGATTTCACAACCTTTGAAAATATTTACATATTGGAAGAAAGATATAAAATACTTACAAAAAGGGAGGAAGAAAAAAGGGCACCGACAACCAGAAGTTATCAACTTGTTATCCTAAACTTTGATACTTATCAACTTGATACCCTAAAACAACTGACGAAACTATCCCATTCCTCACCCAAACCTCTCTCTTCTATCCCACTGCACCATCCCTGCAGCTGCCCCCACCCCGCCCCCACCCATCTCTCTCTCCATCGCACGATGTTGTTGTTGTCGTCGCCGCCGTGGGCTACCGCTTCCGCACGTCGGCACCGCCGCCATCGTTGCTACCTCTCTCTGGGGCTGCCGCCATCGTCGCTACTGCTGTCGAAGAGAAAGAGAGGGGATGATGTCATGACCCACGCTCGGTTTAGGGGCATAAGTACGTGGGTACGTCCAGCCTACGCCTTAGTGTCGGCGGTAGAACGTTGTTCTAGGTCACAACCACACAATATAATATACTCTCCAAATGGAGGAAAATCTCAGAAGATACAACTCAATCACATAAACTAGAGGTAGACAAATGGTATGAGAAGATAGATAAGAAATCTACAAGAAGGATACAACCAGAAGTGAAATAAGTCGTGTTATCAACACCACCACAACAGAGTATGAAATAAATGCATCTCAAGACAACTGAAATAAGATAGGTAAAAACTCTAGCCATCTACTCCAAGCACTACTGTGTCTCCTCTAGGCTCTTCGGGAACCTCCGAGTTATCCGTAAAATTTATCAACATGTCCAATCAAGACAGGAACGAGCACATATCTCCAAAACAGATCCAAAATATGGCAGGAAATATAGAACAAGCAGTAGAATAAAATACAAGAACTATAAAGAAATGTACATGAAAAACATGAAATACATAAAACTCCGTAGAGAGGGATGTACATAAACGGTTAAAATAGAAAAATTTGAGTACATAAAAGTTTTATAGAAAATAAGAACTGTAAGTGAAATATAAGTGATTTAGAGCACAAGATGGTTATGTAATCGGCTTGATTTGCACACACCTAAGTTACAAAGTTTGTATACGAGTATACTAAAAGAATGATCACATAACCACTTCTACTCTCCTATCCCCAGTCAATACACAAGGATCCGATCGAGTTATGTTACGTACACGATGAATTGTTTGCACAAGAAGATCATATGAGCACACGAGAGTACATGAAAGCACATGATTTATACACGAATAACACGAATACAAGGAGTACACGATGCACACGATAAAGTACACGCACATAAAATGCTCGATGTATCCGCTGATGGGATAAAATCGTATAACAAGATCCATATAGTACCAATCTGTGATAACGATGTGTCAGCATCAAGTAAAGTAGTCTAAAGCAGGCAATATATATACTATCATGAATAAAAATGATCAAAAAAATATACTCGCCTAATAACCTGAACAATTGATGAGAACAGATATCCGAACCGGAGTAACTGAGTCCTATTTAGAGCAACATAGGTTATAAAGTATTCAAAATGTAATAATTGAAGTTTACACTGCATTCTACATGATACTTAGTTATTTTAGATCAAAGTCAACTCTTGGTCAGCTCTGGTCAATATTCTAGTCAAACTAGGTCAACTAGCTAAGGTTTGGTCAAACTCTAATCAGCAAGGTCAATATTGGACTATTGGTCAATATCTAGGTCAATGGTCAACTAAGCTATTCTAGGGCCTTGACTAAAATAGGCTATTTGATGTTGGTAACTTGGTAATGGCCAAAACTTCATTAACTAACTCAAAATCCTTACCCAGATACCATGACATATACTCTAAGTATCACATATATATGTAATGACATTAACCTTATCCATACTACCTTACCTCAACCTTAATATAATATAAAGTACATCTCAGAACCTAACATAATTATTAGACATAAGGCAATGCGAGGGCCAGCACGACCACCAAGGCAGCAACAACAGCAACAGAGGAAGAATCAACAACCTCCAATAGGCTGCACTTCTTGTGGGAAGGTAGGGCAGACTAGAGATGTGTGTCGAACATTGAACGGGCAGTGTTTGATATGTAGAAGTCCAGATCATCGGGTATTCACCCGTCCCATAAATTCGAGGTCAGGAGGACCAGTACAACAATTTTCTGCTCTGCCAGCACCAGGGGAAGGCCAGTATCGAGGACCAGCAGTGGCAGTAAGATCGTTGGCACAACGCCCGTTCATGTCACAGGCTCAGATGTTTCGGCAACAGGGACCACCGATACAACAAAAACAACATAGACCATCCCAGCATCACCAAGACAGGGGCCAATAGCAGCACCAGGCTAGACCGAAGCATAGGAACCAACAAGAAGGTCGAGGACAGGTATTCACTCTGTCCTTAGAAGAGACATTGGCATCGGGAGATGTTGTGGCAGGTAACATTCTCGTCGCCTCACATCCCGCTGTAGCATTGTTTGATTCGGGAGCATCACACTCATTTATATCTGCATAATTTACGATACGACTAGGAATGGAGTTCGAGGCATTGCCAGGGAGGTTGAATATACTCACTGGTAATGGGCTCGTAGGAGTTAGTAGAATTGTTCTAGTGTGTAGCGTTGTAGTTTACGGACATTCCTTACCCGCCAGGTTGATATAATTTTATGTTAGAAATTTTGACGTTATCTTAGGCATGGACTGGCTGAAAGACAGTCATACGATAATAGATTATCGTAGAGAGAGTGTATCTTTTGATATTCCAGGCATGAAGCGGTTCACCTTAGTCAGATCAGTGGCAACTCGACAAGAGCAGGGAGTAGTAACGGCAATGAAAGAAGTTCAAGTTCCGAAGGTAGTTGAAGAGTTTCTAGATATATTTTCTGAAGAACTTCCAGGTCTACCACCGGTTAGGGATATTGAGTTCAGCATAGAATTGTTACCTGGAACTAAACCGATATCAGATCAAGTTTACAGAATGGCGGATTCAGAGCAGGCCAAGGTATATCAGTACATAGAAGAACTGAAGGAAAAGAGGTTCATTCAAGCAAGTGTATCGCCATGGGCAGCACCAGTGGTACTTGTGGGGAAGAAGGATGGGTCATCCAAATTGTGCATTGACTACAGGAAGCTCAACGCGGCAACAGTAAAGAACAAGTCCCCACTACCAAGGATCGACGACTTGTTTGATCAGTTGAGTAGAGCTAAGGTTTTCTCCAAGATAGATCTTCGTTCAGGATATCATCAAGTGAGGGTTTGGAAGAATGATATTCCCAAGACAACATTCAGGTCGAAGTATGGGCATTATAAATTTTTGGTGATGCCGTTTGGTTTGACCAATGCTCCAGCAATATTTATGGATTTGATGAACCGCATCCTTATACCGTACTTAGATCAATTTGTTGTTGTGTTTCTTGACGACATTCTCGTATACTCTGCTAGTGAAGAGGAGCATGAAGACCATCTCCGGAAGGTGTTGCAGGTTCAGAGAAAGAATCAGTTGTATGTCAAGCTCAGCAAGTGTGGGTTCTGGACGGATTATATTTCATTTTTGGGGCCAATAACAGTAAGGAATAGGGAACGGTTGTAATAAGGTGACTAAGGTGAACCGCTTCATGTCTGGAATATCAAAAGATATACTCTCTCTACGATAATCTATTGTCGCATGACTGTCTTTCAGCCAGTCCATGCCTAAGATAACGTCAAAATTTCTAACATAAAATTCTATCAACCTGGCGGGTAAGAAATGTCCGCAAACTACAACGCTACACACTAGAACAATTCTACTAACTCCTACGAGCCCATTACCAGTGAGTATATTCAACCTCCCTGGTAATGCCTCAAACTCCATTCCTAGTCGTATCGTAAATTGTGCAGATATAAATGAGTGTGATGCTCCCGAATCAAACAATGCTACAGCGGGATATGAGACGACGAGAATGTTACCTGCCACAACATCTTCCGATGCCAATGTCTCTTCTAAGGACAGAGTGAATACCTGTCCTCGACCTTCTTGTTGGTTCCTATGCTTCGGCCTAGCCTGGTGCTGCTATTGGTCCCTGTCTTGGTGATGCTGGGGTGGTCTATGTTGTTGCTGCTGTATCGGCGGTCCCTGCTGCCGAAACATCTGAGCCTGTGACATGAACGGGCGTTGTGTCAACGATCTTACTGCCACCGCTGGTCCTCGATACTGGCCTGCCCCTGGTGTTGGCAGAGCAGAAAATTATTGTACTGGTCCTCCTGACCTCAAATTTATGGGACGGATGAAAACCCGATGATCTGGACTTCTACATATCAAACACTGCCCGTTCAATATTCGACACAATCTCTAGTCTGCCCTACCTTCCCACAAGAAGTGTAGCCTATTGGGGGTTGCTGATTCTTCCTCTGTTGCTGTTGTTGCTGCCTTGGTGGTCGTGCTGGCCCTCGCATTGCCTAAGTGTACCATCTTCAAACCAACCGGTCACAAAGTCCATGGTGATGTGCTCCCACTTCCATTTCGGAATAGGGAACGGTTGTTATAACCCAGCTAGCCTCTGCTATTTTGCCTTCACTTGCTGACATATCATGCAACAGGAAACGAATCTAGCTACCTTCCTCTTCATCCCGTTCTACCAGAAGTGCTGCTTGATATCTTGGTACATCTTGGTCCCTGCAGGGTGTATAGAATACTGGGAGATGTGAGCTTCTGTCATAATTTCCTGTCTAATATCTCTATTAGGCACATATAGGTGTGATCCAAACCTAAGTGTACCATCTTCATAAATTTTTATCTCCTTTTTGAGTCCTGACTCACATTCTGTCCTAAGCTTCTGAATCATTGGGTCCTGTGCCTGAGCTGCCTTGATCATGTCTACTAAGTCAGATTGAACTTGTACATTCGCTATAATTCCTACATCACTAGAAAGTATAACTTTGATGCCTATCTTCTGAAGGTCTTCTAAGATGTGCTTTTGTGTTGTCAACATAAATGTGCCGCCTTTCCTGCTGAGAGCATCTGCTACCACGTTAGCCTTGCCTGGATGATACTGAATCTCCACGTCATAATCCTTGATTAATTCCAACCATCTTCTCTGTCTCATGTTCAGTTTCTTCTGAGTAAAGATGTACTTCAGACTTTTGTGGTCTGTGTACTTTTGTATTCCAGGCATGAAGCGGTTCACCGTAGAGAGAGTGTATCTTTTGTACATGTCCACTCAATCACCATATAAGTAATGCCTCCATAGGATCAAAGCAAATACTACTGCTGCCAACTCCAAGTCATGAGTTAGATAATTCTTCTCGTAGTCTCGAAGTTGCCTAGATGCATACGCTATCACCTTCCCATGTTGCATGAGGATACATCCAAGTCCTTTTCCTGACACATCATAATATACAGTAAAACCTTCGGGTCCAACTGGCAATGTAAGCACAGGTACCGATATCAACTTCTACTTCAGATTCTCAAATGATGCCTGGTATTTTGTCGACTAGACGAATGGCACGTCCTTCCGTGTCAAGCGGGTCATGGCTGCTGAAAGTCTCACAAAGTCTGATACGAACCTTCTGTAATATCCTGCCAATCCCAAGAAACTCTGCACATCTGCTACGGTCTTGGGTACTGGCCAACTTCCTACTGCTTCTACCTTCTTGGGATCCACTGCTACTCCAGCTCCTGATATGATGTGTCCCAAAAATGAAATATGATCCATCCAGAGCTCACACTTGCTGAGCTTGGCATACAACTGATTCTTTCTCAGAACCTGTAACACCTTTCGGAGGTGGTCTTCATTCTCCTCTTCACTAGCAGAGTATCCGAGAATGTCGTCAAGAAACACAATAACAAATTGATCTAAGTACGACATAAGGATGCGGTTCATCAAATCCATAAATATTGCTGAAGCATTGGTCAAACCAAACGGCATTACCAAGAATTCATAATGCCCATACTTTGACCTGAACGCTGTCTTGGGAATATCCTCCTTCCGAATCCTCACTTGATGATACCTTGAACGAAGATCTATCTTGGAGAAAACCTAAGCTCTACTCAATTGATTAAATAAGTCGTCGATCCTTAGTAGTGGGTACTTATACTTTACTGTTGCCGCGTTGAGCTTCCTGTAGTCAATGCACAATCTGGATGACCCATCCTTCTTCTCCACAAGTACCACTATTGCTGCCCATGGCGATACGCTGGCTTGAATGAACCTCTTCTTCTTCAGTTCTTCTATGTGCTGATATATGTTGGCCTGCTCTGAATCCGCCATTCTGTAAAATCGATCTGATATCGGTTTAGTTCCAGGTGACAATTCTATGCTGAACTCAATATCCCTAACCGGTGGTAGACCTGGAAGTTCTTCAGGAAATACATCTAGAAACTCTTCAACTACCTTCGGAACTTGAACTTCTTCCATTGCCGTTACTACTCCATGCTCTTGTTGAGTTGCCACTGATCTGACTAAGGTGAACCGCTTCATGCCTGGAATATCAAAAGATACACTCCCTCTACGATAATCTATTGTCGTATGACTGTCTTTCAGCCAGTCCATGCCTAAGATAACATCGAAATTTCCAACAGGAAATTCTATTAACCTGACGGGTAAGAAATGCCCACAAACTACAATGCTACACGCTAGAATAATTCTACTAACTCCTACGAGCCCATTACCAGTGAGTATGTTCAACCTCCCTGGCAATGCCTCGAACTCCATTCCTAGTCGTGTCGTAAATTGTGCAGATATAAATGAGTGTGATACTCCCGAATCAAACAATGCTACTACGAGATATGAGGCGACGAGAATGTTACCTGCCATAACATCTCCCGATGCCAATGCCTCTTCCAAGGACAAAGTGAATACCTGCCCTCGACCTCCTTGTTGGTTCCCAAGCCACGACCTAGCCTGGTGCTGCTGCTGGCCCTGCCTTGGTGATGCTGGGGTGGTCTATGCTGTTGCTGCTGCATCGGTGGTCCCTGCTGCCGAAATATCTGAGCCTGCGACATGAACGGGCGTTGTGCCAACGGTCTTACTGCCACCGCTGGTCCTCGATACTGGCCTGTCCCTGGTGCTGGCAGAGCAGAAAATTGTTGTACTGGTCCTCCTGACCTCGAATTCATGGGATAGGTGGAAACCCGATGATCTGGACTTCCACATATCAAACACTGCCCGTTCAATGTTCGACACACATCTCTAGTGTGCCCTACCTTCCCACAATAAGTGTAGTCCGTTGGGGGTTGCTGGTTCTTCCTCTGTTGTTGTTTCTGCTGCTTTGGTGGTGGTGCTGGCCCTCGTATTATCATATTATGAATACGAACGCCAGGGGACAATACTGTTGTTCGGGGCGCTACTCCCCCTCCCCCTTCAATCTGACTGTGGGATCTCTTCTGACCTCCAGTCCTAGCTGCAATCCTCTAAATGGTGATCTCATGTCTTCGGATTGCCGTCAATACTTCATCAAATGTCTGGTAGTTGTGCTCCTCTATCAATTGTAAGAGCTCAAGATGAAACCCTTGCTGGAACCTCATAGCCCTCTAGCTCTCCGTTGCTACCATCTCTGGGGCGAACCTACTCAATCTGTAGAACTCTACTGCATAAGCATCCACTGTCTTGCCAGCCTGCTTGAGGTTGATAAACTTCTGTTGTAGCTCAAACTGCGCCACAACTCCATAATACTTCGTCTTGAATCTTGTAGTAAAATCGACCCAAGCAACAGGACGTAGGGGTGAGCATCGGTTCGGTTCGGTTCAAACCGAACCGAATATATAAAAACCAAAATAACCGTAAATCGTATTTTTCAAAACCGAAAACCGAACCATTTTTATAAAAATCGATCAAAAACCGAACCGAATTAATTCGGTTCGGTTTTCGGTCGGTTCGGTTTCATGGGCCAATGTGCATGGCCTTCAAGTTTTTAGCAAAATGGGCCTATTTAAATAACAAAATTTAAAAACAATATATAACATTATTGTATTTACGAATTGTTATATTACATAGAGTGAAAGATATTAGTATATATAGATTGAGGGTAGATAGAGAGAGTGCTCAAAGAAGCACCGACATAGAATAGGAGAAGAGAGTGCGCTCAGTTAGGGGTTAATAAACATTAGTATATGTATATTGTGGGTAGTTTGATAAATTACTAAATCTAAATCGATTTTCGGTTCGGTTCGATTTTTCGGATGAAGAACCGAAAATCGAACCGTTATTTCAAAATTTGAAATTTTCAAACCGTAAATCGAACCGATAACCGAAAAACCGAACCGTTTGTCATATTTCGGTTCGGTTCGGTTCGGTTTTCAACCGTTATATGCTCACCCCTAACAGGACGTCTGATGCCCACTTCCTCTGATTCCCACCAATCACGTACGAGATCCTGAAGTAACAACTTCACTTGATCCACCCGTTCTTTCGTCGGTACCTTAGCTGCCGTCAGAATAGCCTCAATATCCTTAAGCCATGCATATGTTGAGATAGCATCTTCCGTGCCCTCGAAACGGCGAGGGTTGTCCTTGCAAAATCTGGTTGATGTTCCTGAATCTGTCCTCGCCCCTCTTTCCAAAGCCGTCTGCAGTTCTTGGTTGAGTAATACGTTCTGCTATTGCAACTGAGCGTGCATGCGCTACTGGGCCAACATTTGATGTTGCTGAGTAGCCATCATCCCTCTCATGATCTCCAGAAGGGCTGGTGTGTCCACTTCCACAGGGGTAGGTGGAACTATTGGCGGCGTTGGAACCTCCGGATACTGCGGTCCAATTTATAAATATTTTTGAAAACCGATTTGAAATCCATTTGTATAACTTTTATAAAAATTTGGGCAAATGGATTTCAAATCGATTTTCGAAAATATTTATAAATTAGATTTTTGGGCGAGGACCGTACTGGTCCATGGGCCCTAGCTAAATGCAAACGAAACCGGGGTTTCCGGACGTTGAGACATTAGCTATTTTGACGATTGGACCAAAGTCTGAGACTCGAAATTAATTTAAATTAATTTAATTACTAGTTTTATTTTGTGATTAATTTCTAGGATAATTTTTAGAGACTAACAAATATTTTTCTTCTTATTTAAATTCATGTAAAATGGTCTGTAAGGGCATAAGCCCATTTATTTCTGTTGTGTGTAATTTGTAATAGTTTAGTATTCTTTTATTTTGTTTTCTGGCTAATGTTCTATCGTGAATGTGTAATAAAATATAATAAATTATTTATTTTACAAAAAGAAAATAATAATGTTTTATCACATTACAATTTCAAGTTTGTAATATTTAATTCATGTTTTTCCCATTTAAAGGAAGAAAAAATGTAGTTTTATTATATAATTATAAAGATAACCATTTTCACCAATAAATCGATAAAGTACAAAGTTTTTCCGAAATTAAATATAAAGTGATTTTTCCTTCATAATTAAATGTAACGCACCAGAAAATCGAGTTTTTGCTTGTGATAGTATAATAAAGATTAAAAATCGACTAGGACAAATTTAGAGATTGTAACTAGCACATATAGCATGGGAACTATGGAAATCTAAGGCATACTTCTCGATTATAGAATTTCGAGGACAAGTTTGATTCCAATCTCGGAGACATTCCCAAATCCAGTCAAACCAAGACAAGTACATTTTGTGTTAGTTTACAATTATTTTGTAATCATTTTATTGCAAGTTTAAACCACGATGCAGCACGGAACTCACTCTGAGAGCATTGACTGATTGACTGTTGGGTACTGGGGGAGTAGTGTAATGAGTATGACCACATCCAAAGTAGTATAATGACTGTGTTAGCTTACCCCTCATACACACGGGGATAAGCCATATCGTATCAATAGGATACAACTGTACAACCTAATCCGGTCATATTCATTGCCTATTCATATAATATTTTAACTGCTGAAAAACTATTTATTTCAAATTGTTTAAAAGTGCATAACTCTATTATTAATTCAATTGTTGGATTATCATGAAGTGTACTTTGCTCTTTTCCTGACTGGATTTCCCGTAGGTACTATAGACGATACTGAGCTATTGATAAGTAGCTACTATGACCCTGAGCTGTACCTGGCTGTTCTACTAGAGGATGATGATGAGGAGACTGCTAATTAGATTTATTTCCAGTTTATGATTATGTGAAAAATAAATATTTTATTTCAGTTGTGGTTTGTATTTGAAACTTTGTGTTGGACAAGTCTTTAATTATCAAAGTATTAAAAGTTGTGGCAATTAGACTGTGTTGTTGATTACCTGCATGAGTGATACAGCTTACTGCCGCCGTCTAAATAACGGTGCAGGCTGGGCATGATCCGATTCGACCCAAAAAATTGGGACCGGGTCGTGACATATTTTTAGTGGTGGCCCATGCAGGTCAGATCAACAACTTAGGAAAACATATCTAGAAACATTTAGAACACTAAAACATTAATTTGTCACAACATAGGACCAAAATATATATATTAAATAAATATTTTTGTTTGTTATAGACTGGTAGGCTACCTTGCTTATGTTTTGCAATCCTAAACATTCCAGAATATGGCCACAAATCCTGCTGGCGATGGGATGTCATCACCCGATCATACCCCACCTCCCCGGCTAGAGTTCATGCGACTGGGAAAATAGGGTCTTATGCGGCTGAGAAAATATTGGTTCATGCGGCTGAGTAAAACATGGAAATGCGGCTGGGAAAATATTGGTTCATGCAGATGAGTAAAATAGAGTTCATGCAGCAATTGAACCAAGTGCCATGCTATGCGGCCAAGAGGGGGTGCGGGCTCATGCGGCTCGAAAAGAACGAGTACATGCGGCTGAGTAAACATGCATATGTGGCTGGAAAAATATTGGTTCATGCGGATGAGTAAAATAGAGTTCATGCGGCAATTGAACCAAGTGCCATGCTATGCGGCCAAGAGGGGTGCGGGCTCATGCGGCCAGAATGGAAAGTCTCATGCGGCCAGAACGGAAAGTCTCATGCGGCCAGCACAGAAAGTCTCATGTGGCCAGAATGGAAAGTCTCATGTGGCTAGAATTAGCAAAGCCTTATGCGGCCAGAATGGAAAGTCTCATGCGGTTAGAATTAGAGAAGCCTTATGCGGCCAGAATGGAAAGTCTCATGCGGCTAGAATTAGCAAAGCCTTATGTGGCTCGGGATATGCGATATGCGGCCAGGCTACGGCAAGGAGCCATGCGGCCATAACTGTTCTTCCTCTCCGAATTTTCTGAGAACAGAACCATAGAAGCCATTGCTTCCAAGCTCTCCAAATCCTTTATTCCAAGCTCAAATCTGGACTTTCATAGGTCAAAATGGGGTAGAACGAAATTCTCTACAACATGGAACCATCGAAACTTGAAAATAACAAGATTAGCTAGATCAAAATCCAAGAATCCAAAAATACAATAAGTTTAGATCTACACAAAATGAGCCATAAAAATTAAAAATGCTAAGTACTAAAGTATCTAAGAATCTTGTGAGAAAGACAATGGAACAACGAAAGTGGAGATCCATCAAGAAGCAAGTTGTACTTGCCTAGCTCTCCTAGGTTGGTGGAAGAGTTATGAGGAAGAAGAATAGTAATGAGAAGAAGTAATGAAGAGAGAGAAAGGGGATGCGGCTTAAATGGGTGTGGTGGTAGGTAGGTTCATGTTGAACCACCCAAGGCCGAAAAATAAACCAACTCAGGTCGAACCCAAAAGCAAAGTAAAGGAGAAAGTAAAACGCAGAAAAATAATTAGCGTAAAATTAAAGGAAATTAAATACAGAACAATGCATGATAAATATTAAATAAATACATTTAAGCAGTACATGTATAAAAATACGTATTCAGGGAACGAAAAGTGACACCACTTATGCATCTCTAAACAATCATAGCTTATATATAGAGATACATTTCTTTTGGCCTAGCCGATGTGGGACTAAAATTTTCCAATGCAAATGCCAAAATCCCAACAATGTTCGTAATCATTATCCATATTTAACTCTTCTTCTATCGTAATCGAGTCGAATATGGAGCATAAAAAACTATACAGAAGATTTGACAAATTTTCTACGACCGAATTTGTCAACTTCAATGCCAATCCTCTATGTTGATGTCAAATTTTTATCCGAAGTTATTATGTGCATGAAGCATATTCGGTCCATGCCATAAAATCTTGATTACCACTTGGTGGTAGTAGATGTGAGCTCGTGCAACCAAGGAATTAACATTCTTCAAGTTCTCATAGGAAGTATAAAGGAAGAGGTATGATGATACAATTTGTTATATTCCATCTCCATGACACATTAAGCCAAAGAGAAAAAAGAATAGAATATCTTACTTTTGTGTTCCTAATGATAATTTAAAAATAAGGGAGGAGTGCACAAGGACGACCACGCCGGTTTTGCGAGATCGTTTGCGTGTTGTCTTTATGAGTTTCCAGGAGCTTTCTTGATCATGGGGTGCATGTTCTCTGATTCTCTTGATGGTTTGGACTGGGTGCTATATGTTGATTATGCTCTCTTACAACATCATTAGTAGATGGTGCTCAAAATTTTATCTTGAGGTTCAAAGTTTTAAAAAAGAGAGGTAAAAATATAATGGGTTGGACTTGTATAAGAATAGTAGAAAATGATAAAATGAGCTCCGGTCCAAAAAATTATATGATAAAAAATTAATATGAAAATAATAATAATGTAAAATCTAGAATCTAGAAAGTGGGGCCGAAGATAGAGCTTACTAGTTTACAAAATGAGTTTCTACAATCTAGAATCTACAACTTGGATGGCCCAAGCCTTGGATCCTATGGATGGGATGAGACCAAAAATCTAGAAATTGGGACCGAGGATAGAGTTTACTATTCAACCAAATGAACTTCAAATTTCTGAATCTAGAAATTGGAATCGGAGATGAGCCTTATTAATGATGCCCTTACGAACATTCTTACATGTTTCTCCTTATCAACATTTCCCAAAAAAATCAACTAATAATGTAATGCTAGACCTTTGCCTCAATCTAATATGTTTAATCTTTGACTAAATGTAATACCCAAAACATTCTTAACATATACCAAAACAAGTGTTATATGAGATATTTGCATATAACAAAATCTAAATATATTAAGATAAATTTGTTTTATTTGAAAAGAACTAAATAATTTATGTACGTATATAATTGCTTAATGGTATTTTCTAACTACCTAGTATTATCTAACTATATATATATATATATATATATATATATATATATATATATATATATATATATATATATATATATATATATATATAATATATATATATATATATATATATATATATATATATATATATATATATATATATATATATATATATATATATATATATATATATTCAAAGACTTAAAAACATATCTATAAAGAATTCTAACTAAAATATTTTTAAATTATATTTAAACTATTTTAACATTATCTAATACGAATAGTCCTATAAACACATCTATGATAAATTATAATTTAAATACATTCAAATCATATTTAAACTATTTTAATATAATTTAAATTATTTATTAATTTTTCAACAATATCATAGATTTTTTTGGTACAGATCATATTGACTAAATTTTTGGGAAATTATTTGCATAAGAACACGTGCAATGCATGTGCACATGACTAGTGTATTTATATACATTTCTTTTATCTGTAAGAGTTCACAACCTTTGAAAATATTTACATATTGGAAGAAAGATATAAAATACTTACAAAAAGGGAGGAAGAAAAAGGGCACCGACAACCAGAAGTTATCAACTTGTTATCCTAAACTTTGATACTTATCAACTTGATACCCTAAAACAACTGACGAAACTATCCCATTCCTCACCCAAACCTCTCTCTCCTATCCCACTGCACCATCCCTGCAGCTGCCCCCACCCCGCCCCCACCCTCCTCTCTCTCCATCGTACGATGTTGTTGTTGTCGTCGCCGTCGTGGGCTACCGCTTCCGCACGTCGGCACCTCCGCCATCGTTGCTACCTCTCTCTGGGGCTGCCGCCATCGTCGCTACTGCTGTCGAAAAAAAAGAGAGGGGATGATGTCATGACCCACGCTCAGTTTAGGGGCATAAGTACGTGGGTACGTCCAGCCTACGCCGTAGTGTCGGCGGTAGAACGTTGTTCTAGTTCACAACCACACAATATAATATACTCTCCAAATGAAGGAAAATCTCAGAAGATACAACTCAATCACATAAACTAGAGGTAGACAAATGGTATGATAAGATAGATAAGAAATCTACAAGAGGGATACAACCAGAAGTGAAATAAGTCGTGTTATCAACACCACCACAACAGAGTATGAAATAAATGCATCTCAAGACAACTGAAATAAGATAGGTAAAAACTCTAGCCATCTACTCCAAGCACTACTGTGTCTCCTCTAGGCTCTTCGGGAACCTCCGAGTTATCCGTAAAATTTATCAACATGTCCAATCAAGACAGGAACGAGCACATATCTCCAAAACAGATCCAAAATATGGCAGAAAATATAGAACAAGCAGTAGAATAAAATACATGAACTGTAAAGAAATGTACATGAAGAAAATGAAATACATAAAACTCCGTAGAGAGGGATGTACATAAACGGTTAAATTAGAAAAATCTGAGTACATGAAAGTTTTATAGAAAATAAGAACTGTAAGTGAAATATAAGTGATTTAGAGCACAAGATGGTTATGTAATCGGCTTGATTTGCACACACCTAAGTTACAAAGTTTGCATACGAGTATACTAAAAGAATGATCACATAACCACTTCTACTCTCCTGTCCCCAGTTAATACACAAGGATCCGATCGAGTTATGTTACGTACACGATGAATTGTTTGCACAAGAAGATCATATGAGCACACGAGAGTACATGAAAGCACATGATTTATACACGAATAATACGAATACAAGGAGTACACGATGCACACGATAAAGTACACGCACATAAAATACCCGATGTATCCGCTGATGGGTTAACATCGTATAACAAGATCCATATAGTACCAATCTGTGATAACGATGTGTCAGCATCAAGTAAAGTAGTCTAAAGCAGGCAATATAGATACTATCATGAATAAAAATGATCAAAAAAATATACTCGCCTAATAACCTGAACAATTGATGAGAACAGATATCCGAACCGGAGTAACTGAGTCCTATTTAGAGCAACATAGGTTATAAAGTATTCAAAATGTAATAATTGAAGTTTATAATGCATTCTACATGATACTTAGTTATTTTAGATCAAAGTCAACTCTTGGTCAGCTCTGGTCAATATTCTAGTCAAACTAGGTCAACTAGCTAAGGTTTGGTCAAACTCTAATCAGCAAGGTCAATATTGGACTATTGGTCAATATCTAGGTCAATGGTCAACTAAGCTATTCTAGGGCCTTGATTAAAATAGGCTATTTGATGTTGGTAACTTGGTAATGGCCAAAACTTCATTAACTAACTCAAAATCCTTACCCAGATACCATGACATATACTCTAAGTATCACATATATATGTAATGACATTAACCTTATCCATACTACCTTACCTCAACCTTAATATAATACAAAGTACATCTCAGAACCTAACATAAATATTAGACATAAGGCAATACGAGGGCCAGCACAACCACCAAGGCAGCAATAACAGCAACAGAGGAAGAATCAGCAACCCCCAATAGGCTGCACTTCTTGTGGGAAGGTAGGGAAGACTAGAGATATGGGTCGAACATTGAACGGGCAGTATTTGATATGTAGAAGTCCAGATCATCGGGTTTTCACCCGTCCCATAAATTCGAGGTCAGGAGTACCAGTACAACAATTTTCTGCTCTGCCAGCACCAGGGGCAGGCCAGTATCGAGGACCAGCGGTGGCAGTAAGATCGTTGGCACAACGCCCGTTCATGTCACAGGCTCAGATGTTTCGGCAACAGGGACCGCCGATACAGCAACAACAACATAGACCACCCCAGCATCACCAAGATAGGGGCCAATAGCAGCACCAGGCTAGGCCGAAGCATAGGAACCAACAAGAAGGTCGAGGACAGGTATTCACTTTGTCCTTAGAAGAGACATTGGCATCGGAAGATATTATGGCAGGTAACATTCTCGTCGCCTCATATCCCGCTGTAGCATTATTTGATTCGGGAGCATCACACTCATTTATATCTGCACAATTTACGATACGACTAGGAATGGAGTTCGAGGCATTGCCAGGGAGGTTGAATATACTCACTGGTAGTGGGCTCGTAGGAGTTAGTAGAATTGTTCTAGTGTGTAGCGTTGTAGTTTGCGGACATTCCTTACCCGCCAGGTTGATAGAATTTTATGTTAGAAATTTTGACATTATCTTAGGCATGGACTGGCTGAAAGACAGTCATACGACAATAGATTATCGTAGAGAGAGTGTATCTTTTGATATTCCAGGCATGAAGCAGTTCACCTTAGTCAGATCAGTGGCAACTCGACAAGAGCAGGGAGTAGTAACGGCAATGGAAGAAGTTCAAGTTCCGAAGGTAGTTGAAGAGTTTCTAGATGTATTTTCTGAAGAACTTTCAGGTCTACCACCGGTTAGGGATATTGAGTTCAGCATAGAATTGGCACCTGGAACTAAACCGATATCAGATCGAGTTTACAGAATGGCAGATTCAGAGCAGGCCAAGGTATATCAGTACATAGAAGAACTGAAGGAGAAGAGGTTCATTCAAGCAAGCGTATCGCCATGGGCAGCACCAGTGGTACTTGTGGGAAAGAAGGATGGGTCATCCAAATTGTGCATTGACTACAGGAAGCTCAACGCGGCAACAGTAAAGAACAAGTCCCCACTACCAAGGATCGACGACTTGTTTGATCAGTTGAGTAGAGCTAAGGTTTTCTCCAAGATAGATCTTCGTTCAGGGTATCATTAAGTGAGGGTTCGGAAGGATGATATTTCTAAGACAACATTCAGGTCGAAGTATGGGCATTATAAATTTTTGGTGATTCTGTTTGGTTTGACCAATACTCCAGCAATATTTGTGGATTTGATGAACCGCATCCTTATGCCGTACTTAGATCAATTTGTTGTTGTATTTTTTGACGACATTCTCGTATACTCTGCTAGTGAAGAGGAGCATGAATGTAATGCCCCGCTCCGCACGGTGCATTACGCTGAAGCGTTGACTCAACGAGTCACGTTGACGCATAAAAATGTATCGATGCAAAACGATACGGAAGTTAAGTTGTCCCAAGCAATGCATCAAACTAAGTTGATGCGAAGAGTTGCCTTGTCCCGAAAGAATGCATCGAGTTGAATCGATGCGAAGCGCCGCGTTGTCCCGAAGGATGAGTGCATTGAATCGGCTCGAAGATTCTAAGAAATCGAATCGACCAAGGTGCAAGTCCGAATCGATGCAAGTATTGATTTTAGTTGGTTTTGTGTGCAGGTTATACGTTGACGTGAAAATGTTAGAGGTCGACGTTTTGCCTTATTCAGTAAGGGGTCCGCGAAATCAAATCGTCGCCTTGCGACGGGCTAAGACTTGGGCACGCTAAGGCAAATTGGACGTATAACTCAACGAAGCACGAAGTGCTCGAATGGCTAAGTCAGGAGAGTGGCCGTGCAACGAAGTTGGGAAATCGAGCCGCATCGGCTCGGCAAAACGACGAAGGCGTATCGACTCAAGGTGGGAGGATTGACTTCTTTTTACTCCTTCATTCGATAAGTCAAATATATCATTGTATGCTAAGTTAACCTATCGATGCCACGGGCGTGGCCGATCGGAGATAAAATCATAGTGTGAGTCGAACACTAAGTTAGAACAATTGAAATGAAACGTGCATCAATATGCACGAGTCGCTATGGGACATTGGATATCGCTAAGGCGAGCGCCTCGGTGCGCGAGCCGTAAGAATATGGGATAACTGTAATCGGCGAGTGCCTTAGTGCACGAACCATACCGTGCCTTTGATGCACGAGTTAGACGGCTAGAACATTGAAAGACAATAGGCGAGCGCCCTAGCGCGCAGGCCTCGAACATTGAATGCTAAGTTATAGAACATGGGGATACGGTCGAAACGTGCCTACGTGCACGGGATAATAAAAGATGGTTTCGTTGCGAGAGAATACAATTGCGGTATGAATGTGGCAGAACTGTCGGATATGACATGTTGCCTCGAAAGGTGTTCGAGACCTTCGGGTCGTTCGGTTGACGAGCATTGAGTTGAGGCACGATGCCATTGAAACATCGAAACGAAGTAGCGAAACGAAAGAACATAGAAAGTTAAAATGAAAGAGATGCGAGACGATAAGTCTGAGTCTCGGACTCAAGACTATGTTTGGTTGTTTGAATTAAATTGTTGAATGATAGGGCGTTGCATGGTCGATTGGAATGGGCTCGAGATTAAAACATGTTATAAACTCGTGCACGAGTGATCCCCCAAACGGGTAAATGCCGGAGGTCCCCGGAACCGATTTGGCCGCGGAGGGATGGATAATCTTTGTAGGCGCACATCCTTAAACAAGATGGGAGAAGCCGCAAATGACGGCATGTACCAGAAATGTTTCAGTTGTTTGGAAGAGTGACCCAACCCGTGAAACGCCGGCAGCCCAACCAAATAGAGAGAAAAGAAGAAGAGAAAAGAAAGGAACCCCTTTAGTCCATTCCGGCGCGGATACGCCAACGACCCTCATATAGTTAGGAACGATGGATTGAAAGTGTAGGTGCATATGCGTCCCGCATAGAGATCCTGCTTAGAGATGCACAATAACATGACAGGAAAGGATTACGGTGTATTCACCTTGCGTCGGTGCAAGGGCGAGTGCGTCGACTTGGTAAGTCGTGCCACGAATCAAACACGAGATTGCTTGCTTGCTTGCCTGTTCAATTCGATAACATGCTTGATATGCTAACATGCTTTACGCTTTCGAAGATGCCATGAAATTGACCCTAAGGAGAACATAGCAAGATCATAAGCTAAGTTGCATGATTCAACATAAAGATTAAAAATGTCGGTTGGAAAGATGATCTTTGTTTCAGTACATGCGAGGACGAACGTACTGATCCCCCACCAGTTCATGCAGGGTGCAGGGAATGGATTGCTCGCGGCGAAGCGTTGCTTGAACGTGTTAAGGCTTGGAATGCCGAAGCGCATTGAAGCGTGCTATCGTATTGACGCTCGGACTACGCAGCTGGATTGATACGGCCGAGATATAGAAGGCATGATGTATGGAACGGTAAAATCCTTTGTGGACAAGAGAGAACCTGAGTGTTGTAGCCAATCTGGCATATATTGTTAGGCTATCGAAAGCCATTGTAAATCTCAGTTTCGGATATCAATAAAAGAAATATTTCGTATACTCTGTTTTTCTATCGTTGTTAATATCGAATCAAAAGATAACCATTTGAGAACTTGTCATCTTGCCTTGCACGAGTGCAACTCCAGGCTCGTGCGGCATCACGTCCCCTGCGAGGACGATGATTCGGGTGATTCCGGGTCGGGGCATGACAAATTGGTATCAGAGCTCTAGGCTCAATTTTCTCTGGACGCTCGCTTCATTACAATTCAAAAAGTTGTCCACCACCACTTGATATCACTCTTGACTCTACTCGATGCCGTACTGGATGTTCCATACAATAAGTCTAATACAAATTGTGTAATTTTGCCGCATGTGTTTTGGAAATAACATGATATTTGCTAAGAAAGTCGCGAAGGGTATATTGCATTGAATGCAAATGAGCCGTAAAAGTGTTAGTTGTTGCAAGCGCAATAAATTATGGAATACGATTTGAGATACTGTGGCAATGTAACATGTTGAATGAGAAATAAAATGATGCACGAAGTGCAACGAGTAATGGTGAATATGCGTTAAAATGAAAGTGAGAAGTGATAAGCCAATACCGAATGTGTTAAACGGATTGTGCATTGACTTGGAAAGTCGAGAGTAATTCGTTGCACGAGGTGCGATAAATATCGGAAATAATCGTTGCCCGATGTGCAACGCGTATTGGAAAGTAAAATCATTGCACGTGGTGCAACGCATATCAAATTAGTCGTTGCACGAAGTATAAAGGAAATTGGAAATAAATCGTTGTACAAAGTGAAATGAAAGTGTCGGAAATAAAATCGTAGCACGATGTGCAACACGTAGCGGAAGTGAAATTTGTTGCATGGGGTGCAACGCGTATCTAAATAAATTGTTGTACGAGATGCAACGTAAGGAAAGAATTGAAATCGTAAAATCGATAGAACGAATCGTTCGGTTGCACACCAAACTTATGTTGGCAAGCGAGAACATTGACCGAGTTGTGTCGAATTTTGATAGAATCAAAGTTATGGTTGTGATCAAGCACGATCACTGCGGAAATCGTAAGTCGAAAGAGAACGTTGGCCTATACTAAGTATAATTCGAGGGAAATGACTTGAGTTCCGAGTGGTATATGCCATACCACGTAGGCGATGAATGACTCGATTCCGAGTGGTATATGGTATAACACTTGTGCGATAAATTGCATCGACGCTTTGTGAGAATTGCGGGAAGTTTGTCCGCAACGGACGGAGGAGTACCGAGACTCGATTGAAAATTTATATGATGGTATGTTGATGCAAGTGTTCTTCGAAAATCGGTTGAGACGATAAGGCGAGACTCGTATCGATGGACAATACGTCGGACGAAAGTTATAAGTTGGTCGGACGACCGAGACTAGCGGAACGACTATGCCTTGAAGGCAATAATCGGATCGACGGGAAGGGAAAACTTGAACTTATAAAGGAGTCGCACGACTTGCGATCTCGGTAGAAATATTGGGTGAGACGAATCGAATCGCACGACTTGCGATCTCGATAGAAATGTTCGGCTAAGGCGAATCGAATCGTACGACTTGCAATTTTGATAGATTGGGCAATATGAATTGTAAATTGAATCGTACGATGTGCGACTTCGGTAAGAATGTTGGTCGACGCGAGAAACTGTGCCTATGAAAATAGTTGGTTAAGTTACGGCGACACTCATTTGAGTATGATTGAAAATATGCAAAACTTAGATGGCGTGATCGTATAACTCGAGGGCACGATGTTGGATAATCGGTAACTCGGATTACGCGATCAAAGTATAGCGGGATACGGCGAATCGAAGAATGAGTAGATGCGTATGGAAAAGTTTGTTGCGAACTTGGATGTATGCGATGCGAGTTAAGTTGACGTTGAAACGGATTCGAAGTCGACCCTCTTGCTATCGAAATCGATATGAACTATCAAGATCGATACGCAAGGAAACGTAAGCCCGATGTGAGAATACAAAATGGAGTGCGCCTTGCGCCATCAAAATTTTGTAAGTAACGATACGAGAATGAACGAACTTGGTTGATCGTAAATTTTGTGATTGATCAAAGACGAGACTATAAGTCATCGACGATTGCTCGATGCGTATAGCATCTCGTGTGTCGACCCGTGAATAAGATAGACTCGAACTTGATAAGAATAGATGTTTCGTAAATTGCGGAATCATCGACGGCAGTGCATGACTTGACTCGGAGGATAGTTGCGCATCAGTTGCGCCGATAGAAATGGTTTTGTCCAAAATTGGGTAGTCGCATAGAATTGTCGGAACGTGATTTGGCTCCGAAATAAGATATAGCATGGTTCGTAGTAAACTGTCCTTCGGTGATGATCCACAATTATCGAGCGTAGCTTCTGGGCAGCTGACCCTAGAAGACTTGACCGCCAAATCAAATTGAATGCTGCAGACCGTAAGATGACCCATGCGATATCGCATATGAGATTGCATCAATAACAAATATAACATGGTGCATGTTGACGATAAGTCTAAGTGATCGAGAATTGTTGGAATAACTTTCGATTGAGAATGATATAGTTAGATTTTGAGTATTCGTCGAATGAATACTGGAATGGTTATGTTGGTCGACGGTCGAACTAGAATTCACCAACGGACTTGGTGATTCGGATAGGCGATTGCGAGAAACGTGCTATGCACGAGAGGGAATGATAAGGGAATAACTTACGAGTCATGTCGTTAGATTCAGATTCACCTTGCAATTGACCTTGCGTGAATCGAACTTATATTCGATGTTGCGAGACGGATAAGTTGGGAATTTGGCTAGTGAATTCATACTCGTTAGAAAATTGAATGTAAGACGCGTCGTAAAGACCTTCGTACTAAGGTGATCGTTGCCTTGAGCACTGGCGCCTTGCTGTAAACTTTTATGTCGGATAGATTGTGGCCTTTGTGCAATGTCAATTTAAACTTGCGTCGGGAAAATCTAAGCACGGAGACTATGTAAGTAACCTAGCGGGCGTAGCCCTGAATGTTGATGCATTTGCAAGTCAACAAAGAAAAATCGTATCGAGACAAGTTGCATAAGTAAGACTTCGAAAATAGTTGGGTAGCGACTTCGAACGCAAGGCGTTGCGGAGGATCGTTGCGATCGGATGTGCGACGGCTTGACGCGACGCGTAGAATTGATAGTCCCGATAAAACATACGAAATGAGAAATATGATTTTGAATCGCGTCGCATGCAATGACTTTGTTGAATGAATCGCGTGCGTATCAATATGCATATGCGATGAAATTTTGAGAACAGTTGCTAAGGATAAGTCCGATCGAGGGTACGAGATGGCAAGCATAGGATTGAAATTTACCTGTCAGCTTTGTTCCAATTTGCTACGACTGGACTCGGTCGAAATACATATATGTTCGGGACGCCTTGAATATAGGTATGGATCCAAATCGAGTTGTATACAAAATTCAAATCGAGCTGCAGGGATGACTTTGAAATGTTAATGAAAGCTTGCAAGATAGTGTGAGATTGAACAACGTTGGTGGGACGATATCGTGATACGATCTATAAAACACTTAGTCGGAGTGTTAGCTTTGGTTCGAGGATGAACCTTATTTTGAGTGGTATATTCTGTAATGCCCCGCTCCGTACGGTGCATTACACTGAAGCGTTGACTCAACGAGTCACGTTGACGTAAGGAAATGTATCGATGCAAAACGATACGAAAGTTAAGTTGTCCCGAGCAATGCATCAAACTAAGTTGATGCGAAGAGTTGTCTTGTCCCGAAAGAATGCATCGAGTTGAATCGATGCGAAGCGCCGCATTGTCCCGAAGGATGAGTGCATTGAATCGGCTCGAAGATTCTAAGAAATCGAATCGACCAAGGCGCAAGTCCGAATCGATGTAAGTATTGATTTTAGTTGGTTTCGTGTGCAGGTTATACGTTGACGTGAAAATGTTAGAGGTCGACGTTTTGCCTTATTCAGTAAGGGGTCCGTGAAATCAAATCGTCGCCTTGCGACGGGCTAAGACTTGGGCACGCTAAGGCAAATTGGACGTATAACTAAACGAAGCACGAAGTGCTCGAATGGCTAAGTCAGGAGAGTGGCCGTGCAACGAAGTTGGGAAATCGAGCTGCATCGGCTCGGCGAAACGACGAAGGCGTATCGACTCAAGGTGGGAGGATTGACTTCTTTTTACTCCTTCATTCGATAAGTCAAATATATCATTGTATGCTAAGTTAACCTATCGACGCCACGGGCGTGGCCGATCGGAGATAAAATCATAGTGTGAGTCGAACACTAAGTTAGAACAATTGAAATGAAATGTGCATCAATATGCACGAGTCGCTATGGGACATTGGATATCGCTAAGGCGAGCGCCTCGGTGCACGAGCCGTAAGAACAAGGGATAACTGTAATCGGCGAGTGCCTTAGTGCACTAACCATACCGTGCCTTTGATGCACGAGTTAGACGGCTAGAACATTGAAAGATAATTGGCGAGCGCCCTAGCACGCAGGCCCCAAACATTGAATGCTAAGTTATAGAACATGGGGATACGGTCGAAACATGCCTACGTGTACGGGATAATAAAAGATGGCTTCGTTGCGAGAGAATACAGTTGCGGTATGAATGTGGCGAAACTGTCGGATATGACATGTTGTCTCGAAAGGTGTTCGAGACCTTTGGGTCGTTCGGTTGACGAGCATTGAGTTGAGGTACGATGCCATTAAAACATCGAAATGAAGTAGCGAAACGAAAGAACATAGAAAGTTAAAATGAAAGAGATACGAGACGATAAGTCTGAGTCTCGGACTCAAGACTATGTTTGGTTGTTTGAATTAAATTGTTGAATGATAGGGCGTTGCATGGTCGATTGGAATGGGCTCGAGATTAAAACGTGTTATAAACTCGTACACGAGTGATCCCCCAAACGGGTAAATGCCGGAGGTCCCCGAAACCGATTTGGCCGCGGAGGGATGGATAATCTTTGTAGGCGCACATCCTTAAACAAGATGGGAGAAGCCGCAAATGACGGCATGTACCGAGAACATTTCGGTTGTTTGGGAGAGTGACCCAACCCGTGAAACGTCGGCAGCCCAACCAAATAGAAAGAAAAGAAGAAGAGAAAAGAAAGGAACTCCTTTAGTCCATTCCGGCACGGATACGCCAACGACCCTCATATAGTTAAGGAATGATGGATTGAAAGTGTAGGCGCATATGCGTCCCGCATAGAGATCCTGCTTAGAGATGCACAATAACATGACAGGGAAGGATTACGGCTTCACCTTGCGTCGGTACAAGGGCGAGTGCGTCGACTTGGTAAGTCGCGCCACGAATCAAACACGAGATTGCTTGCTTGCTTGCCTGTTCAATTCGATAACATGCTTGATATGCTAACATGCTTTACGCTTTCGAAGATGCCATGAAATTGACCCTAAGGAGAACATAGCAAGATCATAAGCTAAGTTGCATGATTCAACATAAAGATTAAAAATGTTGGTTGGAAAGATGATCTTTGTTTCAGTACATGCGAGGACGAACGTACTGATCCCCCACCAGCTTCATGCAGGGTGCAGGGAATGGATTGCTCGCGGCGAAGCGTTGCTTGAACGTGTTAAGGCTTGGAATGCCGAAGCGCATTGAAGCGTGCTATCGTATTGACGCTCGGACTACGAAGCTGGATTGATGCGGCCGAGATATAGAAGGCATGATGTATGGAACGGTGAAATCCTTTGTGGACAAGAGAGAACCTGAGTGTTGTAGCCAATCTGGCATATATTGTTAGGCTATCGAAAGCTATTGTAAATCTCAGTTTCGGATATCATTAAAAGAAATATTTCGTATACTCTATTTTCCTATCGTTGTTAATATCGAATCAAAAGATAACCATTTGAGAACTTGTCATCTTGCCTTGCACGAGTGCAACTCCAGGCTCGTACGGCATCACGTCCCCTGCGAGGACGATGATTTGGGTGATTCCGGGTCGGGGCGTGACAATGAAGACCATCTCCGGAAGGTGTTGCAGGTTTAGAGAAAGAATCAGTTGTATGTCAAGCTCAGCAAGTGTGAGTTCTGTACGGATTATATTTCATTTTTGGGACACATTATATCAGGAGCTGGAGTAGCAGTAGATCCCAAGAAGGTAGAAGCAGTAGAAAGTTGGCTAGTACCCAAGACCGTAGCAGATGTGCAGAGTTTCTTGGGATTGACAGGATATTACAGTAGGTTCGTATCAGACTTTGCGAGACTTTCAGCACCCATGACCCGTTTGACACGAAAGGACGTGCTATTCGTCTAGTCGACAAAATGCCAGGCATCATTTGAGAATCTGAAGCAGAAGTTGATATCGGTACCTGTGCTTACATTGCCAGTTGGACCCGGAGGTTTTACTATACATTATGATACGTCAGGAAAAGGACTTGGATGTGTCCTCATGTAACATGGAAAGGTGATAACGTATGCATCTAGGCAACTTCGAGACTACGAGAAGAATTATCCGACTCATGACTTGGAGTTGGCAGCTGTAGTATTTGCTTTGATGCTATGGAGGCATTACTTATATGGTGATTGAGTGGACATGTACACAGACCACAAAAGTCTAAAGTACATCTTTACTCAGAAGAAACTGAACATGAGACAGAGAAGATGGTTAGAATTGATCAAGGATTATGACGTGGAGTTTCAGTATCATCCAGGCAAGGCTAACGTGGTAGCAGATGCTCTCAGCAGGAGAGGCGGCACGTTTATGTTGACAACACAAAAGCACATCTTAGAAGACCTTCAGGAGATAGGCATCAAAGTTATACTTCCTAGTGATGTAGATATTATGGCGAATGTACAAGTTCAATCTGACTTAGTAGACATGATCAAGGCAGCTCAGGCACAGGACCCAATGATTCAGAAGCTTAGGACAAAATATGAGTCAGGACTCAGAAAGGAGATAAAAATTCATGAAAATGGTACACTAAGGTTTGGATCACGCCTATATGTGCCTAATGGAGATATTAGACAGAAAATTATGACAGAAGCTCACATCTCCCAGTATTCTATACACCCTGTGAAGAACAGATGGCAACTCTAGAGGGGGTGAATAGAGTTTATAGAGATAATAGCTAATTAAAAATCAACTCTATCACAAACAAAACTAATCAGAGTAAATACGAAATTTAAAGTGAGAAAAAAGAGAGCATACGCAAACACAGCCGATTTTAACCTGGTTTCCCTCGTGGAGGACTAGTCCAGGCCTGAGAACTCTAGCTCAGCATTAAATCCACTATTTGTGAAATAGTAGTTTACAACCCGTGCCTTTTCTTCAGAAGAGCACGTCAACTTCTTACAGAGGATCGAGTGGCGATTTGCTTGGAATTTTCCAAGCGACTTCTTCAACTCTTGCACAAGACTCCTAACTGAGAGATGCTGATCACTCGAGACTTAGGAAGCTTGTGGCTAGTAGATGGGAAGGATAAGGCTTATCTGAGCTTTAAGAGAGAAGAGAAGAGAAGATTGGATGATTTGAAATGAGAGAATTTTTGGCCTATTTATAGGATTTTTGTAGGCAGAATTCGGCCAAAATTCGGGTAGGAAATTTCAAATATTTGGCCGTTGGACAACTAGCAACCAGCTAACCCTAAAATTAAGGTTGCTGATTTTAAGGGGACAGAGTTCGGCCCGAACTCTGTGTGGAGGCAGAGTTCGGCCCGAACTCTATCTCCAGAGCACAGAACTGATTCTTGGGGATCAATGGACATTTTAGGATGGTGGAGTTTTAAGGATTATTGGGTAGGCTATAGGTCAAGTCTCAAGAGCTCAGCATGACACAGTTTACATCAATCTAGACTCAATAAAAGTATAAAATACAGACTCATATACAACTGAAATGCAAAGACTGAGCTGTCTTCTGACTTGAGCTTGATGTAGACGTCGTGTGTCGTATTGAATTATTACAAGTATTATTTAGTCAATGTTATCAATATTTGGTTGACTGTGACTTTGTGTCAACAATCTCCCTCATATTGATAATTGACAAAATAATAAATGTATATTCAATATTCATACCTGGACACAGTCAATGACAAAAATACAGCTCTTCCATAATTGGTGCCGAGCTAAACAAGATAGCTCCCCCGTAAATAATGCGTTGAACCTGTTGGCCTGATAGAGATTATCTCCCAAAAGCACCAAAAGCACATATATACCAAAAAAAATATAACCAGAATATACGTATCATAACCAATATACATATCATAACCAGAATATACATATCTCTCCCCCTTTTGGCATTGAGCAATATAATAAGAATCAAGTAATAATGGACAAACACACCAAAAGAGAAGAAACAACATATTTAACTAACAGAAAGAGCAAAGTAACTAACAGAACGAGCAAATGTCATAGAATAAGAGAACTACTAGAGACATAAGAGTCACAACTCATAACTAGAGTCACCAAAACATAAAGAGTCTATGACAAACTAGGTACATAATCCAACTAAATAACTGAAAAACTAGAAAGCATAAAACATAAACTATGATCAACAGCAGCATCATCAAGTAGAAGCCATCTCCATCATGGAGCACGAGAAGGCCCAGCGAAATCTGAAGGATCAGTGAATGAACGGCTGGGGTCTACAATAGCAGCATCCGGATCCAGGTAGCGCATGACCCAGGGGTCGTCAATGCGATATCCCTCGCGACCGGGATCCCGCTCCATGGGAATGGGCATAGAAGGATGATGGGACATGGAATACCGAATATCGTATAGCGACTTGCTGAGGGCACTCATCTGCAGGGTAGTACGGTAGTTCATCTGAGTCCAGCGATCGTCCTCCAAGGCAAAACGGTCTCGGAGCATGGTCTGGATGGAGTCAAGAGTAGCAGGAGGAGGTGGCGCATCCTGTCCAAGTGGAGGGGCGTCGGGCTCCTGATCATCAGAATGCTCAGAAGTGGCAGGAGAGGCTACGACTGCCTGAAGTCGTCGTGCCTTAGATAGGAAGGCAGGAGCAGGCAAGAAAGGACAATCATCAAGAGGTACATGGAACACACGAAAGACCATAGGAAGATATAAGGCATAAACCAGGGCTCGTGGTTTCTTCCTACAGTTAATCATCCAGTCCATCATGGTACGTGGAAGATTGAAAGGAACACAAAAGTGGAGATGATACAAAGCTGATATTTCAAAATATGTAATTTCATCGGTAGAACCCGCTTTGGGTAGAATGGTATTGAAAACAATCCGATAAAGTTCATAGAAATATGGATTAAGATATTTAGCCATAAGCTTGCGAGGACGTGTGTTCGGAGTGCACAAGTCGTCCTTGAAGCTTTCAAGGGAAGTTCCGTCGGGAAAACGGAACGACCGAGCTTCAACAAGCTTTTCCCAAGAATTAGGCTCTTGAAGATCAAGATATTCGGCTAAGTCAAAATCATCAAATGAGATATCGATACCCGTAATACGTGAATAGATGTGAGTATCATCATGAGTCAAGTTGCAGTAAAACATTTGTATGGCACTACGATATATGACCGAATTAGAAGTAACAAGTTCATCAAGACAGAGGTCATTAAAGAGTGCATCATAATGAGAGAAAATTATGAAGTTTATGGGGTGTCTCGCAAACACCGGACGTGTCCGAAAATCATTAAACCATTCATTGGATGCGTCTAGTGAGATAAAAAGTCGGTCGTCGTAGGTGTTTGGATCACGTGGACGTGAAGGGTTGAACAATGGATGAGGTGGTTGTTGTTGTTCAACGGGTTGCTCAACGGAAGGAGGAGCACTCGACGAGGATGCACCCTCGGTCCGAGATCTCTTCCCACGGTTGGGCAAATGAGGAGCCATTACACAAAATAGAGAAATTGAAATAGAGAAGGAGAGTGAGTTATACCTCAAATAGATGATGAACAGTAAAAGAGAATGAGAAAATAGCCCTTATCCTTGATTTTGGTGAACAATAGAGCACTATGGAGATAAAACTAGGGTTAGGGTTTGAGAAAATAGTGGTAGAGAAGTAGAGGAGGTGGTAAGAATGAAGGAAGAAGAAGAGAAACCGAAATATAGGTAAGGGTTTCTCTTGGTCGGGTTTAATTTTGACCATTGGATTAACATTGAGATCCACGGCTGGAACAGTCCCTGATTCTGGAACAGGGAGACCGAACTCGGCCCGAACTCTGGTAAGGGCAGAGTTCGGCCCGAATTCTGGGTCTTTGTCCCAGAATAGAAAACAGGCTAGAAGTATGAAAAATGGTTAAGTATGGAAAGCCAATAGAGATGAAGCTTAAAGGATTCAATAAATCAGATAGTAGAAGTAAAAAGATAGCAATATGAAATTGAAAAATAGCATATTAGCAAGTGATAAATCAAATGTACCGCATAATAAACAAGGAGTTATATTATGATTCAATATTTTGAATTTCCCATGAGTTAGCTGCAGGGGCCGGATCCCAGCTAGCGGTAGTCCTGAGGACTAGTGCACCGTGTCGCTTAGGCTTTTACGCCTTGTTGTCAGAAGGACCCTTTCGGCTTGTACTCATAGCACGTTCATCATAAGAGAATCATAATATAATCGATATTTACGCAGGTGTATTTTAATTTATGACGGCTTCATCTAAAATTCCAAGTTCACGACAAAGGAAATCAAAGCGCTCTTCGGATAATGGCTTTGTGAAGAAGTCTGCTAACTGATGACCAATGTCAATAAATTCTAAGTTAATCATGCCATTTTGCTGATGATCACGCAAAAAGTGGTGTCGTATCTCAATGTGCTTTGTGCGTGAGTGACAAATGGGGTTCTTAGTAAGATTTATTGCACTAGTGTTGTCACAAAAGATAGGAATATGCATGAAAGATAAATTATAGTCTTCAAGGGTTTGCTTCATCCACAGAATTTGTGCACAACAACGCCCAGCTGCTGTATTCAGCTTCTGTTGTGGATAGTGCAACAGAATTCTGCTTCTTGCTAAACCAAGAGACTAAAGCCTTTCCTAATAAATGGTACGTGTCGCTCGTACTTTTACGGTCGACCTTGCATCCAGCAAAATCAGCATCAGAATAACCAATGAGGTCAAATGATGTTGACTTGGGATGCCATAGGCCCACTGTAACCGTACCCTTAAGGTATCTGAAGATACGCTTAACTGCGGTCATGTGCGATTCCTTAGGATTTGCTTGATATCTAGCACACAGGCAAACGCTAAACATTATATCAGGGCGACTAGCAGTAAGATAGAGTAGACTGCCTATCATACCTCGATACTTACGTTGATCTACGGGTTTGTCGCTTTCATCTGGTTCAAGTTTGGTTGAAGTAGCCATAGGAGTGCTGATTGGTTTGACATTATCAAGTTCGAATTTCTTCAGCATGTCCTTTGTATACTTCGACTGACAGATGAAGGTTCCATTTGACATTTGTTTGACTTGCAGCCCAAGAAAGTAGTTGAGCTCCCCCATCATGCTCATCTCAAACTTGGTCTACATACACTTGGCAAAATCTTGACAGAGAGTCTCATCAGTAGAACCAAAAATAATATCATCTACATATATCTGTACTAAGAGAATAGTGTCCTTCAAAGACTTTATGAAAAGTGTAGTGTCAATTTTCTCTTTTGAAAAACCTTTCTCAAGCAAGAAGTTGCTAAGCCGTTCATACCAAGCTCTAGGGGCTTGTTTGAGGCCGTACAGTGCTTTCTTTAGCTTGAACATGTGGTCGGAAAACTTGTGATTTTCAAAACCAGGAGGTTGTTTTACATAGACTTCCTCCTTAATAAAACCATTCAAGAAAGCACTTTTAACATCCATTTGAAATAATTTGAAATTTTGAAAATTTGCAAATACGCAAAGCATCCGAATGGATTCTAATCTAGCAACAGGAGCATACGTCTCATCGTAGTCGATACCTTTCTCTTGGTTGTATCCTTGGGCTACTAGACGAGCTTTATTGCGTGTGACTGAACCATCTTCATTTACTTTGTTTCTAAAAACCCACTTAGTACCAATAATCGAGTGATTAGCCGGTCTAGGAACGAGTTCCCATACTTGGCTCCTCTCGAATTGGTTGAGTTCTTCTTGTATAGCAGAAATCCAAAATTCATCATTGAAAGCTTCAGAAATGTTTTTAGGCTCAATTTGTGAAATAAAGGCAGTGCTAGCAATAGAGTCTCTTAATGATGATCTAGTAGTTACTCCTCGTGAAACCTTATCGATTACCAAATTTTCTGGATGTGATGGCTTGAAAGAGAATTTCTTAGGCAAGCTTTCCAGAGAATTTGTTTCGGTTGTGGTGTTCATTGGAGTAGACGTTGATGGCTCAACATCATCATCAAGAGTAGCTGCTGCACTGTTATCTTCATCAAAAGTCACATTTGTAGACTCTTCCACAATTAAAGAGCGTTTGTTAAAAACTCTATATCCCTTACTTTTGGCGGCATAGCCAAGGAAAATACCATCGTCAGCTTTGGCATCAAATTTGCCTAAGTTGTCTTTGGTGTTAAGGATAAAACATCTACAGCCAAAAACTTTAAAATAAGAAACATTTGGGGTTCTCCCAAACCAAAGCTCATAGGGTGTCTTTTTCGTAATAGGACGAATAAGTACCCTATTTAAAATGTGGCATGCTGTACTGACATCTTCAGCCCAAAAGTATTTTGGAAGTGAAAACTTGTTCAATATGACTCTAGCCATATCGCCAAGAGTCCTATTCTTCCGCTCCATAACACCATTTTGTTGGGGAGTTCCAGGACAAGAAAACTCATGATCAAAACCATTTGAATCACAAAACTTTTCAAAATCAGAATTTTCGAATTCGCCTCCATGATCACTTCGGATTCGAGTGATCATGTAGCCTTTTTTGTTTTGAACTTTCTTGACAAAAATCTTAAATACTGAAATAGCATCACTTTTATAAGTAAGAAAGAAAACTCAAGTAAATCTAGAAAAATCATCAACAATAACAAATGCATAGAGTTTTCCACCAAGACTGGCTACTCTACTAGGGCCAAATAAATCCATATGAAGTAGTTGCAGGGGTCTGGTAATACTTACAGAGTTTATGGAATGGAAAGATGATTTGGTTGCCTTATTCAACTCATATTCGGCACATACGGTGTCCTTTTTGAATGTGATGTCGGGCAAGCCTCTAACTAGCTTCTTGGTTGATAGCCTGAATATATTATCCATGTTGGCATGACCAAGACGCTGGTGCCATAGTAACCGTTCATCTTTGTGAGCATATAGGTATCTACCTGCATGGTTAGTATCTAGAGACAAATAGAAAATATAAATATTGTCCTCTCTTACCCCTTCAAAAGCAATGTCTCCTGTTGACCTATCATAAATAAGGCATTTGTTTTGTCCAAAGTTAATGTCATAACCATGGTCAGCAAGATGACTGATGCTGAACAAGTTATGCTTTAACTCGATCACTAGGCAGACATCCTTTATTACGGGAGAGGGAGGATACCCAATAATACCATTACCTATGATATAACCTTTTAGGTTATTTCCGAAGGATACATATCCTTCTCTTTTCATCGATAGTGATGCAAAAAGATGTGCGTCTCCTGTCATATGCCGTGAGCATCCACTATTGAGAATCTACTTACTCTTAGTTGAGGAGGGACGGTCCACCTACATCAAGAGTAGAAGTGACCTTTGGTACCCAAATTCTTGAGGGTCCTGAAGAGTTAGCTTTTGGAAACCATGCATATATCTTTTTATCAACTAATCTTCTGATTCTACATTGTGGTGATAAGTGTCCATGTAGACCACAATAAGTACATGTAGCATTTCTATTCACATTAGAAGCATGCTGATGATGTCTATAAGAATATTGATGACATGTAGACTTATATGGCATGGCATGATGATGTTGTCTATATGGCATGGCATGATGAGGTTGTCTATATGGCATGACATGATGAGATTTTCTATATGTGGAGTGATGTTGATTGTGTCTTTGTGCAACATAATGATGACTGTGTGTAGCATAATGTTTATGTGATATATGATGATTATTTCTATGTGCATGAGGTTTGTGGAAGTGTGTGTATATGTAAGCATAATTGTGAGCAGCATGAGCATGACGTGGTTTACTAGTATGAGTAGTGCTATGCTTTGTGTGTGTCTCATGTGATTGGGTTTGAGGTTGAGCAACCTGTTTTCCCAATTTAGTCTCTAGTTTCTTAGAGACAGCTTGCAATTCAGTGATCTTAGCATTTAAACCATGCAACTTAGTAATAGTGATCTTGTGTCTATTCATTTCATCTGCAAGCTCCGTGTTGAGTGTTGCAATTTCTTTTGTTTGCTGCTCAATACGTGCCTCAGCATCATGTAAGCTTATTTTAAGCTTAGATACCTCATTAGTGACATCCGTGGGTACAGTATCTCTAATATTATCAAGTAAAAGAGAAAGTCTTTGTATTTCAACTTCATGACTTTTGATTTTGTCCTTGGCTTGTTTGTATTTACCAATGGCCTTTTTATGGTCACTAATTAAATTAGTGAAAGCATCGCCAAGTTCATCAAAAGTGAAGTCGTCAAGAGTGTCGTTAGATACCTTATCGGATGTTGCCATTAGGTAAACATTAGCCGTATCTTGAGGAGAGTTCTTTTCTTCCTCGGAGTCACTGGCATCGCTTTCATGCCAGATGCTAGTGTTGGCATATCTCTTTGAAGTAGTCTTCTTGTATGGCTTCTCATAGCGGTTGCTTTTTTTTGAGAATGGACAGTCTTTTCGGACATGTCCCGTCTTCTTGCAACCATAGCAAGTAGGCTCTTCTTCTTCTTCATCTTCTTGTGGTTCCTTCTTTCTTCGGTTGAAGCAAAAGAATTTCTTGAAGTTGCGAACCATGAGGGCTTGATCATCATCTTCTGAGTTGTCGTCGTCCGTCTCTTCGGGTTCACCCCTCCGTCGGTGAGCTTTGAGTGCGATCTCCTTAGCCTTAGGAGCAGGCTCTTCGAAGTCCTTGAGGTCAAGCTCATGAGTCATTAGTTTTCCCATCAAGGTCTCCATAGACATGGTTGTGAGATCGTTTCCTTCTATGATGGCTGTCACCTTAGGGTTCCAAATTTTTGGTAGCCTCTAAGTAACTTGCGAATCTTCTCATGATTTGAATATTGCTTTCCAAGTGAAGACATGGGGTTGATGATGTCGAGGAATCTTGTGAACATCTGCGTGATCGTCTCGTTTGGCTTCATCTTGAAGGCCTCGTATTCTTGAGTGAGACAACTTATTTTTGATTCCTTGACTTGGGTGGTTCCTTCATGCGTCACTTTTAGAAGCTTCCATACTTCGTGGGATATGGTGCATGTGGATACCCTGTTGAACTCATTCCTATCTATAGCACAGAATAAAGCATTAATAGCTCTCGCGACTAGACTTGCCTGTTTTTTCTCCTCGTCAGAATATTTGTCATGTGATTTCTCAATGAGATCACCGTTGACAACTATCCTGACGGGCTTTTTGTAACCATCAGTGACGATAGTCCACAGGTCAAAGTCTAGAGACTTGAGATAAAAACTCATCCTTGTTTTCCAATACGTGTAGTTAGTTCCATCAAATAGGGGAGGCCTATGTGTGGACTGTCCTTCACCGTGATTGGAAATCAAGGATTGTGTGGTTGCCATGGATCAGCTCTAGGATGTAAATCCTTGTAAAGAGAACAGAGCTCTGATACCAATTGAAGAACAGATGGCAACTCTAGAGGGGGTTGAATAGAGTTTATAGAGATAATAGCCAATTAAAAATCAACTCTATCACAAACAAAACTAATCAGAGTAAATACGGAATTTAAAGTGAGAAGAAAGAGAGCATACGCAAACACAACCGATTTTAACCTGGTTTTCCTCGTGGAGGACTAGTCCAGGCCTGAGAACTCTAGCTAAGGATTAAATCCACTATTTGTGAAATAGTAGTTTACAACCCGTGCCTTTTCTTCAGAAGAGCACGTCAACTTCTTACAGAGGATCGCAGTGGCGATTTGCTTAGAATTTTCCAAGCGACTTCTTCAACTATTGCACAAGACTCCTAACTGAGAGATGCTGAGCACTCGAGACTTAGGAAGCTTGTGGCTAGTATATGGGAAGGATAAGGCTTATCTGAGCTTTAAGAGAGAAGAGAAGAGAAGATTGGATGATTTAAAATGAGAGAATTCTTGGCCTATTTATAGGGTTTTTGTAGGCAGAATTCGGCCAGAATTCGGGTAGGAAATTTTAAATATTTGGCCGTTGGACAACTAGCAACCAGCTAACCCTAAAGTTAAGGTTGTTGATTTTAAGGGGACAGAGTTCGGCCCGAACTCTGTGTGGAGGCAGAGTTCGGCCCGAACTCTGTCTCCAGAGCACAGAACTGATTCTTGGAGATCAATGGACATTTTAGGATGGTAGAGTTTTAAGGATTATTGGGTAGGCTATAGGTCAAGTCTCAAGAGCTCAGCATGACACAGTTTACATCAATCTAGACTCAATAAAATTATAAAATACAGACTCATATACAACTGAAATGCAAAGACTGAGCTATCTTATGACTTGAGCTTGATGTAGACGTCGTGTGTCGTATTAAATTATTACAAGTATTATTTACTCAATGTTATTAATATTTGGTTGACTGTGACTTTGTGTCAACACCCTACAGGGACCAAGATGTACCAAGATATCAAGCAGCACTTCTGGTGGAACGGGATAAAGAGGAAGATAGCTAGATTCGTTTCCCGTTGCTTGATATGTCAGCAAGTGAAGGCAGAATAGCAGAGGCTAGCTGGGTTATTACAACCGTTCCTTATTCCGGAATGGAAGTGGGAGCACATCACCATGGACTTTGTGGCCGGTTTACCGAGATTGCCAAGTGGTAAAGATGCTATTTTGGTGATAGTAGATCGGCTTATAAAGGTGGCACATTTTCTTCCTTTCAGAGTAGGACAATCAACAGAAAAGTTGACAGAGTTGTATATGCAGCGGATAGTCAGGCATCATGGAGTTTCTGTCAGTATTGTGTCAGATAGAGATACCTATTTTATATCACATTTCTGGAAGAGGTTACATCATAGTCTGGGTACCAAGTTAAGATTTAGCACGGCTTACCATCCACAGACAGACGGGCAATCAGAAAGAACAATTCAGACTTTAGAAGATATGTTGTAAGCTTGCACCCTAGATTTTGGAAGATCTTGGGTGAGCCACCTACACTTAGTCGAGTTATCGTATAACAACAGTTATCAAGCCAGTATCCAGATGGCACCATTTTAAGCACTATATGGTAAGAAGTGTAGGTCGCCACTAGCATGGGATGATATCGGGAGAGGAAGATGCTAGGCCCAGAAATGATTGTTCAGACAGTTGAAGTGGTTAAGGGAATTAGAGAGCGACTTCGAGTTGCACAAGATCGACATCGTCATTGGACGGACCAGCATCATAGGTCGCTAGAATTTTCTGTTGGAGACCACGCATTCTTGCGAATCTCACCTACCCGTGGGGTCATTAGATTTGGCGTTCACGAAAAGTTGAGTCTGCGATACATGGGCCTGTCACGACCCACACCCTAGAGTAAGGGTACGAGACGTGGGTACGTCCAGCCTACGCCGCAGTGTCGACGGTAGAATGCTGTCCTAGGTCACAACATCTAACAATTGAAGGTATAGCAGTTATACTCCCCGAATGGGGGTGACATAACACAATATAAAACTCAACCACAGCTAAGGTAGAACAGGTAAGATAGATAGATAATGAAAGATAACAATATCCAGAACAGAGAATCACAGAGGTACAACCAGAGTTCTAAGTGTCTAAAATATTTACATCTCAGAAATCTCAAGTCTAAATACAGTAATCCAGAATAGAAAAGAAAGTCCTAATCTAAAGGAGTGTCATCTACAGCTAGTGGCTCCTGCTGCTGGTCCAAGTCCAGGTACTCGTCTAGTGTAGCACCGTAGTAGGTAGGACAGAACGCCTCAGTCTCGTCCTCTGTAATATTTCAACAGGTCCAGTCAGGACAGGAGCGAGCATAGTACATCTCAACAAATCATAGCGGGTCAGGATATATAATCATGCTTATAGAGTAAAATACAAGAAACTGAAGAATATGATAAACAGAAAAGACTGTAAATAAATAGCTACAGTATATAGAGAACTAGCAGTATCTAGTGATTCAGAGCACAAGATGGTTATGTAAACGGCACGATGTTGTACGCGAGTAATCTACAGAGGTTGTACACGAGTAATCTACTGGATTGATTACATAACCACTTCTACTCCCCCGCCCCAATCAATACACAAGGATCCAGCTATGATATGTTATTGCACACGAAGTATAGTCGCACACGAGATCATGTGAGCACATGAGTATACACGATTTCACACGATTTGTACACGAAAAGCATGAACACAAGGAGTACACGATGCTCATGATAAAGTACACGAACACGAATACCCGATGTATCTGCTAAGGGGATAACATCGCAGAACAAGATCCATATAGTACTAATCCGTGTTTCCAACGTGTCAGTATCATGTATAGTAATCTAAAGCAGGAAATACACTCCTAATGCAGGATATGAAATGATCAAAGAATGTACTCGCCTGTATCCCAAGAATCTGAAGAAGGTATACTGTCCGAGGAGTGGTGTCTGGCTCCTATTTAGAACAGTACGAGTCGCAACAAGTCCAGAATGATAATACAATACAATTTAATGCATTCTACATGAAACTAGGTCAATCTAGACCAAAGTCAACTCTTGGTCAACTCTGGTCAACCTTAAGTCAAACCTAGTCAATTTGTCTAGTCTAGGTCTAACCAAGCTATCCTAGGTTCACTAGGCAATTTAGGCAATAGCTTGTCAAGTCCACCTACACACACTATCCCTAAACTCTATGTTCATACTATATCATAACACACAATACAATATATCCTATGCCCGCACACGCGTGTCCCGTGCTCCCCACGACACAACAGGACATGAACAATAGCACAAGACACAAGGGAACCCTAGACGACACCTAGATCTAGCTTTCTATTCAAAAAGATTGGGAAAACTCGATCGAGCAGTCCTTTGGGACATTTCATCGAGCACCTACATCTAGGCTCTGATACGTGTCCGATACGGACACGAAACGAGCTCAAAACCTAGGGTTTGCTTCCCATACAGTTGGGTGAGGGCTAGGGGACCCTAGAAATGATTTTTACTGGATTTTAGGAGCATTAGAAAGGGTTATACCTATTGATGTTCCAAGCTCCAAAAAGCACCAAGGAAGAGGATCCTTCAAAGCATCAAAAGCTCCCCAAATTGTTTGCTCCCTGTCAAAACTCAATCCCAACAGCAAGAGAACAATATTTAGAGCCTATAGGAATTTGTTTGAAGGAAAAATGACCTAATTTGGATTTTCTATGAATTTGTAAAGATGGAACTTACCCCTTTTCTAAAACTTGATGAACCCTAATGAAAAGAGGCTAGCCCTAAAATTTGGGAGAATATATATAGGGGGAGGGGCTGCCATGTGGCCGGCCATGGCCCTAGGGTTTAGGGTTTTGGCTAGCTAGTTGGGTCCTATCTAGTTTAAGTCATGGTTTTGACTTGTGACTTCACAAGCCATTCTTAGACTAAACTAAATCCTAATTACCCCAAACCAATTCCCATAGACTAGAAATGACTAACTTAAGTCACACTAGGGTTACTTAACCTAACCAAGGTATCTGGACCTAGTTGGCCAATAGGACAGTCTCCAAGTCCACATGGGTCACAGTCTAAAACTAGCACCAAACAAATTACTAAAAATTATCTAAAATCACATTAATTATAATTAAATATAATAATCCCAAAATAAATTCTAAAATTTTGAAAATGACCAAAATACCCTCAAGCTAGAAAAGTGGCAGTGACAAATCTACCCCCCTTAAAATAATTTCATCCTCGAAATTAAAGGCGAAACTAAACTGCGAAGAAGGATAGGAAAGTATACCTCAAGGTCCAAAAAGATAGGGGTACCGCTCGCGCATCTCATCCTCCCGCTCCCAGGTAGACTCTCCTGGAAAATGATGCCTCCATGCGACGCGTACCAAGGGTATCACCTGGTTCCTCAATACCTTCTCCCGGCGATCCAAAACCTCTACAGGCTGCTCTGGATAACTGAGAGTAGGTCCAACCTCTATCTCCGAGTGATCGAGCACATGGCTAGGGTCAGCCACGTACCGTCTCAGCTGTGATACGTAGAATACGTTGTGGACGCCCACTAGTGCAGGTGGCAAGTCTAGCCTGTATGCCACGTCACCGACTCTCCTGCTGATGACGAAAGGGCCGATGAAGCGTGGGTTAAGCTTCTCACCTCCACCAAAACGTATCGTACCACGAGTCGAAGATATCTGCAGAAAAACTATGTCTCCAACCTAAACACAAGCAAGGTCTCAAGTTACTAAAAATCAAACACGATCAATCAAACAAAACAAAATACAACCTACTTCTAATCCTACTCTAAATCTGTACCTCAAACTCCAGCGGCCTCCGGTGGCTATCGGCCCAGTGCCAATGTCTGTCCTGTGCCACGCGAAGTCTGTCCCTGATGAGCTTCACCTTCTCGGCTGCGTCAACAACCATCTCTGGTCCCAGTAAAGCTTGCTCTCCAACATCATCCCAAAATAAGGGTGTACGACACCTACGCCCGTACAGAGCCTCAAACGGTGACATCTCAATGCTGGCCTGAAAACTGTTGTTGTAAGCAAACTCCACCAAATGCAGGTGATCCTCCCAGGAACCTCCAAAATCCAGGACGCACGTCCGCAGCATATCCTCAAGCGTCTGAATAGTCCTCTCTTACTGTCCGTCCGTCTGGGGGTGGTATGCGGTACTAAACTTGAGCTGAGTACCCAAGCTAGTCTGCAGACTCCTCCAGAAATGGGAAGTAAAGCGGCTATCCCGATCTGAGACTATGCTGACGGGGACTCCGTGAATCCTGACTATCTGCCTCATATATAACTCCTCCAGCCTCTCTGTAGACGTACCCACCTTGAATGGCAAGAAGTGGGCCGATTTGGTCAACCTGTCAACGATGACCCAAATTGCGTCTTTCCCTCCTGGTGTACGGGGCAATCCTGGTACAAAGTCCATGGTAATGTGCTCCCACTTCCACTCTGGAATGGGCAGCGGCTGCAATAATCCTCCAGGCCTCTGTCTCTCAGCCTTGACCTGCTGACAGATCAAGCATCTAGCTACGAAATTGAACACCTCCCTCTTCATCCCGTACCACCAGACATGCTCTCGCAGATCCCTGTACATCTTGTTGGCACCAGGATGTATAGAGTACTACGATCTGTGAGCCTCCTGCATAATCTGCTCTCTGAGCTCCCCGCTAGGTACACATAACCTGGCACCGTGCCTCAGGGCACCATCCTCTGCAAGTGAGAACTCAATATCCTGTACTCCCATACTGATCTGCTCTCGGATACTCCACAGAGCTACATCATCAAACTGTGCCGCCTTGATCCTGTCCATCAAGTCTGACTGTATCTGTAGGCCCCATAACTGCATCTGCACTCCGGGCACGATCACCTCAATCTCAAGGCTCTCCAAATCTACAAGCAGGTGTTGATCCATAGTCAAACACATGGCTGTCGGATACCTACTCAAGGTATCGGCAACCACGTTGGCCTTCCCCGATTGATACTGGAGTGCGATATCGAAGTCCTTCATCAGCTCAAGCCACCGGCGCTGTCTCATGTTCAACTCCTTCTGAGTGAACACATACTTCAAGCTCTTGTGGTCTGTGAAGATCTCCACCCTCTCGCCATACAGATAGTGCTTCCATAACTTTAAAGCAAAAATTACCGCCGCCAGCTCCAGGTCATGGGTAGGGTAGTTCTTCTCATGGGGACGTAATTGCCTGGAAGCATAGGCAATCACCTTCCCATGCTGCTGCAAGACGCAACCCAGCCCCTTCCCTGAAGCATCACTATAAATAGTAAAACCGCCTGATCCTGAAAGCAATGTCAGAATCGGAGCTGTCGTAAGCCGCTTCTTCAACTCATCAAAAGCTGCCTGACACTTCTCTGACCAAACATACTCAGTATCCTTCCGGGTCAACCGTGTCAACGGCTCTGCAACCCGGGAGAAATCCTGCATAAATCTCCTATAGTATCCTGCCAGCCCCAGGAAACTCCTGATCTCTGCTACTGAAGTCGGCGATGTCCAAGCCTCAACTGCTACAATCTTCTTGGGGTCAACTGAGATACCATCTCCAGTCACCACATGCCCCAAGAAGTCCATCTGGTCCAAGAAAAACTCACACTTGGAGAGTTTTCCATAAAGCTGCTCCCGCCTGAGAGTCTCTAGCACTATCCGCAGATGCTCCTCGTGCTCCTCCTCTGTCTTGGAATATATCAAGATATCATCAATGAACACCACCACGAACTTGTCCAAGTACTGGTGGAACACCTTGTTCATTAGATTCATAGACACTGCTGGTGCATTGGTTAGCCCAAACGGCATAACCAAGAACTCAAACTCCCCGTACCGCGTCCTGAAAGCGGTCTTGGGGATATCCTCCCTCTTCACCTTCACCTGGTGATAACCCGACCTCAAATCAATCTTGGAGAACACCCGAGCTTCGCTCAACTGATCAAACAGATCATCGATCCGTGGCAGTGAGTATCTGTTCTTGATTGTCAGGTTGTTGAGTGCCCTGTAGTCGATACACATACGTACCGACCCATCCTTCTTCGGTACGAAAAGTACCGGTGCACCCCAAGGTGAAGAACTAGAGCAAATGAAGCCCTTGTCCTGCAGCTCATCCACTTGCTTCTTCAGCTCCACTAACTCGCTGTTGTTCACTCGATAGACATGCTGTGAGATCGATTCCGCGCCGGGAACCAAGTCTATCGAGAACTCCACATCTCTGTCTGGTGGAAGCCCTGGCAACTCCTCTGGAAATACGTCCATAAACTCAGCGATCAAGGGATGCGGAGCCACCTGCTCCTCGACTGATGCTCCACAGAAGACTCCGCCGTCCTGCTCTGCCTGCCGTCGGATGTACTCAAACTCTGGCTCTCCTGGCGCCCCGAACAAAACTCTACCCCCACGGCAATCAATGCGGACGTGGTGTCTACTCAGCCAGTCCATACCTAATACTATATCGTAGTTCGGTAATGGCATGACGAGTAAACTCACTCCCAACTCTCGGCCTTCCAATATAACACTCCGCCCTCTGCAAACATCACTCACGAGGATGACCCCACCCCCGGTCATGATCTTGCAGGTCCTAGGCAATGGTTCAGAAATCAAACTGTGTCTAATAGCATACGATACAGACACAAAGCTGTGGGAAGCCCCGGAATCAAACAATGCGAATGCTGGAAGGGAGTCGAGAAGAACCGAACCTGCTATCAGCTCTCCGATGACCTCAGCATCCTCAGCTGCCATGGTGAAAGCTCGCCCCTGCTGTCCACCCCGTGCCTGCTGCTGGTGCTGCTGGAACCTTTGCTGCTGGGTCTGCAGGGCTGGTCCTCTCTGCTGGCCTGCTGGAGCCTTGGCTGCCCCAGCTCCCCCTGGTACCGGACGTACCGACGCAACTGGACACTCTCGCATCTGATGGTCTGCTGATCCACACATCAAGCATCTGCCGAGTCTCTTCCTGCACTCGTCCCACTTGTGCCCAGGCTTCTTGCAGAAAGTACAACTAATAGCCTGCTGCCTGGGTGTCTGCTGCCCCCTCTGATGCTGGTGCTGCTGCTGAAAGGGTGCATGACCCTGCTGCTGAAACTGCTGCACTGGCCTATGCTGCTGAAACTGCTGCTGGAAATGAGGCCTCTTGGCCTGCCCCTGACTGCTACTGCCTGACTGAAAGTCGCGACCTCTCTTCTGCCTCAGTCACAGGTCGTCCTCTGCCGCCATGGCCCAGAATAAATCTCAGCAAAAGTAGCATTCCGGTCGCTCTTGGTCAGTGACCGAATCTCCCTAGTCAAACCTCGGCGAAACTTCCTCGCCTTGGTCTTCTCCGTCAGATCATCAATAAACCTGGCCAGTCGGCAGAACTCCCCGGCATACTCAGCAACAGTCTGGTTCCCCTGAACCAGAGCCTTGAACTGCGCCTCGATCCCATCCATGGCTATATCGGGGAAGAACTGCTCCTTGAACAGCTCCTTGAACTGGGCCCAAGTCTGGCCCTCCACCCCCACTCTGGGATCAGTCTGGTACCATGCACGGGCCAAATCCTGCATCTGGCTGCCCGCTGCCTCTATGTGAAGCCGAACTGGTATCTCTGCCAGTCGAAAAATCTCCTCTATGTGCTCAATCCAGTCATCGGCATAATGAATGCCCTCTGTACCCAAGAACTCCCGAGGGTGCATCTTCTGGAAGTCCTGGATATCTCTCTCCCACCTACGGGGCTGCTGCTGGGCCCCCTGACCAGTCACCATCTCAACTGTCGTGCGTACCAGCTGGTGCGCCTCATCAATCCCCTGCCTGAAATCTGCTGTCTGCCTCTCACTGCGCTGGTGCGAGGACTCCAGAATCCTCTCCACGAAGGAGAAGAGATGGGTAGCATCAACCATCCCCGCAGGCGGAGGCTGCTGCGTGGGAAGGATCTCTGGAAGCACCAAGCTCGGCCTTCCGACTGGTGGAGGTGCTCCTCCAAAAGTGGCAGAAACTCCCACTCCTGAGGGCTGCACTGGCCCTGTGGCACCGGGAGCTGGATGCTGGACACGAGAGGTGGCAGACCCCTCTCCAGCCTCTCCCGTCACGGGGCGATACGATCGCGTCTCAACCATCCTGGAGACACAGATCAAACAAGAAGCAATTACTGAGAATGAGTCGAAATAATCAAAGACGGACAGTTAAAATTTCTAACGAAGACAATAAGCAGCAAAACAGATATACGGAATCTGATACAGAGTTTTCCTAGTATGATTGAGTACCTTCAGAAAAAAATTTCACTAATTTCTACTGCAGGCTGCAGCGATATTCTAGTTCGAATACCACTACACTTATATCCTAGACCTGCATGGGCTACCACTAAAAACGTGTCACGACTCGCACCCTAGAGTAAGGGCACGAGACGTGGGTACGTCCAGCCTACGTCGTAGTGTCGGCGGTAGAACGCTGTCCTAGGTCACAACATCTAACAATTGAAGGTATAGCAGTTATACTCCCCGAATGGGGGTGACATAACACAATATAAAACTCAACCACAGCTAAGGTAGAACAGGTAAGATAGATAGATAATGAAAGATAACAATATCCAGAACAGAGAATCACAGAGGTACAACTAGAGTTCTAAGTGTCTAAAATATTTACATTTCAGAAATCTCAAGTCTAAATACAGTAATCCAGAATAGAAAAGACAGTCCTAATCTAAAGGAGTGTCATCTACAGCTAGTGGCTCCTGCTGCTGGTCCAAGTCCAGGCACTCGTCTAGTATAGCACCGTAGTAGGTAGGACAGAACGCCTCAGTCTCGTCCTCTGTAATATTTCAACAGGTCCAGTCAGGACAGGAGCGAGCACAGTACATCTCAACAAATCATAGCGGGTCAGGATATATAATCATGCTTATAGAGTAAAATACAAGAAACTGAAGAATATGATAAACAGGAAAGACTGTAAATAAATAGCTACAGTATATAGAGAACTAGCAGTGTCTAGTGATTCAGAGCACAAGATAGTTATGTAAATGGCACGATGTTGTACACGAGTAATCTACAGAGGTTGTACACGAGTAATCTACTGGATTGATTACATAACCACTTCTACTCCCCCGCCCCAATCAATACACAAGGATCCAGCTATGATATGTTATTGCACACGAAGTATAGTCGCACACGAGATCATGTGAGCACATGAGTATACACAATTTCACACGATTTGTACACGAAAAGCACGAACACAAGGAGTACACGATGCTCATGATAAAGTAAACGAACACGAATACCCGATGTATCCGCTAAGGGGATAACTTCGCAGAACAAGATCCATATAGTACTAATCCGTGTTTCCAACGTGTCAGTATCATGTATAGTAATCTAAAGCAGGAAATATACTCCTAATGCAGGATATAAAATGATCAGAGAATGTACTCGCCTGTATCCCAAGAATCTGAAGAAGGTATACTGTCCGAGGAGTGGTGTCTGGCTCCTATTTAGAACAGTACGAGTCGCAACAAGTCCAGAATGATAATACAATGCAATTTAATGCATTCTACATGAAACTAGGTCAATCTAGACCAAAGTCAACTCTTGGTCAACTCTGGTCAACCTTACGTCAAACCTAGTCAATTTGTCTAGTCTAGGTCTAACCAAGCAATCCTAGGTTCACTAGGCAATTTAGGCAATAGCTTGTCAAGTCCACCTACACACACTATCCCTAAACTCTATGTTCACACTATATCATAACACACAATACAATATATCCTATGCCCATACATTGTATCATAACCATATCACAATGTATCATGTATATACATTATCACACATCTAATAGAGAATACATATATATATATATATATATATATATATATATATATATATATATATATATATATATATATATATATATATATATATACACAATCATATATAGGAAACTAATCATTGTCACAAAGCCTATATTATATATACATAGGTAGGGAGAGAGGGTGTGAGCCATAGAATACCAACAGTGAACAGTACAGGAATAACAGAAAACTGTGAAGTAATGACTGTGCAATGTGGTTGTGTCAAGCAATGGGCTTGTGTGTGTGAATTTAAACAAGGTGTGTAATGAAACTGAAATACCAGGGACTGATTTCCAGGTTTCACATTAAACCAAAATAGTACCACAATTAACAGTAAAAAAAAGAAGAAGCAATGAACTAGTTCAAAGAACTGGACTCAGGTTTGTTCTCAGGATAGAACAAACTGGAACACCATTCCAATGGTTCAACAGTTAGACATTCAATTAGCCTCATTCCCAGGTTTTTGTAAGAACCACATTGCATTAAATGAAGAGAAATCTGTGGCTAGAAACAAACTCAGGTTTGTATTCATCCCATTGCAGGTTTTAAAACCAAGTCTCAGTTATCAAAATAATCCATCACAGGTTGTCTATTCAGGAATTTAACAGTTGACATTCAGGTTTAAAAATACATTCTATTTCATGTTTTTAAGAACCAAACTCAGTTAATCAACATGGCAATGAGGCAACAGTGAAGTAATGAAAGGAATCGATTAAATAGCATATGAATTTACACTATAAAAATCCTATTCTCAGGATTGTGAGACTGAGAACTAAATCTCAGGTTGCACTACAATTCAGTTAAACAGTGAACAAGGAAACTTATAGGAAATTCTTAGAAACTCAGTTTTAACACTGAAATCCCTCCCTCCAATCAGTTCAAAATAATATGTCCAGGCCAATATACATGGTATTCATATTTTGAGTTTCAAAACAGCTAAAAATCAGTGCACAATCCAGTTCCAGTCTTAACACTAAAATCTCAGATTTCTCATTGGAATTCATTTTACAATTCATTAACAACTAAGTTTAACAGTCTATGAACTAACTCCAGATTTCAGTTTGAAACATTTATAGGCTTTACAAACATGAACTCAGATATTACTTCATTCTCAGTTTAGGAAAACTAACAGTTTTAAGAAGAACATTGGACCAACAATTGTCAAATTCTATAAACATAATCCCTAAGCCAAATTCGAATGCCATACCTATCTAACATGTTATCTGACATGTAGGTTCAATATAATTTGAGAAAACACAACAGGAAATAGGAATTTAACTTGTTAGAAAAATTGGAAAATGACAGTATCACAGGGTATCAGTGTTCTTCACTGTTCTTACAAATTCGAACCCAAACATCATTCAAAAACCCAAACAAATGTGTCACTTAGTGTAACAGGGATCTAAACAAGATATTTGAGAGCTATTTAATCATTAAACAACATTTAAAATCATTTAAATATGATTTAACACAACCAAACACACACTGCACACGCACGCACACAGCCTTTCCCCGTGCACACCCAAGAACGTGTCCGACACGACACGAGGACTCGTAAAACTTGACGAGCCTCGTGTCAGCCATTGCCCCTAACCTTTGGCTAAGTTTCCCGTGTTGGCATCGCGTGTCCAGCGTGCAGTAGCCCCCAAGTAGCAGGGGAGCTACAGTGCCGCGCGCACACGCCCGCACACGCGTGTCCCGTGCTCCCTACGACACAACAGGACACGAACAATAGCACAAGACACAAGGGAACCCTAGACGACACCTAGATCTAGGTTTTTTTTCAAAAAGATTGGAAAAACTCGATCGAGCAGTCCTTTGGGATATTTCGTCGAGCACCTACATCTAGGCTCTGATACGTGTCCGATACGGACACGAAACGAGCTCAAAACCTAGGGTTTGCTTCCCATACAGTTGGGTGAGGGCTAGGGGACCCTAGAAATGATTTTTACTGGATTTTAGGAGCATTAGAAAGGGTTATACCTATTGATGTTCCAAGCTCCAAAAAGCACCAAGGAAGAGGATCCTTCAAAGCACCAAAAGCTCCCCAAATTATTTGCTCCCTGTCAAAACTCAATCCCAACAGCAAGAGAACAATATTTAGAGCCTATAGGAATTTGTTTGAAGGAAAAAGGTCCTAATTTGGATTTTCTATGAATTTGTAAAGATGGAACTTACCCCTTTTCTAAAACTTGATGAACCCTAATGAAAAGAGGCTAGCCCTAAAATTTGGGAGGATATATATAGGGGGAGGGGCTGCCATGTGGCCGGCCATGGCCCTAGGGTTTAGGGTTTTGGCTAGCTAGTTGGGTCATATCTAGTTTAAGTCATGGTTTTGACTTGTGACTTCACAAGCCATTCTTAGACTAAACTAAATCCTAATTACCCCAAACCAATTCCCATAGACTAGAAATGACTAACTTAAGTCACACTAGGGTTACTTAACCTAACCAAGGTATATGGACCTAGGTTGGCCAATAGGACAGTCTCCTAGTCCACATGGGTCACAGTCTAAAACTAGCACCAAACAAATCACTAAAAATTATCTAAAATCACATTAATTATAATTAAATATAATAATCCCAAAATAAATTCTAAAATTTTGAAAATGACCAAAATACCCTCAAGCTAGAAAAGTGGCAGTGACAGGGCCCATTTGCCATCCTTGATAGGATAGGCGATGTTGCTTATCGTTTATCCCTTCCACCTTCGTTACGAGAAGTGTATGATGTGTTTCATGTATCTCAGTTACGAAGGTATGTATCGGACCCAAGCCATATCCTTGATCATTCTGAGCTGGTTGTTGGTACCAACCTGTCTTACGAGGAACAACCTGTGTCCATCTTGGACCGAAGAGAGAAGATACTCAAGAATCGAACAATTAGCCTTGTCCGAGTTGCTTGGGGTCATCACTCCTTAGGGGAGTCAATGTGGGATAGTGAGGATGATATCCGATCATGGTATTCGCACCTGTTTGACTCACAAGGTATATTTCTTTTCGTGTACCTTGATTGTCTTAACTCCTCATGCTTGTCACCTTATGAATAGAATTACTTGATGTCATAGATTGTTAAACATAGATATGTTACTTGCTATTGACATTGTAAAATGATTGCTTGCTCAAATTGCTTGTACTTAGATTAGTTCAGCTCTGATGTTTCTAACCTGCTTGGATTTGAAATTCCGAGGACGAAATTTTTCTAAGGAGGGTAGATATGTCACTTCCCATTCCCTGAATACGTATTATTATACAAGTACTGCTTACATGCATTTGTTTAATATTTATCATGCATTGTTCTGTATTTAAATTTTTTTAATTTTATGCTAATTATTTTTTTGCGTTTTACTTTCTGCTTTTACTTTGCTTTTGGGTTCGGCCTGAGTTGGTTTATTTTTCGACCTTGGGTGGTTCAACATGAACCCACCTACCACCACCCCCATTTAAGCCCCATTCCCTTTCTCTCTCTTCATTACTTCTTCTCATTACTCTTCTTCTTCTTCCTCATAACTCTCCCACCAACCTAGGAGAGCTAAGCAAGTATAACTTGCTTTTTGATGGATCTCCACTTTCGTTGTTCCACTATCTTTCTCATAAGATTCTTAGATACTTTAGTACTTAGCATTTTCAATTTCCATGGCTCATTTTGTGTAGATCTAAACTTGTTGTATTTTTGGATTCTTGGGTTTTGATCTAGCTAACCTTGTTATTTTTAAGTTTCGATGGTTCCATGTTGTAGAGAATTTTGTTCTACCCCATTTCGACCTATGGAAGTCAAAATTTGGGCTTGGAATGAAGGATTTGGAGAGCTTGGAAGCAATGGCTTCCATGGTTTAGTTCTCAGAAAATTTGAAGAGGAAGAACAGTTCTGACCGTATGGCTTCTTGCCGCAGCCTGGCCGCATATCACATATCCCCAGCCGCATAAGGCTTTGCTAATTCTAGCCGCATGAGACTTTCCATTCTGGCCGCATAAGGCTTTGCTAATTCTAGCCGCATGAGACTTTCCATTCTGGCCGCATAAGACTTTGCTAATTCTAGCCACATGAGACTTTCCATTCTGGCCGCATAAGGCTTTGCTAATTCTAGCTGCATAAGACTTTCCATTCTGGCCGCATGAGACTTTCCATTCTAGCCGCATGAGACTTTCCGTTCTGCCCGCATGAGACTTTCCATTCTGGCCGTATGAGCCCGCACCCCCCTTGGCCGCATAGCTTGGCACTTGGTTCAATTGCCGCACGAACTCTATTTTACTCATCCGCATGAACCAATATTTTCCCAGCCATATATGCATGTTTTACTCAGCCGCATGCGCTCGTTCTTTTCGAGTCGCATGAGCCCGTACCCCCCCAGCCGCATAGCATGGCACTTGGTTCAATTGTCGCATGAACTCTATTTTACTCATCCGCATGAACCAATATTTTTCCAGCCGTATATGCATGTTTTACTCAGCCGCTTGAACCAATATTTTTTCAGCCGCATGAGACCCTATTTTTTCGGCCGCATGAACTCTAGCCCATAATGCCTTTTGGCTGATTCTTGTCCCGAATTGACATTGATTGTGACCTTGACTAATAATTGATCATGCGTTCCTAGTTGGAACTAAGAGACTAGCTAGTCATCTTATTAAATCGAATGAGAAATGTTCATATTTCTATGAACTATTGCAATCGATTGGCCAATCCCGAATATTAGCATATAGGCACGTGCATGCTTCAATTTATTTCTTTACAAGAGCAGCATGTATATTTTATGGTCAAGGCATGATTATTTTATGGTTAGGTTTGATTGTTGCATTACGTTATGTAAGACCTACAATCTAACCGCACGGGTATCGTTGTAGAGTTGTTCATATCGTACTTGTACGAAAGTACTCATTCTGAAGGACCATGATCCATGACATGGGATTTTACTTAACATAGAGGCTACTAAGTTAAATAAAATAATGATTGCATGGAGAGAATGGATTCCCGAGCTCTTATATGGCAGCCATCCTTGGGACAATTTATGTTCCGACATGCCGGCTGGTTCCTACAGATACTGCAAATCTGCCATACGGGCGGGAGCTGTATCTGCTTATATTATTTATTGTATATTGCTGACGGGCGTCCCGCTGGGACTCGTCTAATTCATGATTGACGTAATTGATTGATTGGGTAGACTAGCCTTGCTTGTACATAGTAAGAAATGAGAAATCCTTATTGTATATTTCCAGGGTAACTTAGAACTCACAGTAGCAAGCCGTAGTAGTTGCATGGCGATTTAAGTTGACTTGTTTGTGTACTTTACCTACTCTTTTAACTACCGAGATGATCAGAATATCAGGACATGACGGGTCAACTTCTGTCCTTGTTTGGTTGGAAAGTTGGTTTGAAGTGTCGTGATGTTATGTGAATCCCAGTAGCAAGTGGAGACTACTTATTATATTCCTAATGTTATTATCGGTTCTAATTCCTCATATCGTACTTCCTTGCGGTACTTGCTATTAGAGGTCTAACCTCTCTGGTTTTGTATGGCCAGATTTAGAGCCGATTTTCGAGGACTCAGCTTACTTCCACCTCCAAGATGGTCAATACTAGAGGGATGATCGCAGGAGGACTCGAGTGGATTCCTTACTTCCTCGCTCATTTTGTTACTTACTTTATACTTTGCAGTTTGGCACCGACATGTTAGTTGGATCGTCTTGTACTTACTTTTACATAATTGTAACTAAGTCAGGCTGCAACTGATAAACAATTGTGTTTACTTTGCTACATCATCTAGGCTATGTTTTGTAAAGCCAAATGTCAAGAACATTTTGACTAAGCGTTTGGGATGCCTTACTGCTTTATCTTACATGTTCTCTATTACTGTTTATTGTTTGAATGATTGAGACAATAGATGTTGAGTGACCCTAGTAAGACTCTCATGTAGTATGCACCCCCTTGTCTTTTTAGACATCATTGATCGTATTATACGATATTCATCTACCCGTAATATGTAGCTGGCTGAGTCATTCCCCCGCTCTCTAGTATTCTGGTTTTGGGGCGTGACAGTCGTAATCAACGTGGTCGTAGAAATCCATATACGGCTCCATATAAGGCTCTTGCTCTGATACTAAGGGCATATGTTCTCTGTGTGAGGTTAATTCGACATAAAACCCTCGATTACAAATGATACGTGACTTCCACTTCTGGATGATATTTCAAGTTGCGACATCTTACACATGTACACTTAATTTTGGTGTGATCCATGTACTGAGGGAACGCTTGGCGAACTGCAGGAACTGCTCTAACCCCTGTATAAATTTGTCCCGCACACTACACATGTCATCAAGATGGCGATTGTACATCCATAAATGATATCACAAATAGTAATCCATATCCATTTGAAGATGATTCTGCAAAGATGGATACACATTATTCGAATATATTGTCTAAATGGATGCATAGATGGATACACACGTTCATCACGTGACTATCCGAAAACCAGTACACATGTGGACAACTCCGATTTCAAACCATATTAAATAAGTGTCATCATGTATTCAATGTCAACCCTTCTCTTCAAAGAAAAAATACTTCTACAAGCCTTTTAAGGCTTTTAGAGTTACACTGGATTTTCAAAAAATACTAGAAAAGGCCAAGTATTATAATTTTTTTTAGGATTTTTTATTTTTTGTTTTTTATGATTTTTTTATTCATTTTGTTCTTTATCTTTTCTCTTATTTTTTGAAAAGCAGCATAACTCTAAAATCCTCAAAAAGACTTACAGATATAAATTTACTTTTTCAAAGAAGGGGTGACATGAACACTTTTGGGCTGACACAGATACTTAACATGAAAGAAAATGATATCTCTGTCGTCATGTGTTCCTTGTGAGCCCACAAGGAACACTTAACCTCGAATGCCCAATATAAACAGAAGTGTTGATAATACTTGACCCTCTCGACTCCATTATAAACATAGGTGTTGACGCCTTCTCTAGGTATTTGGTATCTTGGTACCAACATACTTGACACTTGGTTTCTTGGAACCAACATACAATCTAGGCCACACACTCTAGGCAACTCACTCTGGACACTAATATACTCAAGATACTTACTCGTATCTTGACACTATACCAATCACACCTACACTTGCCACCATATCGTATCTTGACACTATACAAATCAAGCCTATATTTATACCCTAAACTTGTAAATACACCTATAATCATTTCACGATACCATACTAACATGTTTCCATACTAACTCATTTATGTATTTATGTTGTGTCCTATATGTGATATCAATTTGATATTAATTAAACTTATGAAAAAATTAGAATGCATCCATAGACATATATACATACTCATTGACAAGAAAATCAATGTGTGTCTATGTCAATGTCCGATTTGTATGTCCAAATCATATCTGATTTGTGTGTCCATGTCACTATAACCTCAAATATATAACCAATTCCTAATTATGTACCAAAATAGAACATAATCCATAAACATATTCTAAAAATTAACTAAATGGACAAAATTCCATAGCTACTGTGTTAGTATGTCATTTTTTGTGTATCCCTTGTCAGCGTGTCCAAGTCTCATTGTGTGTGTCCCATGTCAGTGTGTCCAATTCTCTGTGCTCGGGTGTGTCCCTATGTCCCGTATCGGCATGTGTGTCCAAGTCTTTGTACTCGGGTGTGTCCCATGTCCATGCTACGAGGGAAAGAGAGATAGAGGTTTACCGAGATGGAAGGTTGACTGAGGAGGGGGCCGACCGGAGAGGGGCGGAGGACTGGAGGCGGAGGAGGGCCGGAGTGTTAGAGGCGGAGGGGGGCTGGAGCGACGGAGGGTCTCGGGGGAGGGGGGTCTTCGACGGAGGACCGCTAGGGAGTCGTCGAGGGGTCGCCGGAGGGTCGGGGGCTCTTCGGGAGGTCGGGGAGTCGCGTGGACGAAGAGGTTGGGGGAGGGGGCCGGATTCAAAATTTGGGAAAAAAATAATAAAAAGTCAAAATAGCACCAGAAATCCTAAATTAAGTAATTTAGCGACATCCGCACTAGATGTTGCTATTTTTTAATATATACTGACATATTACATTTGGAGTCACTATTGTTTAAAATATAGTGACATTTTTTGACTACTCTGCGACGTCATCTTTTATAATATTAAAGGTAGTTGCTAAACGTCTCTAAATGTGTCGCGGCCAGTGACGTATTGCGAGGTTTTTTTTTTATGTCGCTAATTTGCAAAATACTGGCGATGTTTATTCCGGAGTCGCTAATTTCATCACTAATTTGACTTATTTTGATATTGTTTTTGATCTAATATAAAATTGCTCATGGATCGATCTTGGGAAATGGCAATGACTATGTTATATTGATCGTTTAATGTTGGTTGTAATATGATGATCAATCCATCCTGAAATGATTGTCCTAAATATCATTTTGACATTCCTAAACTTTGACATGTTGTTCATATTTTCTTTAGGACTGTCAAATTTTTGACAGTCCTAAATAAAATATATTGTTCAATAAACTGTCAAAATTTTGACAATCCTACCAACTGGAACGACTGCCACAATTTTCGACAGTCCATCATCATCCCATCACAGTTGTGGACGAATTTCGAAGTTAGAAACCCTAAAATGAATATTCAAAACTTCAAAAATCCGATCAAAATGAATCATAAACCAAATTTTAGTTACAAGAAGATAAAATTAGGCATGAACATGGATTGGGAACAATATTTAAACTTTGGGAGAGGAAAGGAGAAAAAGATTAAAAAACAAACAAAAAAGCTTATATACTTTGTAGTAGGCAGCCCCTGCCAATTATTTTGAGTGAAAAAAACTTATTTTTTAAGTGACAAACCCAGAAAAAAAAGGATAACCCTAATTTCTGAGTAAATTTTGTACTGCCTTTGTAACTTGTCTTAAATTACGCCAATGTCTACTACCGTTACCAAGCCGGAAGACACAATGATATATTATTATGGTAAAATTTATGAAATGCCCAAAAAACGCAAAAGTTTTATGAAAAACAAAATAACATTTTATCGCGTACCCAAAATTAGCAAAAAATATATAAAAGGGTTCCGAATGACCTTTTTGCCCTTATAATTTATTGAAAACACCCACGAAACCTACTCCTAAAAAATGTTTCGATACTTCTTTTTCTTCCATACGCTGCTCACTTTCGAATCTAGGTTTTCTTCTCCAAAATTTTCTGACCTTACTTCAAAAACTCGTTAGTGACTCTCCATTCGTAATCTCCATACCATATCGTCATCATCAGTTCCCACTTCATCATCATCTGCAGTATCATCGGCAGCAGCATCAACATCAACTGGAACCCCAGTTAGAGAAGAGATAGCTGTTGTAAAGAAAATAAAGACAGTTGAACAAAAGCCAAAGATGAATGATGGAGAATCAGGGAGAATTAAGAGAGTTGCACATAAGCCAAATGCTGCTAAGCAAAAAAAGGCAAAAAGAAGGTATAACTTTAAGTTATGTTCATGATTCTGTTAAAATACAGGAGAATGGCCATTTTCGTATTAAAATGCAGGAGAATTGCATTCTTCGTGTTAAAATGACGGAGAATTGTCATTCTTCTTGTTAAATTGATGGAGAATTATCATTCTTCGTATTTAAATGCAGAAGAATAGCCATTCCCCGTGTTAAAATCACGAGAAATGGCCTTTTCTCGTGATTTTAACACGAAAAATGACCATTTCCATGTTAAATTGACGGAGAATTGCCATTCTCCGTGTTAAAATCACGAGGAATGGCCATTCCCAGTGTTAAAATGCATAAGAATGATCATTCTCCGTGTTAAAATTACGGAGTTAAAATTACGGAGAATGACCATTCCCCGTGTTAAAATTACTGAGAATAGTCACTCCCCGTGTTAAAGTCACGAAGAATGGTCATTTCTCGTGTCAAAATCACAGAGAATGACAATTCTATGTGTTAAATTGACGAAGAATTGCCATTCTCCATGTTAAAATTACGGAGAATGGCCATTCCCAGTGTTAAAATGCATGAGAATGGTCATTCTTTGTGTTAAAATGACGGAGAATAACCATTCTCCGTGTTAAAATCACGAAGAATGGCCATTCTCTGTGTTAAAATGACGGAGAACGATCATTCTTCATGATAAAGTCACGAGAAATTGCCATTCTCTGTGTTAAATAATGGAGAATAGTTGACAGGAACCTAATTTTTTGTTTTGTTTTGTTTGTAGAAAAAAAATTGTTAGGAATAAGGATTCAAGAGTTTTTCGCTCTTCTTTCAAAATAATGCTAACTCTTTTGGAGGGTGTCAATAAAGATGGCGGCCGTTTACCCGAGCAAGTTATTGAGTCTTTAAAGAATACCAGTTTCTAGAATTTCGTCAAGGTATTCTACAAAGTAGAGTTGGCATTCAAGAATTGGTCAAGGTTTCAGAAGGTCTTAAGAAATTGATAAGAACTTAGTTGGAAGACAAAGATGGCGTCGAGTACTTTGAATTGAGCACCACTGTTAAAATAGCGCCAAGTGTCGACGATATGGCAGCCATCTTCGGTCTACCGCTGAAGGAAGAAAGCGAGGATGACATTAATTACAGAAAATTGATCATAGGAAAACAACAGTAGGCCACACCGTCGGAATTGTTGAGCCTGTGCAGAGATACTTTAAAAGATTGCTGGCTAATTCCAAGGACAAAGACGAAGAAGTCACGAATACAGAAGTGAAAGAGAAGTTCTTTGAATTGCTACAATGACTTCATGACGGAGATAAACAAGTTAAACCAGATGATTTGGCCAAGCTAATAATCTTCCACTTGTGCCAAACAGCATTCTTCATAAAGTCTGGCAATTCAAATTTACCGTACAGATTCTTAGCCTTGGTAGACGGTGTAGAAGTAATCAAAAGTATCTGCTGGCCAAGTTTAATCTTGGCGTATGTCATGGAGAGCATCAAGAAGTCTACAAGTAAAACTGTTAGGGGGATTACTCTGATGCATACTCCAAGATTGAAGGTTACATAATATATTTCCTCTACTGGTTTGCGGAACATAGTACCCATGTGGAACGGAAGTTCGACCCAATTCATGAATCTCGAGATTTTACACATGGGATGGGTACGCAATCTCAGTCTTCCTCAAAAACGAATATCACAGTAAATTGAGATAAAAAATAATATTCAAAAATTTGGTTATAGCTGTTGGGAAAGAGGGAGGACACCAAGAAGAGGAGCTACATATACAAGAAGACGATGCACACGAGGGAGAGGGACACCACCAAACAGGTGGGGATGAGATTGCTGAACAAGAGAGACCCAACAACTTGAAATAAACACTCGATGGACGGGTCGATTCAGGAATTGGAGGAGTTGAGAAAAGAGAAATCTCAGATTCTTGCTGAGAATAAAAAATTCTATGAAAAGCTTAAAGAGCTAGAGGCACAAAAAGCCCAATAACGTGCAGTTAACGTTGTGATGTAGGGCTCGGTACGGGAATTGGGGTTGCGAAGAGAGAAATCTCAGATTCTTGCTGAGAATGAGAAACTCCATAAAAATCTTAAAGAGCTAGAGGAACAAGGAGCCCAACAAATTGAAATGAACACCTCGATGGAGGTGTCGGTGCGGGAGTTGGACTCCTTGCGAAGAGAGAAATCTGAGATTATTGCTGATAATGAGAAGCTTAGCGAAAAAGTGAAAGAGCTAGAGGCACATGGTATTTTTTTTAAGTTCTGATTTGTAATTCTTCGTGTTAGAATGCAGGAGAATGGCTATTGTTCATGTTAAAATCACAAAAAATGGCCATTTTTCATGTTAGAATACAGGTGAATGGCCATTTTCCGTGGTAAAAATACGAAGAATTGACATTCTTCGTGTTAGAATGCAGAAGAATGTCCATTCTCTGTGTTAAAATCATGGAGAATGTCCATTCCCCGTGTTAGAATGCAGGAGAATGGCCATTCTCCATGTTAGAATGCAGGAGAATGGCTATTCTTCATATTAAAATTACGGAGAATGAACATTCTTCGTGTTACAATTACGGAGAATGACCATTCCCAATGATCCTTTTTTTTCTTTTTTAAAAGTATATATTGATTGACATCATACCTTTCATTGTTGTTTATTTTATATCAGTGCAAATAAACGAGCAGCTCAGAAAAACAAATAAAAGGCTCGTTAATGAGAAAAACAAGCTTCAAAAGCAAGTTGAATCGTTGAAGAATGAAGCTATTAAAAAGGATACAATAATCACCGATCTCGAAGCCATGGCTACATCATTGCCGCTTGATACTCAACCAGCTGCTGTACAATAAGCTGCTGAACATGCTGCTCCAAAAGAAGTCAAAAGAAGGGCGGAAGAGGTTGAAAAAATCATCAACGGCATTAGCCGATGACGATTTTACTCCTTTGGGGAAGAATACAGTAACAGAGGCTAATAAAAAATGGAAGATGAATGCCGCTCCGAAACCAAAACCTCAACCCAAACCCAGGGTCGAAAGAAAAAAAAAGCAGGCGAATTCAAAATTCGAACAAGATGCCAAAATGGCTGAAATAGCGAAGAAGGGTGATATACTAAGGGAATGCGATGACCTCACACTTTGGAAGGATGCGGATGAAGAGCTGAAGAAGCTTTACATGGACATCGTATTCCCAAGAAACATGAGTCCAACGTATGTATTCTGAACTCGACCAATCTCCGTCCAATTCATAAGGGAGAATGGCCATTCTCCATGACAGTTGGCCGAAGAATGATCGTTCCCCGTGTAAGTTTGACGGTGAATGACTTTTTTTTTATTTTCCTTTCTAGTCGTTTTTCACTTAGTATACACGAAAACTTTCTTTTCTTCCTCTTTCGGCATATTTCTTCCTCTTTCGGCATATTTCTCTTTTACTAAATTTATGTGCAGTGATATTTTATACACGAATATGCCGAAAGAGGAAGAAAAAAAAAGTTTTCGTCCTCCTGTCAGTAAAAGATATGCAAGACATACTCAACTATGAAGACATGGAGGTTGGCATACTCAACATAATAATAAGGAAGATGAAAGAAATTCAAGTCTATGCAAGAAGGTACTTCCAATCAAGTTCACAGGACGTGCAACATAAGTGGTCTGCATTCATGTTGCCCCACACAAAACTGAAAAATCCCTATTCATGTGTACACCGATAAAAATAACGTAAAAACTTACTCACGATATTGTGTTTTATTTTTGGGAAATAGTCCATCGTTCTCCGTGCCAATAAACCGAAAGCAAAAGCCGACTTCCTTGAAGATTTCAAAACAGATGTAGAAGATTTCATCATGGGTTTAGAGGATAACATAGAGTGGCTATTCATCCACTCTTTAATGAATCCTCCAAATAGTATACGCTACTCACATTCAACTTGAGCTCCTGCGAGTGGACATACTACAACTCCTTGGCGAAAAACACGTATGAGAAGGGCAAGAAGGATGCAGAATTAATGAAGAAGACCTTAGAGCCTATCGTTCGGAGGAAAGTTGAGATGATGAGGGATAGATGCCCGGCGATGACGGAGTATGAGAGCACAGAGCTGAATTATTCTCCATGATGCCTACAACAACTAGCACCCAACTGCCTCTTGTACACGACGTTTTATATGAAGTGCTTGATGAATGCTCCCTTCGAAATTTTGAGAGAAAAAGACGATGTCGTCCACCAGAAGATTACAATGACGAGGTTGGGATGGGCTAAGAAGTTGCTTTCAAGTGAACATGTAACACCACATGTAGCAACCTAGCAATGACATTATAAAACAACAATGTAAATGGGCTAAGAACTTCTTTCTATATCATTTGTATGTCTTTTTTCCTTTTGTGTCTGCGTCTTTTGTAACGTCTATTGTCTTTTATAATAAAATTATTTTTGAGTTTGTAAACCCCTAAATGTTTTACAACAATTTTTATTGTTGGTGTTAATTTTATTTTTCGTATTTATACGTCGTGTACGAGTTCGCATTTTTTGTAGTTACTCGACGAGTACGAATATGCGTGAGGTACATATCTTATAAAAATATTTTAGTATGGAATTCAAAATTTATATGGTAAATATTTTATTTATTTACTTATATTATCTTTATTATTGAATTTATAAACTGTATTGATTTAACATAAAAAGCGTTATTTATTTTTATTATACAAATAAAATTGATAATTTCAAAAATGATGTTCTACATAAATAATCTTTTACATGACTTTAAATTCATGAAAATAATTGTATTTTTGAAATTTATTTAATATTAATATTTTATTATTTGAAAAACTATTTTAAAATATTATTTTGGTTTAAATTTAGTTAATTATGATAAATTATATTGGAAAATCTTTTATTCTAAATGGAGCTTAAATTTAATGGAGAGTTTATCTATGATTTGGATTTGGATTGGAACGATTTAAAATTTAAATCGTATTTAAACTAAACTATGAACTATCTATAGGAGAATTTAAATCCCCCAACTCCCTATCCTACTGGGAATTCCCACCTCTTATATATAGGAGAGGTACTCCTCCATAATTCTACCATCCACAGATTATGCATCGTGTCTGTGCCACCCATCTACTATATCCCCACCATACAAATACAATAATTCTGTCCCGTCCGACAATCCCGGATGTCCACCCAGCCCTGTCGGACACTCCCGACACGATGACTCAATCTTAATCCAAACCCTATCGATACCATACCCTACTTCACCGACGGCAGCGCCATCGTCGCTTCGCCCGTCTCCACCATCGCCACAACCACGAAGCTCCCACCTGACTACTCCAGCACCATCTTCATCACCATTATCACCACCATCCTCGACAACCCCTCATCGACATCCCGGCCATCACCAGTACCACCACCACTGTCATCAACCAACTCCACCGTCGCCCCCGCGGATCCTCGGCCAACAGCCATCAAAACCAACGCCACCACCATCAATATTTCCGGCAAACCTAACCACTCCGTACCACCACTGCGTCCATCACCGGCATCCCACAACACCAACTCCATCACCATCCCAAATACCACAACGAAGAAAAAAAGAAAAAAAAAGAAAGGAGAACCCAAACCTGAGCTGACCGTCCTCGACGCAGTCCCCGTAGCCGAGATCCCAGCGCCCATGCCTCCCCGGGGCCGTGAGCCGACCGCCTTCTGCGCGCGCCAGTGTCGTACGGCTTCCTCCACCGCGTGCCAGCCTCCGCGAGCCCCAGATCCGTCGCGGCCTTCGTCCGGAGCAGCTGTGCCACCCCGCGCCACCGCGTCCTCTGACCCGCGAGCCAGCGCTGCCCCCTGGCACGACGAGCCTTCCGACGCTCCGCCATGAGCGCGTATCCTCCACCTCCCTCTTGGTGTCGGACTTCGTCGACACGCCACTACCTTCCTCGCCGGCAAACCACTTCCCCGGAGCTGTCGTCGGCATCCGCGAACCCCACCGCCGAGCCTCCCTCTGTAGGCCCTCTTCCCTCTTCTCTTTGCTTCCATCCCTTCCCTTTTCCAGAGTATACAACCCCTTCTCTTTTTATTTCGTCGGCTTCACTATTTATACATTGTGTTTTGTTTTAGCAGAGAACAAACAGATCTTTTAGTATAATTATTATTATTATTTTTATGTATTAAATTTTTACTAGTTTTTATTCTATATGTGTAAATTATTATTATTATTATTATTATTATTATTATTATTATTATTATTATTATTATTATTATTATTAAGGTTATTATTATCATTACACTAATTTAGTTACCATTACACTGATTTAGTTTATTATTATTATTATTATTATTATTATTATTTTGTTAAATATTATAATTGCACTATTAATATTGTTATTATTATTTCAGTAACTTAACAAATATTTTTATCAAATTTCAAAATATTTTTTTATACTAAAATATTTTCTCGACTCATATGGATTCTATCTGACCAGATATAGCTCCTGGTATAAATGATTAAGAAATATTTTTAAATATTTATATATCTTAATACAGTTTCCACCTTAACCCTATTTTATGACTAGTAGTCTTTCTTTGAATAAACAAAATGTACATTTCAAGTATATCTTCAAGTATCATAGTAAAATTTATTTTTACTAATAAAATAATAGTTCCCCATCTATAAATTGTATTTGATAAAATTATTTTCTAAAAAACTACCAAAATATGTTTTAAGTACAAATACCTTTTTTCGTAAAATTTTCAACTATCGTCAAGTGTGAGCATCACCGATCATATCTCATATTTTCCCACAAATTTGGACATACTCATCGACCTTGACTATTGGACAAACAGGACTTGTCGGAGCATCGCACCACCCCAGACGACCCACCAGGCAAGACACCTTGCCTTCACTGTTTAATTTCTTGCTCAATATCATGCATACTTTTTCTTATTTTGAAAATATAATATTGTTCTTTCAAAACCCTATGTAGTTGTAAATTACTATACTTTATGCAATTAGCTTAGAGTTAAGGGACCACCGTATGTTTAGTGCATCTTATAAACTGTCACGATGTGCCACGGATTATGTGTGAGTTGTGAGTCGTATATAGATGCAGACTTGCGTGCTGACTGATCATTGGTGCGTACAGGCCGTACGTTAGGATATAACTGCTAATAGATTTGTGTAGAAGACTTGGCAGTTATTAAGGATTAAACAGTGTCATAAAGACGACGCATATATAGTATCATTTGGGGAAGGGGACAGTTATTAGCGTAGGGGCTACATTATCTGTACACACATAGATTTGGGCCGATAGTGTCTCGGATGAGCGCTACTTATTGCCCCGGGGCCGATCGTTCTCGTATGAGTGTTACTTTCTTCCCATGACCGATAGTGTCTCTTATGAGCGCTACATACTGCCACTATCTCTCCATCTATGTTGAACACCTAAGCTCCTGCGTAGAACGTTGTCCTCAAAGTGCATATCACATAGAATGGTTAGGAACCTTTACTCGTGCATACTTTTCTGTTGAGCTTTTATTATTTAGTTATTGGCATGATATTATGTGTCTTGTTACGTCCCTCTGAGGAGCTGATGATCTCTCCAGGTGTGTGTTTTCGTGATTCTTGCAGGTGCTCTAGCTGAGGCCATTTCTTCATTCGTGATGATTGCTCTTGGACTCGTCATTTGCTCTCGTTCGACCAATTCTTTCTTTGTATATTTTTTTATATGTAATTTAGTTGGTAGTGGATTTGTCTCTGCCCAACTATTGTATACATGACAAACTCAAAGTTGCTTTTATATCATTATTTATCTTCGTGGATGAGATTTAGTGTCTTAGATTTCGACATTTACAGCTTATGTATACATACGAGCCGTATATTTACTCGTATGTATACAGCTGGCATGATACGTATATAGTCCCAAATATTTTGGGACTAGGGTGTAGAAGCATGAAAAAAAAATATAAAGAAAGATCCATGCGGCCAAAGATCCCCATACGGCTCAGAGAGCCCATGCGGCTCAGGGATCCATACGGCTCGAATAGTTCCATGCGGCCCAGAGAGGAGCCATGTGGCCTTCGATAGCTCTTTCCTTTGTCTTTTACTGCATTTAATGCCTTGACGGCTGACAGCTTTGACGAATGACAGCTCTGACATAAAGATGCAATAATGACTCTGTCATAATGGCAGACTCCTAGGAAAATGAAAGAAATCTCTGACACAATCCATCAAACCCCAAAGACCTTTATGCGACCTTGACACATGGATAGTTGCATGCGGCTCAGACAGAGGTCACCTCATGCGGCTCAGGCAGAGGCTACCCCATGCGACTCATGAGGACTATCTTCATGCGGCTCACTGAGAAGCCACCCATCATGCGATCGCCTACGCTCATGCGGCTCAGATCATCTCCATGCGGTTCAAATATTCAGAGGCCACGACCAAGCAGCCTTAACACGGGGCCAGCCTTATGCGGCTCAGTAGGGAACGATCCTCATGCGGCTCAGATTTCCTAAGTGGCTCGCGGTTAAGATACGTGGCAGAAGATTAGTTTTTCCAGCGTCCCTACAGCTAACAGCCTAATGATAGTGGGACACGTGGGATCAAATCGATCAAAATTCATCAATAAATCCCAACAACCAGGTTTAGTGCCATCCTCATAATTATTGGGATCAAATCAGATCATTTGTAATCAAGCAAATTGAACACGTGACGGGAGATCCGAGCTTGGCATAACAAATCATGAGAATTTATGGCAATCATCATTAATTACCCACAGAGATTTGATGCAATTACATTAATTACTCAGATCGATTATATTCAAGATGAGCGGCCCAGATTCATTGATCCTTAGTCGTCGACTTTTGAGAATGGGCAATCATTGCAAACCCTAATGATGCCCCCCACTCTTATAAATAGCAGGGTGCCATTCCCTTGCAAAGGCACAGAGAGCACACCCCCCTCGGATCCAGAGAGTCAGAGAGAGAATATACAGAGATCAAAAGGAGAGCATTTTTTATCAACGCCAAGCAGTTCTTCTACAGAGCCAAGGCTGCACCCGATCGTCCAAGGAGTAAGGCAGAGCTGCCGTCGCTTTCCCGAGCCTCTATCGTCACCTCCCAGAATCTAAAATAAATAATTGTACTTAGATTGTTGTACCTAGGTTTTTGTCCCTAGGCTTTCTTTGTACAAGCGAGTTTGTATTGTGAGTTTAAGTTCAATCCTCCTACATAAATTGTTATGTACTTTTACAATCAATAGCAAACATGGGGCATTACATATTTTTGTGGTGGTCCATGCAGGTCGAGTTTGCCTTTCGGTTACATGACTGTACCGAACGGGCCTGCAATATAGGATTAGAGTCTAGAATCTCATCCGCATACTTGATCATCTTTCTTGACCTTCCATGATTTCCATATTTCGACTCCCGTGGCCTCCCTTGATTTTTGCATCTTGCTTGAACTCTTTCTACCAATATCCTATCATCTCTTGCTTAAACATGGTTAGAAAGATGACTACACTACTATATACTTATTAGTCAACCCTATGGTCGGTAAGATTACATTGGCAATTAATATGCCTTGAGATTTTATTTGAGTTATAAAGGGCATTTATTTTCCTAGAAATAAGATCTTAAGGATTAGTTAATTCCAAGTTGGGTAGTAGCATATTACCGCATTCAAAGGATAGTTAGAATTTTATTTTGATATTACAAAGTGGTATACACAAGGGGATAGCTAGATCGAGAAAATAAATTGATTTGATTTTGATTTTGATTTTGAAGGTCTTTGAAAAAATGATTCATTTGATTATAGCTATACATCCTTGAAGAGATATAAAGTTAGTTGAATTTTTTTAATTTAAATGCTGCTGTAAGATTTATGAGGGCGGTTGATAAGGCTTGGTTTTAAATTAGGTTATATGGTTCACAATTAATAAGTTCGTAAAATTTTAAATTTAAGCTTGGAGTAAGTTTATTAAGAATTTTGGTTAAAAATATTTTGAAGGATGTATAATCAAATTGAGGATCTACTTTAAACTCTTGTATGAATTACGATTGCTAAGTCCTATTTAAATTTTGAGTTTAAGAATTAGATTAATGATAGAATAAGAAAGATATATGGATTTGATTTGTGACACAATAAAGGTTTATTTGAGATTGATTAGAAATTTTGAAAATCTTAAGTTATGATTTTGATGTGACTAGATAAGGTGGAAAGGTTAGTTTATGATACATTTTTTTGGGAAATTTTTTGTGATGTGATCTTGAGGTTGATTAAAAAAATTTAAATTTTAAGTTATGAGTATGATTGGCAGCTTAGAAAGATATTTTATTAGATTATTTGGAGAATTATATTGCAAAAGTTTTGAAGAAGTCAAATTTATAGATTTAAATATGGATAGACGACCAAAATAAATAAGGTAGTCCACATTAGTTGCCATATCACTCATGACCATAATAGTAGTGTATACATAAGTGTTGTTAGTCATCTCCAAGATCATGTGGTTATATTTCAAACTTGACTCACTCGACATTCCCTCAAATCTAGATCTTTTATCGTGACCACCAAATTGTTTGAAACTTGAGAAATGATTAGATTGTTCCTCGACCACTCCATCTAATTGGCTATCATATCTCCAGAAACTGTATACCTAATTTATTTACCTTGATCTACTAGAATCTGAATTATCTTTATTTTATGCGTTAACTTGGTCATTTATTTGTGCGTTAATCATTATCTCTTGAACTCCCACTTTCTATTTAAATGCTTTTGTGTCATTTACCGTGACTTGGATATTTGGAGCACAACACTAGACTTTTTCAGCCAACAAATTCCATATACAAGAACTAGACAAGCCCACCTTCATGTAGACATATCATGTCCCACTAAAACACGCCCCTTTGTACTCTATTTTTATGACACGACTTTAAGGTCAAAATGGTTAGCTATAAACCCCACCATAATACTATGGTCCTTTCTGACTTTGGTTAGAGGTCAAATCTTGACTCAAGTCTTTCAACCCGATATATGATTGTGACCTACTTAATACCTTATTATGCATCAAACTTTGTGTGTTAACTCGATTGCTTAACCTTGTCATTTTATTTACATGCCTTTTACTTATGCATAACACTCTTCTACTCTCCATGCAATATTAGCAACTTTTACTTTTCTCCTTTCCGATTAAATTGCTTCATTCATATTTCACCTTGATTCCTCCGTAGTTTATGCAATTATGTTCATTTTATGATTTCCTTGTTCGAAGATGAAAATGGTCATGACATCCTTTGGTTGGAAAAGGTTAGAATAAAAAATCCTAGAAGAGAGAGTAGTGGTAAAGTTAAATAAGATGATTGAATATGCATAAGTGAAATCTTGCGGTAAAACCTATGAGACGGAGTGTATTATATGATTAAGGGAGAGTAGATTCTTGTTCAACGAATTGGTTCTTTATTTCATGAGATAATAATAGAGTGTTTGAAGAATTCAAGAAGGATATAATATCTAAAACTTTTAAGGATTCAGAATTTAACTATGTGATGATTGTAAATATAAAGGTCATATTAAGGTGAGATTGATTCTACTCTTGACTAAAATTTGGAAGGAATTTTAATGTAAATTCTTAAAAGGAAAATTTTGCATGAGGAAATTAGCTTGACAGAAAATATGTGGGAAGAAGAGTATTATAGATTAGTCAAAATAGGAAGTTTGGGCTTATCGAATTTTGGATATAGCTCATATCAAAGTAAATTCGAATTGATGTTCGACTAAATTGATTAAAAGGCGCCTGAATTATTTTAGAAAATTATAAAAGACGAAATTGGTATGAGAAAAATATTTACGTATGTATGGATAAGTTGGGAGAAATAGCTTAGGAATTATTAAACTTAGACGTTTGGACTTATTGAATCTCTATCGTTGAGATAATGGATTTAGATATTTGAATATAGTTGGAGCTCAAATCTTCGGGAGTAAATTTCGAGGATAATTACCAAATTGAAAGCAAAGAAAAAAAAAGGAATTATGGATTAAATCTTTAAGAGAAACAATAAAATAGATGAAGTTGATTCTGAGAGGGTGAAAGGAGAATTTGAATTTGGAAATAAAAAGAGATTTGAGAAGCTATTGCCTATTACGAGGCTGCACACTTCTAAGATTTATGGTTCGTATTGATCGAGACACTATTGGACTGTCATGCACGTGATCATTTGCTAAACTATGACCGTTGATTTATTTTATCTAAATGGTTGTTTCCTTTGAAATCCGTTACGACTCCTTGCCTGAATTTTGATTATGTTTTCTTACCTAGAAACACGTGTACCTCCTTAAGTCTGCCTATCCTAGCTATTCCTAAATTTCGAGGACGAAATTCTTTTAAGTTAGGTAGGATGTAAACTCCCTAAATTTTTTTACTACAATTTTTATTGTTGGTGTTAATTTTATTTTTCGTATTTATACGTCGCGTACGATTTCGCATTTTTTGTAGTTACTCGACGAGTACGAATATGCGTGAGGTACATATTTTATAAAAATATTTTAGTATGGAATTCAAAATTTATATGGTAAATATTTTATTTATTTACTTATATTATCTTTATTATTCAATTTACAAACTGTGTTAATTTAACGTAAAAAGAGTTATTTACTTTTATTATACAAATAAAATTGATAATTTCAAAAATGATGTTCTACATAAATAATCTTTTGCATGACTTTAAATTCATAAAAATAATTATATTTTCAAAATTCATTTAATATTAATATTTTATTATTCGAAAAACTATTTTAGAATATTGTTTTAGTTTAAATTTAAATAATTATGATAAATTATATTGGAAAAGCTTTTATTCAAAATGGAGTTTAAATTTAATGGAGAGTTTATCTATGATTTGGATTTGGATTGGAACAATTTAAAGTTTAAATCGTATTTAAACTAAACTATGAACTATCTATAGGAGAATTTAAATCCTCCAACTCCCTATCCAACTGGGAATTTCCACCTCCTGTATATAGGAGGTACTCCTCCATAATTCTACCATCCACAGATTGTGCATCGTGTCTGTGCCACCCATCTACTATATCCCCACCATACAAATATAATAATTCTATCCCGTTCGACAATCCCGGACGTCCACCCAGCCGTGTCGGACACTCCCGACACGACGACTTAATCTTAATCCTAAACCTATCGACACCAGGCCCTACTGCACCGACGACAACGCCATCGTCGCTTCGCCCGTCTCCACCATCGCCACAACCACGAAGCTCCTACCTGACTACTCCAGCACCATCTTCATCACCATCATCACCACCATCCTCGACAACCCCTCATCGACATCCCGGCCATCACCAGAACCACCACCAATGTCATCAACCACCTCCACCACCGACCCCGCGAATCCTCGGCCAACAACCATCAAAACCAACGCCACCACCATCAATATTTCTGGCAAACCCAGCCACTCCGTACCACCACAGCGTCCATGGCCGGCATCCCACAATACCAACTCCGTCACCATCCCAAAAACCCCAACGAAAAAAAAGAAAACAAAGAAAGAAGAACCCAAACCTGAGCCGACCATGCTCGGCGCAGTCCCCGTAGCCGAGAGCCCAGCGCCCGCGCCTCCCCGGGGCCGTGAGCCGACCACCCTCCGCGTGCGCCTGTGCCGTGCGGCTTCCTCCGCCGTGCGCCAGCCTTCGCGAGCCCCAGATCCGTCGCGGCCTTCGTCCGGAGCAGCTGCGCCACCCCGCGCCATCGCGTCCTCTGACCCGCGAGCCAGTGCCGCCCCCTGGTACGACGAGCCTTTCGACGCTCCGTCGTGAGCGCGTATCCTCTGCCTCCCTCTTGGTGTCGGACTTCGTCGACGTGCCACCACCTTCCTCGCCGGCAAACCACTTCGCCAGAGCCGTCGCCGGCGTCCGCGAACCCCACCGTCGAGCCTCCCTCTGTAAGCCATCTTCCCTCTTCTCTTTGCTTCCATCCCTTCCCTTTTCCCGAGTATACAACCCCTCCTCTTTTTATTTCGTCGGCTTCACTCTTTATACATTGTATTTTGTTTTAGCAGAGAACAAACAGATCTTTTAGTATAATAATAATTATTATTTTTATGTATTAAATTTTCACTAGTTTTTATTCTATATGTGTAAATTATTATTATAATAATAATAATAATAATAATAATAATAATAATAATAATAATTATTATTATTATTATTATTATTATTATTATTATTAAGGTTATTATTATCATTACACTAATTTAGTTACCATTACACTGATTTAGTTCATCATTATTATTATTATTATTATTATTATTATTATTATTATTATTATTATTATTATTATTATTATTATTATTTTGTTAAATATTATAATTGCACTATTAATATTGTTATTATTATTTCAGTAACTTAACAAATATTTCTATCAAATTTCAAAATAGTTTTTTTATACTAAAATATTTTCTCGACTCATATGGATTTTATCTGACCAGATATAGCTCTTGGTATAAATGATCAAGAAATATTTTTAAATATTTATATATCTTAATACAGTTTCCACCTAAACCCTATTTTATGACTAGTAGTTTTTCTTTGAATAAACAAAATGTACATTTCAAGTATATCTTCAAGTATCATCGTAAAATTTATTTTTACTAATAAAATAATAGTTCCCTATCTATAAATTGTATTTGATGAAATTATTTTCTAAAAAACTACCAAAATATGTTTTAAGTACAAATACCTTTTTCTTCGCAAAATTTTCAACTATCGTCAAGTGTGAGCATGACCGATCATATCTCATATTTTCCCACAAATTTGGACACACTCATCGACCTTGACTATTGGACAAACAGGACTTGTCGGAGCATCGCACCACCCCAGGTGACCCACCAGGCAAGACACCTTGCCTTTACTGTTTAATTCCTTGCTCAATATCATGAATACTTTTTCTTATTTTGCAAATATAATGTTGTTCTTTCAAAACCCTATGTAGTTGCAAATTACTATACTTTATGCAATTGGCTTGGAGTTAAGGGACCACCGTATGTTTAGTATATCTTATAAACTATCACGATGTGCCACAGATTGTGTGTGAGTTGTGAGTCGCATATAGATGCGGACTTGCGTGCTGACTGATCATTGGTGCGTACAGGTCGTGCGTTAGGATATAACTGCTAATAGATTTGTGTAGAAGACTTGGCAGTTATTAAGGATTAAACAGTGTTGTAGAGATGATGCATGTATAGTATCATTTGGGGGAGGGGACAGTTATTAGCGTAGGGGCTACATGTTCAGTACACACATAGATTTGGGACGATAGTGTCTCGGATGAGCGCTACTTACTGCCCCGGGGCCGATAGTTCTCGTATGAGTGCTACTTTCTTCCCATGGCCGATAGTGTCTCTTATGAGCGCTAACTACTGCCACTCTCTCTCTCCATCTATGCTGAACACCTAAGCTCCTGCGTAGAACATTATCCTCAAAGTGCGTATTACATAGAATGGTTAGGAACCTTTACTCGTGCATACTTTTCTGTTGAGCTTTTATTATTCAGTTATTGGCATGATATTATGTGTCTTATTACATTCCTCTGAGGACCTGGTGATCTCTCCAGGTGTGTGTTTTCATGATTCTTGCAGGTGCTCTAGCTAAGGCCATTCCTTCCTTCGTGATGATTGCTCTTGGACTCGTCACTTGCTCTCGTTCGACCCATTCTTTCTTTGTATATTTTTCTATATTTAATTTAGTTGGTAGTGGATTTGTCTCCGCCCAACTATTGTATACATGACAAACTCAAAGTTGTTTTTATATGATTATTTATCTTCGTGGATGAGATTTAGTGTCTTGGCTTTCCACATTTACAGCTTATGTATACATACGAGCCGTATATTTACTCGTATATATACAGCTGGCATGATACGTATCTAGTCCCAAGTATTTTGGGACTGGGCATTACAGAATTACATTTACATTGTTTTATATATATTATTTTTGAATGGCCATTTCCCGTGTAAATCTTACGGAGAATGTCCATTCTCCATGTTAAAATCATGGAGAATAGCCATTTCCCGTGTTAGAATACATGCGGATGGTCATTCTCCATATTAATATAATGGACAATTATCATTCTCTGTGTTAAAATGATAGAGAATTGCCATTTTCCGTGTTAAAATGACGGAGAATGACCATTCTTCGTGTTAAAATCACGGAGAATGGCCATTCTCCGGGTAAGAATGAAGGAGAATGTCCCTTCTCTGTGTTAATATAACGGAGAATTGTCATTCTCCGTGTCAAAATGACGGAGAATTGCTATTCTTCGTGTTAAAATGACGGAGAATGTTTGAACTGGATGCAGTTCTAATAAGAATGACTAACTGCCTGCGACACTGAGAAGGTTCTCTATGCGGGGGCCTTTAATGACTGAGCTTTGTTATGCCTACAACCAATGCTTACAACCTTCCAACAACCAAGCCACGTGTTGGGCTTCAATTGGAGGAGGAGAGTAAGTAGTAGAGTCGGATGGATCCCATGTAGCAGGGGGTGTGTGTGAGGGATGGTGGGACCCGATGGGACCCATGTGTAAGGGGGTAGGTGAGAGAGGTTGTAAGCATTTGGTAGTAGACTTAGCATTTTCCTTAATGACTATCTTTGAACAAGTCATAATTGCCACCGTCTTTCTTGGAGGAAGTTGAGGAGTATGTGGCATGGCATCCACTTGTAACGAACCTATTAAATGAGATTCATTATGCTGACTATTAGGTTCATCTGCATTTATTGGCCAATATGGCCTATAAAAGGGGCCTTTATGAGGAGCAAAGTCCATCATCTTCATAGCATTTCTATTATGTACGATCCTGACTTAGCTTTAAGAGGCCATTGGCCTGGCATCAGTCGGCAGTTGGCTATGGACCTTTTCATTCAAAAGAGTTATGTCCTTGTAGAAGAACACGTAGTAGTTAGTCTCGAGATGCATTGGAGGTCCTTGTTCGAACCTGAAGAACATCTTGGCAGTCCTCGTGTTTGTTGACAAGTTGGGGGTCATGCTATGCCCTTTCCAGTAACGGTCTAGCATCCTATTACACTTGTGCTCCGTCCTGCTTATTCGGGCATTCGGGGTTGCACATACAAGATAGGAGGAATACTCTTCGATGGAGATCAATCTTCTAGTATGTGCACTAAGAAGAATAAGGGTTGCACTTCTGTGAAGATTAACCCCATAGTAGAATTCTTTAGGCCTTTCTGAATCTGTAATAGATCCTTTGTAGAAGAACAGTATGAGTCTTTGTTATAGATCCTTTGTAAACGAATAGTATGAGTCTTTCTGAATCTGTAATAGATTCTTTGTAGACATAATAATAATAAAAATTCTTTCTATATCTTCTATTTGAATTTTATTCTTCTGTGTCTGCATCTTTTGTATTGTCTGTGCTATCTTTTGTAATTAAATCACGGAGAATGGCCATTCTCCGTGCTAGAATGCAGGAGAATGGCCATTCTCTGTGTAAAACTCACGGCGAATGACCATTCGCCGTTGTTAAAGTGCCGAAGAATAGTTATTCTCTGTGTTACGGCGAATGGCCATTCTCCGTGTTAGAATGACGAAGAATGGCCTTTATGCAGTCAAAAAATATGAAATAGTAGATATAACAGACTTTAAAATAGCACCATTGATATCAACAATATAAGAAATATATTCAAAAAACAATTATATAAAAGAAATAATATATGTATATGTATTAACGAGGGGGTGTTGCCCCCTCGACCCCCGTAGCAGCACGTGGAGGGAGAGGGCAAGTGGTGCGATTGTGATTACCTAATTTAAGGCAATTATGGTACCTCATCTCTTCCCTTGTTATCATATTTGCTCTTATAATGGTCCACCTTTGGTCGGCTGGGGCCTCGTTTCGGAACAGGAGGTAGAACCAAATCAGTGGGATTATTTTCAAACCATTTTTCACAATCTGGAACTGGATAAATTGTACATGAATATAGCTTCTGGTAGAAATCTGATGTCCAATACTGCTTCACAAAATCGTAAACGGATTTGTCCGAACCAAATCTGATGCATTAGATTGCATGGCTGCATGGGAATCCATATACCATCCATCTAGGACAGCTACAATACCAATCAAGAAGATTTACCAGGTGGAAGGAAGTATCTGCCATTACCTCAAACTCGAAATCACTGGACCGATATACCTTATCAGACATGCCATCATCTGTAAGCTACTTCAGCATATTCTCGGCGTATGGAGTCAATTTGCTATTGAAATCAATTGTATCCTTGTGTCGATCCAAAATCATCTTCTTCGTCTTCACTCGAATAACATTTACAAGTGTTGAAATACGCATTTTCTTCTCAGCCTTTATCCATGCATTGAATGACTCCGCATAACTAGAAGCAACATCGTTTTTGAAGTACGTATAGGCAAATCTAGAGGAGGGGTGAATAGTGTACTTGTGAAAATAATGATCAATTAAAAAATTAACTCTATTCAATCCCAACTAGTAAATAATTAATCAGAGTATAATACGAAAATAAAGTGGAGATTAGAAAGCATACACAGACATAACAATTTTTAACCTGGTTTCCCTCGTGGAGGACTAGTCCAGGCCTGAGAACTTTAGCTCAGGATTGAAATCCACTATTTGTGAAATAGCTTTACAACCACGTGCCTTTACACAGAAGAGTACGCCAACTTCTTGAAAAGATCGCTGAGGCAAAACTTGGAATTTTCCAAGTGACTTCTTGAAGACTCTTGCACAAAACTTCTAATTGACTCGCACCGAGAACCTTGTAGGCTTGGAAAGTTTTGTGGCTAGTAGATGAGAATAGTTAGCTCTTTGGGATGTATAGGCTATAAGAAAGAAGAGATGAGAAGATTGGATGAATTAAAATGGGAGAAAAGGGTGCCTATATATACTAGTCCTGGGAGGCAGAGTTCGGCCAGAACTCTATTCAAAATTTAAAAATTATGGCCGTTAGACAACTTGCAATGAGCAATCCCTAAAAATTAGCTCCTGAAAATTAGGAGACAGAGTTCGGCCCGAACTCTGTATGGGGGCAGAGTTCGGCCCGAACTCTACCTCCTTGGAGACAAAATGCTTATTGGGCTAAATGGGCTTTGGCAGTTTGGCTTTTTGTATGTGGGGCTTTTTGGTTATCTAGTCTATAGTTGAGGTACTCAGTGCGACTCAACGTACAATAGCCTAGACTCAAATAAAATTATAAAAATACAGACTTTCGATGATAAGTTCCAGCAGTATTCGTTGATCAGTCATCGATTATGATTGTTTGACTTGATATGTGTAAGTCATCTGTTTTGTAGCTTTGATGACAATGTATGTGTCAAGTTGGATCATGTCAAATATTAATTTTTTAATTATCAAGATTAGGTTGACTACGATCCAGTTTGGGTCAACAATCTCCCCCATTTTGATAATTGACAAAATTGTGATATTTGCGTGTCATAACATTCATACATAGACACATATATAGCTCCCCCGTAGATGGATAATTCGGTTCTCCTGTAAATAAAGAAGTCCTGATACAAGTACTAGTCCAAACAATATAGCACAAGTGTAGCACAATATAGCACACGTATTTATCCAAAATGGTTAAGCAAATATCACATATTTCTTCCCCTTTGACATTTAGCAAAATAAAATAGAAGCTCCCCCATAAGAACATAAATATGGTAAAAATATGTAAGCACACAACCAAGATCAAGTCCAACGTAAGTGACAGCTAGTAAATAATCCAAATAGAAGCCATAAAATCATAAAGTAGTACAAAGCAAAGAGTTTTCAACTACATAACCACTGGATGAAAATGACATAGTGCATAAATAAAAGAAATCCTAAGCATCAGCAGCATCATAAAATAGACTACGACCGTCATGGAGCATGGGAAGGTCCAGCAGAGTCGGATGGGTCGCTGGCAGAGCGACGAGGATTAACAAATGTCGCATCTGGATCTAAATACCTCCTGACCCAGGCGTCGTCGATGTGATAACCTTCGCGAGAAGGATTTCATACCATGGGGTAAGACACCGTATGATAAGAGGCCAAGGAGTACTGGATGTCCTGCAGAATGTTGCTGATGGCTGACATTTATAAGGTGGTGCTATAGTCCATCTGAGTCCAGCGATCGTCCTCCAAGCAAAAATGATCACGCAACATGGTCTGAATAGACTCGAGAGTAGCATGTGGCTCGGGCGCAGGTTGCCCAAGAGCAGGAGGATCAGCCTGAGCATCAGACTCGGAATGCTCTGACTCAGCAGGAGACTCAACAGTTGCTAGAAGCTGCCTTGCCTTAGACAGATAGGCAGGGGCTGGAAGGAACTTGCACTCATCAAGAGGAACATGGAACGTACGAAAAATCATCGACAAATATAGGGCGTAGACCAATGATCGAGGTTTCTTCCGGGCACTAATCATCCAGTCCATCATAGTGCGCGAAAAGTTAAAAGGGACATGGAAGTGGAGATGATAGAGTGCAGAGATCTCAAAATAAGATACTTCATCGGACGATCCCGCTTTGGACAAGATCGTAGAGAAAATGATACGATAAAGTTCATAGAAATACGAGTTAAGAAATTTAGCCAGTAACTTGCGTGGATGAGTGTTGGGAGTACACAAATCATCCTTAAAAGTCTCAAGGGACAACCCATCGGAAAATTGAAACTTGTGTGCATCGACAAGTTTCTCCCAATAATTGGGTTCCGGGATCTCGAGATACTCCGTAAGTTCAAAATCATCAAATATAATATCGATACCGGCGACATGAGTATAAATTCGTGTGTCGTCAAAGGTGAGATTACAGTAAAACATTTGGATAGCATTCAAATATATAAGAGATGATGTAGAAACTAATTCATCTAGACAAAGATCATAGAACAATGAGTCATATCTTGAAAATATTGTGAAATTGATAGGATGACCCGCATACACACTCCGTGAACGAAAGTCATTGAACCATTCATTGGAAGCCTCCAATGATACAAAAATTTGTTCATTGAATGTGTTGGGGTCATTAGGTGGTGGAGCATTAAAAAGTGGTTGGATTGGAGGAGCAAGAGGAGGAGGAGGATTGAATGATGAAGCACCATCACTCCTTCTTCTCTTGCCTCTTCCAAAAAGTCTAGAAGCCATGGAGAACTTGAAATAATTGACAAGGAAATAAAGAGGAATATGAAATTATACCTCACAAAGTTGAGAAAAGATGGAAGAGATCTGCCCAAAAGCTTGAAATCTTGAGTTTAGAAGAAAAGAGAGCCCTAAAAATAGAGTTTCTAGGGTTAGGGTTTGAGAAATTTATGTTTGGAGGAAGGTGAAAGATGAACAAAGTGAAGAAAGAGGGTTGATTCTCGGTTTTAAGGAGGTTAGGAGCAGCCACGCGGGTTAAATCAGGATCGTTGGATCAATCAATGGATGGCTGAGCATCAGGGAAGGTTATGTGACCAGGGACATAGAGTTCGGCCCGAACTCTGTGTGGGGCAGAATTTGGCCCGAATTCTGCCTCCATGGGCACAGAACAGAAAAGTTGAAAAAATGGCTAAGTGTAGGTTCAAAATGAATGGAATTTTAAAGATTGAAAATTGGCAAATGTTTGATGAAAAAGAATAGAATTTAGAAAATTTGAATTAACTAAGTTATAAATGAAATTAAACCATATAATAAATAAGGATTTATGACAACGACCATTACGATGAATCTTTCATGGGGTAGCTGTAGGGGCTGGATCCCAACTAGCGATAGTCCGAAGACCAGTGCACCGTGTCGCTTAGGCTTTTAGGCCTTGTTGTCAGAAGGACCCTTTCGGCTTGTACCCATAGCAAAGTCATCATAAAGATATATGTCATAATCATTATTTACGCAGGACAATTTATTTAATAATCGTGTCATCCAAAATTCTTAATTGACGACAAAGAAAATTGAAGCGCTCTTCGGCCAGTGGTTTGGTAAAGAAGTCTGCTAGCTGATGTTCAGCGTCTATAAATTCTAAATTAATTGTGTCTTGTTGTTGATGATCACGCAAAAAGTGATGTCTAATCTCTATGTGTTTAGTGCGTGAGTGACAAACAGGGTTCTTTGTCAGATTAATGGCACTAGTGTTATCACAAAAAATAGGTATGTGCTTAAAACATAAGTTGTAGTCTTCAAAGGTTTGTCGTATCCACAGAATATGTGCACAAGAACTACTAGCTGCGATGTATTCAGCTTCTGTTATGGATAGTACGACAGAGTTCTACTTTTTGCTAAACCATGAGACTAACGCCTTTCCTAGCAAATGACACGTGCCGCTGGTGCTCTTACGGTCGACTTTGCATCCCGCAAAATCAGCATCAGAATATCCGATTAAATCGAGGAAGTGGTTTCGGGATACCACAAGCCTACCGTAATAGTTCTTTTAAGGTATCTAAAGATACGCTTAACTGCGGTCATGTGTGATTCCTTAGGCTTGGCTTGGTATCTAGCACATAAGCAAACACTGAACATAATGTCAGGACAAATAGCAGTTAAATATAATAAACTACCAATCATACTTCGATACTTACGTTGATCGACCGGTTAGCCGCTTTTATCAAGTTCCAGCTTTGTGGTAGTATCCATAGGGGTGCTGATAGGTTTGATGCTGTCAAGCTCAAACTTCTTCAGCATGTCCTTGACATATTTCGATTGACTGATGAAGATGCCTTGTGAGAGTTGTTTGATTTGTAATCCAAGAAAGTAGTTGAGCTCTCCCATCATGCTCATCTCGAACTCATCCTACATACACTTGGCAAATTCCTTGTATAGACCCTCATTAGTAGATCCAAAAATAATGTCATCAACATATATTTGAACTAAAAAAATTGTGTCATCAAGAGATTTTATAAACAGTGTAGTATCTACTTTTCCTTTTGAAAAAACCTTTATCTAGTAAGAAAGTACTCAGACGATCATACCAAGCTCGAGGAGCTTGTTTGAGGCCATCGAGGGCTTTCTTAAGTTTAAAAACATGATCGAGAAATTTGTGATTTTCGAAACCAGGTGGTTGTTTGACAAAAACTTCTTCCTTGATAAAATCGTTTAGAAAAGTACTTTTCACATCCATTTGGAAAAGTTTAAAGTTTTGAAAATTTGTAAATACGTAAAGCATCCGAATGGATTCTAATCGGGCAACAGAAGCATACGTCTCATCATAATCGATGCCCTTTTCTTGATTGTATCCTTGGACAACGAGATGAGCTTTATTGCGTGTGATTGAACCGTCCTCGTTTACTTTGTTACGAAAAATCCGTTTAGTACCAATTATTGAGTGGCCAATAGGTTTAGGAACAAGTTCCCAAACTTGGCTTCTCTCATATTGGTTGAGTTCTTCTTGCATTACGGAAATCCAAAATTCATCATTAAAAGCTTCTAAAACATTTTTCGGTTCTATTTGAGAGATGAATGCAGTGCTAGCTATAGTGTCTCTTACAGAGGATCGAGTAGTTACCCCTTTTGATATTTCACCTATTACCAAGTCCTTTGGATGAGAGGGAGTAAATTAGAACTTCTATGGTAATTTCTTTGGAGAGCTGGTTTCAGACGTTGTATTTATTGATGTCGAAGTAGATGGTTCATCATCGTCGTTAGAAATAACAATTGTACTATTGTCCTCATCAAATGTTACATTAGTAGACTCTTCAACAATCATGGAGCGCTTGTTGAACACTCTATATCCCTTACTCTTGGCCGCATAGCCAAGAAGAATACCTTCGTCGGCTTTGGCATCAAATTTACCTAAGTTGTCTTTGGTTTCAGGATAAAACAGCAACAACCGAACACTCTAAAATATGAAACAATAGGAGTCCTACCAAACCAAAGCTCATAGGGTGTCTTCTTCAAAATGGGTCGAATCAACATCCTATTCAAAACATGGCACGCTGTGCTGACAGTTTCTGTCCAAAAATATTTCGGAAGAGAGAATTAATTTAGCATAACTCTAGCTATATCACCAAGAGTTATATTCTTCCGCTCCACAACACCATTTTGTTAAGGAGTTCTAGGACACAAAAATTCATGACTAAAACCATTTGAATCACAAAATTTTTCAAAATCAAAATTTTTGAATCGCCACCATGATCACTTCGGATACGAGTAATCATGTAGCATTTTTCGGTTTGGACCTTTTTAGCAAATACTTTGAAAACATAAATAGTATCACTTTTGTTTGTAAGAAAGAAAACCCATGTAAATCTTGAAAAATTATCTACAATAACAAAAGCATAGAGTTTTCCGCCAAGACTGGCTACTTTACTAGGTCTAAATAAGTCCATATAAAGTAATTGCAAAGGTCGGATAGTACTTACAGTGTTTATGGATTTAAATGAAGATTTGGTAGCCTTATTCTTTTCACATTCGGCACATACCGTATCTTTCTTGAATGTGATATCCGACAGACCTCTGATTAGCTTCTTGGTAGATAGTCTGGATATAGTATCTATATTAGCATGACCAAGACGCTGATGCCATAGGAGCTTTTCGTCTTTGTGAGCGTAAATGCATCTTCCTGCACTGTTAGTATCACTAGATAGATAGAAAATATAAATGTTATCTTCCCTTATCCCCTCAAAGGCAATGTCTCCAGATGATCGATCATAGATAAAGCATTTAGTTTTCCTGAAGTTAATATCATAATCGTGATCAGCAAGATGACTAATGTTGAGCAAGTTATGCTTTAACTCAGTCACTAAATAGACATCGTTAATGACGGGAGAGGGAGGATAACCAATTGTACCGTTACCTATAATGTAGAGATTATTACCGAAGAAAACGTATCCTTCCTTTTTTATCAATAGTGTTGTGAATAGATTTGTATTTTCAGTCATATGGCGCGAGCATCCACTATCGAGAATCCACTTGCTTCTAGTTAAGGAGGGAAGGTCCACTTACACTACGAGTAGATGTGACCTTTGGTACCCAGATTCTTTTGGGTCCTGAGAGATTAGACTTTGGTACCCATGCATATATATTTCTATCAACTAATCTCATAATCCAACATTGGAGAGAAATGTGTCCATATAGGTTACAATATGTGCATCTAGCATGTATGTTTATATTAGGAACATGTTTATAGTGGTGTCTATGAGTAGGGTGATGATAACTACGTGCAGAAGTAGTGCGAGTATGGTGACTGTGTGTAGCAGTAGGGTAACTATAATGATCATAGTGACTGTGTGCAATAGCATGATGATGATTACGTGTTTATGTCTTACGTGCTGCATGTGAATAGGTATACATGAAATCATGATTTTGTTTAGCATATAGATGAGTATCCTTGTGGCGATGTGCCTTTTTGTGTTGAGTTGGCACGTGTTTGTACGTGTTGTGACTATGAGACTGAACATGCGGTTGTACAACCTGCTTACCGAGTTTGATCTCCAATTTCTTAGAGACAGCATTCAACTCATCACATTTAGCAATAAGACCGTGAATTCTACCTGTAGTAATTTTGAACTTATTTTTCTCTTCAGTAAGTTCTTTGTTTAGTGCCATGATCTCAAGTGTTTGTTTCTCAATGATTGATTTGGCATCGTGTAAGCTTAATTTAAGCTTGGATACCTCTTCAGTGTTTTTCGTGGGTGTAGTGTTTCTAACATCTTCTAGTAAACATGAAAGTCTATGGATCTCGGTTTCGTAGTCCTTGATCTTATCCTTTGCATGTTTATATTTATTGATTACCGTTTTGTGATCATCAAGTAGATCACTAAAGGCATCACCAAGTTCATCAAATGAGAAATCATTATAAGAGTCTTTTACCTTTTCTGAAGTCGCCATTAGACAGACGTTAGCCGTGTTTTGTGGAGAGTCTTCTTCCTCGTCTGAATCACTAGTCTTGCTTTCATGTCAGATGCTAGTGTTGGCATACATCCTTGTAGTAGGCTTCTTGTATGGCTTCTTATATCTGCTTCCCTTCTTTGCTAGGGGACAATCTTTCTTAACATGTCCTATCTTTTTGCACCCGAAGCAGGTGGTTCTTCCTCATCGTCTCTTTGTTCTCTCTTTTTTTTGTTGAAGCATAGAAACTTTTTGAAGTTTCGAACTAAGAGAGCTTGATCGTCACCTTCGGAGTCATCATCATCGGTGTCTTCTGAGCTGGTTCTTCGGCTATGAGCTCTCAATGCAATCTCTTTCTCTTTTGGAGCAATTTCTTCGAAGTCTTTTAGATCGAGCTCATGCGTCATCAACTTGTCCATTAACGTTTCTAAGACATTGCCGTGAGATTATTGCTTCGATGATCGCCGTGACTTTGGGGTTCCAAACCTTTGGCAATCCTCATAGCACTTTGCGTATCTTCTCATGGTTGGAATAATCTTTTCTAAGAGAAGATAGCGGGTTGACGATGTCGAGGAATCTGGTGAAAATTTGAGTGATCGTCTTATTAGGCTTTATCTTGAAAGCCTCGTACTCCTGTGTCAGACGACTGACTTTTGATTCTTTGACTTGCGTGGTCCTTTCATGAGTCACCTCTAAAAGCTTCCATGCTTCATGCGAGGTGGTGCATGTGGAGACCCTATTGAATTTAGTCCTGTCTATGGCACAGAAAAGAGCATTAATAGCCCTAGCGTCTAGACTTGCCTGTTTCTTTTCCTGCTCAGTATACTTGTCGTGGGGTTTCTCGACGAGACTTCCCTCGACAGTTATTCTGGAAGGCTTCTTGTAGCCATCAGTGACTACAGTCCACAGGTCAAAGTCTAGAGACTTAAAATAAAAACTCATTCTAGTCTTCCAATAAGTGTAGCTGGTCCCATCAAATAGGGGTGTCCTATTTGTGGATTGACCTCACCATAGTTGGTAGAGATGGGTTGTGTGGTTGCCATGGATCGACTCTAGGATGTAAATCCTGTATCAAGAGAACAGGGCTCTGATACCAATTGAAGTACGTGTAGGCAACTCTAGAGGGGGGTGAATAGAGTACTTGTGAAAATAACGATCAATTAAAAAATCAACTATTTTCAATCCCAACTAGTAAGTAATTAATCAGAGTATAATGCAAAAATAAAGTGGAGATAAAAAAGCAAACGCAGACACAATAATTTTTAACCTGATTTTCCTCGTAGAGGATTAGTCCAGGCCTGAGAACTCTAACTCAAGATTGAAATCCATTATTTGTGAAACAGCTTTACAACCACGTGCCTTTACACAGAAGAGCACGCCAACTTCTTGAAAAGATTGCTGAGACGAAACTGGAATTTTCCAAGTGACTTCTTAAAGACTCTTATACAAAACATCTAATTGACTCGCACCGTGCACCTTATAGGCTTGGGAAGTTTTGTGGCTAGTAGATAAGAAGAGTATGGCTCTTTGGGATGTATAGGCTATAAGGAAGAAGAGATGAGAAGATTGGATGAATTGAAATGGGAGAAAAGGGTGCCTATATATACTAGTCCTGGGAGGCAGAGTTCGGCCAGAACTCTGTCCAAAATTCAAAAATTATGGCCGGTAGACAACTTGCAATGAGCAATCCCTAAAACTTAGCTCCTGGAAATTAGGAGATAGAGTTCGGCCCAAACTTTGCGTGCGGTAGAGTTTGGCCCGAACTCTGCCTCCTTGGAGACAGAATGCTCATTGGGCTAAATGGACTTTGGCAGTTTGGCTTTTTGTTTGTGGTGCTTTTTTGTGATCTAGTCTATGGTTGAGGTACTCAGTGCGACTCAACGTACAATAGCCTAGACTCAAATAAAATTGTAAAAATATAGACTTTTGATGACAAGTTCCAGCAGTATTCATCGAGCAGTCGTCGATGATGATTGTCTGACTTGATATGTGTAAGTCATCTGTTTTGTAGCTTTGATGACAATGTATGTGTCGAGTTGGATCATGCCAAATATCGATTTGTTAATTATCAAGATTAGGTTGACTATGATCCAGTTTGGATCAACAGCTGTATCTACATCCGGAGAATAATGTATTTGACCAATGTTTTGTTATCCATCAAAATCACACCATGACCACAATTCAAATCATAAATCTTTTTAATTGCTAGTTTATACCAACCTTTATACAGAAAAAAAAATATAAGAAAGAAGGAAGTCAAGACACAAGCACATGAAAAAATAGGGACCATTCTCCGAGTTAAAAATACGGAGAATGGTCATTCTCCGTTCGACAATAACGGACAATGGTTGTCACTCCCATTTTCAGTTATACGTATTTCTAGTGTACATGTACGAATTTCGACCCGTATATTATTTACTGTATTTTTTTATTTCTTTATGGCTTGCCTTGATGTATCTTGACTAGGATTGACCTTGGGTTGGTTTGGTCCAACTTGACCTGCTTTGGATGGCTTGGTTTGGTTTATTTTGATGGTTGGTTTCCCATGTTGAACCATGCCCTCTCTTTATAAACCCCAACTACTTTCTCTCTCTTCCTTTACTCTTCATTACTTCTTCTTCTTCCTCATAACTCTCTCCACCTACCAAGAAACCCTAGGCAAGTGCAACTTGCTTCATGGAGGAACCTAATCCTATTTGTTCCATTGTCTTTTTTACATAATTCTATGACACTTTAGAACTTGGCATTTTTTAATTTGGTAGATATTTTCTTGTATATCTAAGTTTATGCCATTTTTGATTTTTTTTTGGATTTTGATCTATCAAACTTACTTGTTTTCGAAAACTAAGAGTTCCATGTGGTAGAAAATTTGATTCTACAGAATTTTGACCCTTAAAAAGTTAGATTTTGACTTATTTTGAGGAAGTTATGGCCAAAGCAAGTTTTGAACATCTTCTATGTTCATCTGTCCCGGTTCTGGCAGGGACGATGAATTGTGCCTGGCCGTATAGTGCCAGTCCGCATGGATGCATAGTGCCTGGCCGTATAGTGCCAGTCCGTATAGCTGCATAGTGCATGGCCGTATAGTACCAGTCCATATGGATGCATAGTGCCTGACCGTATAGTACCAGTCTGCATAGCTGTATAGTGCTTGGCCGTATAGCTACATAGTACATGGCCGCATAGTGCCAGTCCGTATGGCTGTATAGTACCAGTCCGCATAGCTGCATAGTACCTGACCGTATAGTGCCAGTCCGGATGGCTGTATAGTGCCTTGGCTGTATAGTGCCAGTCTGCATGGATGTATAGTTCCTGGTCGCATAGTGCTAGTCTGCATGGCTGCATAGTACCTGGTCGCATAGTGCCAGTCCGCATAGATGCATAGTACCTGGCCGCATAGTGCCAGTTTGTATGGCTTCATAGTACCTGGCCGCATAGTGCCAGTCCGTATAGATGCATAGTATCTCGTCGCATAGTGCCAGTCCACATGGATGCATAGTGCCTGGCCGTATAGTGTCAGTCCGCATAGCTGCATAGTGCCTGGTCGTATAGTGCTAGTCCGTATGGATGCGTAGTGCTTGGCCGCATAGTGCCAGTCTGCATAGCTGCATAGTACCTGGACGTATAGTGCCAGTCCACATAGATGTGTAGTGCCTGGCCGCATAGTGCCTATTTTGGCTATTTTTGCCTGTTTTATGTCCTATTTGGATGAATTGTGGTTAGAATTTCTTCCAACTCCCAACATGAAAGTTGTAGATTTTTTTTGGCTTCAAGAATATGTTACTAGCTATTTTATGCAAGTTTCTCACATTCATAATAATGTAGGGATAGAACACGATAGTGGTCCGTCATGGCGCACTCTTGACAAGCAACCTTGACATAAAATTCTTGATAGTGGTCCGTTGTGACGCACTCTTGACATGATAATCTTGAACGCTGTTGCGACACCTACATGGACTTGCTAAGTAACTCTTGTCTTGACTCCGTAGTTGATTCTCTTGGTTGTGCCTGTACAAGCTACATGTCTTGTCTTGCATCACGCCTAGGACATGGATTCCTGATTACCACAGTCAGGGATTCATACTGAATCTAACTAGGGTAATAACTAGATTGGTTAAGTAGTTTATAAAGAGATTTTCCAACTACAGGCAGTCATGTTATCTGGGCGCTTTAATTGGACTTGTAACCTGACATCGTGAATGGCATATTTCTAGCACACTGTCATGTGTTGCACTCCCAAGTCACCTAATCCAACTCTCTCAACTTGCAACTGGATAACCTGGATTAAGTCTGCAGGGCTTGTGGCTGTTGGAAAATCTTATTACATCTTGTTAGTAATTAGGCTTGTGATAACCCTAGTTAGTTAAAAGTATCAAGCCGTACTTGTTGCTTGGCCGTGATTGATGGATCGAGTCTAGTCTAGTCTTATCTAGACAGTACCAGTTCAAGATTACTTTAGCACGTTACTGTTATGCTTTACTCTTATCAATAAATGAGTGGAGACTAAGCTCTATTCAGGTGAAGGGTTACAACCCGTTCCTTGTTTGGTTTACGGGTTGTAACTTGGTTACCGAAATAGTTCCTTAGTTAGCTTATCGTTTATCATCCTGATTTTTTAACCCATGTCTTTAATTACCAATTATGTCTTATGTGCTAATATGCTGGTTTTAGTTCTTAAGTGAAGCCTCCCTTGTGGCACTTGCTCTTTATGGGGTCTGACCCAGCTGGTTTTGTATAGCCAGATTTCGGAGTAGCTCTCGAGGATCTTCCAGCCAGATGGTGAACACTAGAAGAAATCCTGGCAACGAGTGGATTTTTATTTTGCTCTCCCGCTCTATTGTAAAATTATTCTTTTGAGGTGTTTAGCCGTCGAGCAAGTGTTAGCTCGTATTGAATACTTATATTTCTTGTCTGCCAAAGGGCTGTAACATGATTGACAAATCCTAGGGTTGATCATGTATGACTAAAACTCTTGCTAGTCCTCACATTTTATACGACTAGCTTCATGATCATCTATAAATGAAATGTTTGGAACGCCTTATTATTGAATATCTGATGGTCTAACATCTTGTAACTATTATTACTTGCTTAAGATTGAGACACTAGGCTTGTTCTTGACCATAAGAGACTGATGGCTTATAGATAAACCCTCATACATCTAGACAGCCGTGACCGTATGTCGAGGTGGATTACACTTCTATATACGTAGCTGGCTGTGTCGGTCCCCCGCTCTCTAGTATTCTGGTTCTGGGACGTGACACGGTTTAAGTGGTAGCCCGTGCAGTTCTTGTAAATCAAAATGTGTGGGGTTTTTACCAAATGGATGTCTCAATCAGCAATCGTCCTTGATCTTTACTCGTGTCTCCTAATCTTTCTGAAATCTTGGCCTGATCATATGCTTATATCCTCGATCTATCTTAGTCCTTTTTTATTGTTTTCCATGTTATTTCTTCAGTGGCATTGTTTCTGGTCCTGCCGATCAGCCTAGCGGAGCACCTTGCCTAGGGTTGATCATGTATGACTGAAACTCTTGCTAGTCCTCACATTTTATACGACTAGCTTCATGATCATCTATAAATGAAATGTTTGGAACGCCTTATTATTGAATATCTGATGGTCTAACATCTTGTAACTATTATTACTTGCTTAAGATTGAGACACTAGGCTTGTTCTTGACCATAAGAGACTGATGGCTTATAGATAAACCCTCATACATCTAGACAGCCGTGACCGTATGTCGAGGTGGATTACACTTCTATATACGTAGCTGGCTGTGTCGGTCCCCCGCTCTCTAGTATTCTGGTTCTGGGACGTGACACGGTTTAAGTGGTAGCCCGTGCAGTTCTTGTAAATCAAAATGTGTGGGGTTTTTACCAAATGGATGTCTCAATCAGCAATCGTCCTTGATCTTTACTCGTGTCTCCTAATCTTTCTGAAATCTTGGCCTGATCATATGCTTATATCCTCGATCTATCTTAGTCCTTTTTTATTGTTTTCCATGTTATTTCTTCAGTGGCATTGTTTCTGGTCCTGCCGATCAGCCTAGCGGAGCACCTTCAGTGAACCAGCAGCAAACTGGAGACCAAGCCCAGCACTCTGGAGCAGCTTTTTGATTCATGTATTCTGGGAACCTAGAGCCCCCAGTTCAGCCAGTCCAGCCTACAGATCCATACAATGGAACCCTGGTGAAACTCGTCAGGGAATTGCTTGCGTCATAAGATCGTCGGGGTGATGCCTTGCACCAGACATTACAAGATGCCATAGACAGAATTGGTTATCCAGGGAACAATGCAGCCAACAACTTCAAGCGCCTGAACCCTCGTTTCTTTAACGGAACTGAAGATGCTATTATTGTTGATGTATAGCTTCAGGACACAGAGGTTATCCTGGAAGCAACTAGGATTCCCGAGGATGAGAAGGTGGCCATTGTGCGCTGTAATTATTGGACTTAGCCCGTACCTGGTGGGTAATGCTAGCAGTGGATTTGGCGACGCCTGTCTTATGGGCGGTATTCAGTGCAAGCTCCAGACGAAGTATTTTGATGCAGTAGCTCGCTATGATCTGCAGACAAGATTCACTAATCTTAAGCATATGGAAAGGACGGTCGATGGATATACGATCGAGTTTTCTAGGCTTTGTCGGTTTGCTCCCACCTTGGTGGCAACCGAGTTGGACCGAGCCCAGCGATTCCAGTAGGGACTCCACCTAGAGATCATTATATCAGTGGAGCAATTTGAGCACCAGACGTTTGATGCCGTCTTGCGAGCAGCAAAGAGGCATGAGTATACTTCTTAGAAGATAGTAGATCGAGCCAGAGGGAGGAAGAGATCTCATGGACAGATATCCTAGTCATCAGTACCAGCTCCGACAGCTAGGGCATTAACCATTGGAGCTCCAAGGAGGATGACCACAGCTTCGTCTGTTCAGCACTCGACACCGACGTATCCTCAGCAACAAAAACAGAAGCAGTCTTTCGCAATCGGCTGCACTCATTATGGGAAGCCAGGACATGTAGTATCAGAGTGTCGCAGAGCACATGGATTATGCTTGGCTTGTGGGACATCGGACCACAAGATAGGGTCCTATCCGAATAGAGCCAGTTCATCGTCATCAAACCTAACTAGTCCATCGGTTAGGGGTCTAGCACCAATGCAGTAGTAGTAGCAGCCTCCGAGGCTATTGCCGCCTCAGGCTCAACAGTATGCCCAAGCTCAGAATCAGAACAGACAGAGAGGTCACCAGCAGAGGGGACCAGCACTAAGAGGACTCAGCCTATGGCTCTGACGGTAGAAGATGAATTGGCATTAGGTGAGGTGGTGGCAGGTACCATTCTCGTCAATTCTTTTCCATCATCAGTATTATTTGATTCAGGTGCATCGCATTCATTTATGTCTGCACGATTCACAATACGGATAGGACTGGAGCCTGAGTCATTATCAGTAAGGCTCAATATACTTACTGGTAACGGTCTTGTGGGAGTAGATAGAGTCTATTCCTTGTGTCGAATCGTAGTTAGCGGTAGAGAGTCTTCCGCTAGATTGATAGAATTTTCGATGGCCGACTATGATGTGGTCCTAGTAATGGATTGGTTGAAGGATCAATACGCAAGAATAGACTGCTATATTGGCAGTATTATTTTGGTATTCCAGGCGAACCAGAGTTTTCATTTTCCAGGGGCAAAGTAGAACCTTCTCCACCAGTCTTACGGATGGCAGTAGCAGTAGTAGTTCAGTTTCTCAGAGTAGTAGAAGAGTTTCCTGATGTATTTTTTGAAGAGCTTCCAGGCATGCCCCCAGAGAGAAAGATAGAGTTCACCATTAATTTGCTACCAGGGACGGCACCGGTGTCAGAGAGAGTCTACAGAATGGCATTTTCAGAGTTAGAGATCTTGTACAAGATGATTGAAGAACTCAGAACCAAGGGATTCATTCGTGCTAGTGGATCACCTTGGGGAGCCCCGATACTTCTTCTTAAAAAAGGATGGTATGTCAAGATTATGTATTGATTATCGTACCTTGAACTCTGTAACAATCAAGAATAGATATCCTCTACCAAGGATAGATGATTTATTCTATCAGCTCAGTAGAGTGGCAGTATTCTCGAAGATTGACTTGCGATCAGGGTACCATCAGATCAGAGTTAGAAAGCAAGACATCCAGAAAATAGTATTCAGATGAAGATATGGGCATTGGGAGTTTTTTGTTATGCCATTTGGAGCGACCAATATATCAGCCGTATTCATGGACCTCATGAATCGTATCTTCATGACTTATTTAGACCAGTTCGTGGTAGTTTTTATAGACGACATCTTGATCTATAGCAAGAGTGAAGCAGAGCATGAGCAGCATCTCCGAGTGGTCCTTCAGATTCTCAGAGAGCACCAGTTGTATGCGAAGTTCAGTAAGTACGAGTTTTGGCTTGACCGCATATCGTACTTGGGTCACAGCATCACCAGAGGTGGAGTGCAAGTGGGCCCCTAGAAGATAATGGCTATTGAGACATGGAAAGTACCTAGTACCATCGCAGAGGTTCGTAGTTTCCTAGGATTGGTTGGCTATTACCTGCAATTTGTATCAAACTTCGTTCGAATTTCAGCACCCTTGACTCAGTTGACCCGCAAGAATGTGCAGTTTGCTTGGACAGCAGAGTGTCAGAGTTTATTTGAGAAGTTGAAGCGAGGCTTGATGACGGTACCCATTCTCACGCTTCCAGATGGGACTGGAGGATTTTCAGTCTATTGTGACGCTTCTGGTAAGGGATTAGGATGTGTCTTGATGCAGCATGGTAAGGTAGTAGCTTATGCATCACGTCAACTTCGTGATCATGAGAGGAATTAACCAACCCATGACTTGGAGTTAGCAGCGGTAGTTTTTGCACTTAAGATATGGAGACATTACCTGTTTGGAGATCGGGTGGAGATTTTTACCGACCACAAGAGTCTTAAATATGTGTTTACTCAGAAGGATCTTAACATGTGTCAGAGGAGATGGCTAGAGCTACTTATGGATTATGACATCAACCTGTAGTATCATCTCGGGAAGGCCAACGTAGTAGAAGATGCATTGAGTAGAAGAGCTAGAGTTTATTTTCTAACAACACAGCCAGAGTTGTTAGCAGACCTTCAAAAGATGGGGATAGAGATAGTTCTCCCTACCAATGTGGCATTGATGACCAGTATGCAAGTTCAGTCCAGCATAGTGGAGAGAATCAAGATGGCATAATCAACAGATTCCAAGCTACAGCGGCTCAGGACGGAATGTGAAGCAGGGCGAAGACCCGAGTTATGCATTCACGAAGATGGTACACTCCGTCATTGAATGTGTCTTTGTGTACCCAGTGGTGATATTAGACAGGAGGTCATGGCAGAGCCTCACAGTTCTCGGTATTCGATTCATTCCAGTGGCACGAAGATGTACCGAGACATCCGTCAGTATTTTTGGTGGAATGGCATGAAGAGGGAGATAGCCCGGTTTGTCTCCCGATGTTTAGTTTGCCAGCAAATTAAAACTGAACATCAGAGACCAGTTGGACTTCTTCAACCGTTACCGATCCCAAAATGGAAGTGGGAGCATATAACCATGGACTTTGTAACTGGTTACCTAAATCCCCGGATGGCAGGGATACTATATGGGTTATCGTTGATCGTATCACAAAGGTAGCTCATTTTCTTTCCTTCAGAATTGGTCAGTCGACGGATCAGCTGGCAGAGATGTACCTCAGGCAGATTGTCAGATTGTATGGAGTGCAAGTTAGTATCATATCAGACAGAAATTCAAGATTTACATCACACTTTTGGCGTAGTCTTCAAGAGAGTTTGGAGACTCGTCTCAAGTTCAGTTCAGCTTATCATCCGCAGACAGATGGTCAGTCAGAGCACACGATCCAGACTCTTGAAGATATGTTACGATCATGTACACTTGACTTCGGTGGTTCGTGGGAAGATTACCTGCATCTAGTAGAGTTCTCCTATAATAATAGTTTCCATGCCAGTATCCAGATGGCACCCTTTAAGGCCTTGTACGACAGAAAGTACAGATCTTCGTGCATGGGATGATGTCAGCGAGATACAGATGCTTGGTCCAGAGATGGTTACGTAGACTATCGAGGTGGTCAGGCAAGTCAGAGATCACCTTTAAGTTGTGCAAGATCGCCAGCGTCATTGGGCCGATTCTCATCCACATCCTCTGGAGTTTTCTATCGATGACCACATATTCCTTAGGATCTCGCCTACCCGTGACGTCATTCGATTTGGCATACGGGGAAAGCTTAGTCCTAGGTATATAGGGCCATTTGACATTCTCGAGCGAGTAGATGATGTGTTACATCGTCTCGCTCTTCCGTCGTTGTTACGTGAGGTACATGACGTATTCCATGTATCCTAATTGCGATGGTATATCCCAGATCTGAGCCATATTATTGATCATTCAGAATTGGTTATTGGTATCAACCATTCGTATGAGGAAAGGCCCGTATCCATATTGGACTGAAGAGAGAAGGTACTCAAGAACAAGACTATTAGTTTAGTTTATATTGCTTGGGGACACCACTCTTTAGATGAGTCAACGTGCGAGCGTGAGGATGATATCCGCTTACAATATCCACACATGTTTGACTCATAAGGTATAATGTCTTCCTTATGCCTTATGCTTTTAAAATCCTTTCTTACATGAATGATTGCTTGATTAACTGCTAGTCGTAGTTTGCTTATGATTAATATAGCCTGCCTCGACATCTCTAGCCTCTTGAATAAATTCTGAGGAAGGAATTATTTTAAGGTGGATAGAGTTTTCACTTTCGTTTTTCGTTATACGTATTTCCAGTGTACATGTATGGATTTTGACCCGTATATTATTTAATGTATTTTCGTATTTTTTATGGCTTGCCTTGATGTATCTTGACTAAGGTTGACCTTGGGTTGGTTTGGTCCAATTTGACTTACTTTGGATGGCTTGGTTTGGTTTATTTTGATAATTGGTTCCACATGTTGAACCATCCCCTCTCTTTATAAATCTCCAACTACTTTCTCTCTCTTACTTTACTTTTTATTACTTCTTCTTCTTCCTCATAACTCTCTCCACCTACCAAGAAACCCTAGGCAAGTGCAACTTGCTTCATAGAGGAACCTAATTCTATTTGTTCCATTGTGTTTCTTATATGATTCTATGACACTTTAGAATTTGGCATTTTTTTAATTTGGTGGATATTTTCTTGTAGATCTAAGTTTGTGCCATTTTTGGTTCTCTTGGGTTTTGATCTATCAAACTTACTTGTTTTCGAAAACTAAGTGTTCCATGTGGTAGAGAATTTGATTCTACATAATTTTGATATTTGAAAAGTTAGATTTCGACTTGTTTTGAGGAAGTTATGGCCAAAGCAAGTTTTGGACATCTTCTATGTTTATCTGTCCTGGTTCTGGCAGGGACAATGAATAGTGCTTGGCCGTATAGTACCAGTCTGCATGGATGTATAGTACCTGGCTGCATAGTACCAGTCCGCATAGCTGCATAGTGCCTGATCGCATATTACCAGTCCGCGTGGCTGCATAGTACCTGGCCGCATAGTGCCAGTCCGTATGGCTGCATAGTGTCTGGCCGCATAGTGCCAGTCTGCATGGATGTATAGTGGCTGGCCGTATAGTACCAGTCCATATAGCTGCATAGTGCCTAGCCGTATAGTGCCAGTCCGCATGGATGCATAGTGCGTGGCCGCATAGTGCCAGTCCGCATAGCTGCATAGTGCCTGGCCGCATAGTACAAGTCCACATGGATGCATAGTACCTGGCCACATAGTGTCAGTCCGTATAGCTGCATAGTACATGGCCGCATAGTGCCAGTCCGCATAGATGCATAGTGTCTGGCCGCATAGTGCCTGGCCGCATAGTGCCAGTCTGTATAGCTGCATAGTACCTGGCCGCATAGTGTCAATCCATATGGATGCATAGTGCCTGGTCGCATAGTGTCAGTCCGCATAGATGTATAGTGTATGGCCGCATAGTGCCTATTTTGGCTGTTTTTGTCTGTTTTATGTCCTATTTGGCTGAATTGCGGCCATAATTTCTCTAACTCCCAACATGAAAGTTGTAGATCTTTTCATTCGCTTCAAGAATATGTTACTAGCTATTTTATACAAGTTTCTCTCATTCATAATAATGTAGGGATAGAACACGATAGTGGTCCGTCGTGGCGCACTCTTGACAAGCAACCTTGACATAAAATTCTTGATAGTGGTCCGTTGTGACACACTCTTTACATGATAAGTAACCTGACATGACATGATAATCTTGAACGCTGTTGCAACAGCTACCTGGACTTGATAAGTAACTCCTATCTTGACACCGTGGTTGATTCTCTTGGTTGTGCCTGTACAAGCTACATGTCTCATCTTGCATCATGCCTAGGATATGGATTCCTGATTACCACGATCAGGGATTCATACTGAATCTAACTAGGGTAACAACTAGATTGATCAAGTAGTTCATAAAGAGATTTTCCAGCTACAGGCAATCCCGTTATCTGGGCACTTTAATTGGACTTGTAGCCTGCCGTCGAGAATGGCACATTTCCAGCACACCGTCATGTGTTGCACCCGCAAGTCACCTAATTCAACTCTCTCAACTTGCAACTGGATAACCTGGATTAAGTTTGCAGGGCTTGTGGCTGTTGGAACATCTCATTGTATCTTGTTAGTAATTAGGCTTGTGATAACCCTAGTTTGTTAAAAGTATCAAGCCGTACTTGTTGTTTGGCCGTGATTGATGGATGGAGTCTAGTCTAGTCTTGTCTAGACTGTGCCAGTTCAGGATTACTTTAGCACATTACTGTTTTGCTTTACTCTTGTCGATAAATGAGTGGAGACTAATCTTTGTTCAGGTGAAGGGTTACAACCCCGTTCCTTGTTTGGTTTACGGGTTGTAACTTGGTTATCGGAATAGTTCCTTAGTTAGCTTATCGTTTATCATCCTGATTTCCTTAACCCATGTCTTTCCTTATCAATTATGTCGTATGTGCTAATATGCTGGTTTTATTTCTTAAGTGAAGCCTCCCTTGTGGCACTTGCTCTTTCTGGGGTCTGATCCAGCTGGTTTTGTATGGCCAGATTTCGGAGTAGCTTCCGAGGATCACCCAGCCTTCCAGCCATATGGTGAACACTAGAAGAAACCCTGGCAACGAGTAGGTTTTTATTTTGCTCTCCCGCTCTATTGTAAAATTATTCTTTGAGGCGTTTAGTCGTCGAGCAAGTGTTAGCTCGTGTTGAATACTTATATTTCTTGTCTGCCAAAGGGCTATAACATGATTGACAAATCCTAGGGTTGATCATGTATGATTGAAACTCTTGCTAGTCCTCGCATTTTATACGACTAGCTTCATGATCATCTGTATATGAAATGTATGGGACGCCTTACTATTGAATATCGGATGGCCTAACATCTTGTAACTATTATTACTTGCTTGAGATTGAGACACTAGGCTTGTTCTTGACCATAAGAGACTGATGGCTTGTAGATAAACCCTTATACATCTAGACAGCCGTGACCGTATGTCGAGGTGGATTACACTTCTATATACGTAGCTGGCTGTATCGGTCATCCGCTCTCCAGTATTCTGGTTCTGGAGCGTGACAATGGCTATTCGTCCTGTTAGGCAACACGGAGAACAAACATTCCCCGTGAGAATGGCTATTCTCTGTGTTAAAATAACGGAGAATATACAAAAAAAGCTGCATATATCTATCTGATTTACATACCTGGTGTTAGAGCATATACTACTTGCCTCCAAGCTTTAAGTACATGCGGATACACTCTTTCATTTCCTTTTTCCTTCAGCAGTATGTTATTCTTCAATTGATAATAGCAATAGCTATGATACGCAGTAGGGAATACTTTAGGAACTTCAGAAACTAAACCGGTGCCTTGATCTGAAAGAAAGACGATACGCCTACTACATCCAACAACATTCTTGAGATTTTTAAGGAACCAATCCCAATTGTCGCCATCTTCGTCCGAGACTATACCATAGGCAAGAGGGTAGAACAGTTGGTTACCATTCTTCACTGTAGCAGACATCAAACAGCCTCTAAACCTTCCTGTGAGGAAAGTCATATCCAAATATAGCATCAGACGACAGTATTGAAAGCTTTCGATGCAAGCCCCATATGAAAGAAAAAGTCGCTGAAACCTCATTGTCGTATCATCTTTCTGAAAGTCGATAACGAAACCAGTATTGGTTTCATTTACCTTGTTGATATACCAACACAAGTCGATATAAGCTCTAACATCATCTCCGTACATTTCTTGGTGCACTAGCATAATGCCGTGGTATGCCTGCCCGTAGGTAAGAGATAAACCGTAGTCAACCTTGAATTCGTCGATAACAGATTTTACCGACTTTTTAGGATCCATCTGAACAATGTCACTAACCAAACTTTTTACAAACTTTGCTGGAACAACTAGATGACCTTTATCCATATAGCCAGCTCCACAATTGTGTTCTCCCACATACCTTTTCACCTCAAAATTTTGATTATCTTCCGAAATAGATATAGCATGGAAGCTCCACAAGCAAGCATGGGCCTTGTAATTCTTGCAGCAAACAGTGTACTTCCCCGGCTCAGATTTTAAAATATATGGAATGAATGATAAGATTCAAAACATATCTTTCTAACAGCGTGCCTAACCTCTTCAACACCATTTAGAAAAATCTGACTAACGCCGGTAATTATTGATCCAGGCCACATATCTGATTTTCTCTTCTTTACTGTCTCAATCGAGCCCTTATAAAATTCTACTACTCGTTTATCCTTTACAGTAGGAGAACATCTACTCAAAGAACTAGAAGAGGAATACGAAGGTACCATAGGAATGCTTTGACAAGGAAAAGATGTCGATAAAGAACATGGAGGATATACTTGCTCCACAAATAGATCAAAGTTCACGTCATGGGTACCGTGAAAACCACCAACCAATGACCAAAGCCAAAAATTACTGTCAACGTACAGTTCAGTTCCATCAGAATGCAAAAACTTAAAACGAAAGGAAAGTGGATCCAAAGAAGTCCATCGATCGCACACTTGATGCTTTAAAAATTTTATGGTACTTTCATAAGTGACACAACAGGAAAGTAGGTCTCCCATGAAACAAAGATTAACTAAACAGCTTGAATCCATCCCCCTTGATAACATAAAAATAGAAAAGGTCACAAATCAAAACAACACATTTCTGATCATTCTCCGTTCAAATATAACGAAGAATAATCATTCTCCGTCTAAAACTCACGGAGAATTATCATTCTTCGTCTAAACTCACTAAGAATTATCATTCTCCGTCCTACTATAATGGAGAATAACTATTCTCCGTCATGTGTGAAACGGAGAACGGTAGTTCTCCGTAAAAGTAAAAGGAGAATGATCTTTCTCTGTGACAAGTGAACGGAGGATGACCATTCCCCGTCATATTAGCACGGCGAATATCATTTGCCGTCACATTCGCACAAAAGAACCAGATTAAAGATCTCTCTAATTGTTCCTCATTTAAAAATCATCATAACAAATTCAAATTCAGCAAAAATTTCGAGATCTGATGAATGAATTTCTACATATCTGAACTCTTACCTTGTTTTAAGTTCTGCAGGAAGAGAAGAAGAAGATCTTCTCTCTACAATTGACCTAATCGTCGGATTGATTGCCGAAAAACTTCAAATCTCTCCACGAAGATGATTATGATGATGATGATGATAATGATGAGCGATGATGATGAACGATGATCGAAGTTCGACTGAAGAAAACACAGTGAACTACGACCAATCTTTGCGATCTCTGCTGAAGATGAGAGCAATGAAATTCAGATCTCTCGTGAAGAAGAAGACGAAAATCGCAATACAAATCTGAGTTTGTGAATTAAATTCATATATATATGACCAAATTTGCGCGAATGGGTAGTTATTGTATTATCAAAATGGCAATTCTGTAAATACAGAACATCTAAAGAAAATCTTCGAATATTTAACGTGAAAATATATAACTTTGAGTATTTCATAAAACCCACCCTGCGGATGGATTTTTCATAAACTCTCACCCCGAAATTGGATATCTCAGCAATTTTCAGTATTATTATCATGTCCAAAGTCTCACATTATATTCAAAGCAAACCCTCGTATATCCATCCAGAAAGTTTGAAGAAAGTTACTTTGTAGCCATACCCCCCTCTATTAAGCAACATATCTTTTTAATGCATATTACGAGAGAGGAGTACATATTGAAGAATTTGGACGAAATCTTCCCATTTTGTCAGAAGAAAAAAAAATTAATGACAGATGATTGCCATTTCATTTAAAAATTTCACAGACCCGGAGGATTTTTTTTTTTATCGCAGATTATTTCCATTTTGTCAAAAATCATATGTTCTCTAAAAACAAAAAATTCATGTGAAAATGAGCAAATCCATAGACATGCAGATCTATGAAATTTTCAACTATGCCATGTCCAGAAAAAAATCCCCGAGTCAAAGAAAAATAATGGCAGAACTAGCCGATTTTTTTCAACCAACATATAACAAATCCATTGAAAAACCAACTCTGCAGACCTAAGCCGATTCTTAGTAAGTAAATTAGTATGAGGAAGCAACCAGCATTTTTCAACCAACATTTAACAAATCTAGAGAGTTCTTACCAAGTGACAACATTTCAACCAGTGTTTTAAAAACCGGACTGGAGATCGATCCGGGCAAAGCACTGGGACAGACCAAACCAGTTCGAACAGTTGGTTCAACCACTAGGTTAATCTAGGTGGTTCAAGTTTATTTTCTTTAGGACACGATTTTACAAAAATATTCATTTACATCTTACTTTTGAAAAAAAATCAAAAAACAAAAAAAAGTGGGTCAACACTGCCAGTCTGGAAAAACTATAGGTTCACCGGTCAACCTGTTGTACCGGCCAATCCGCTACGATTTTTAAAACACTAATTTCAACATATCTGAGAAATTATGAAAAAAAAGAAGTAAAATATCGTCAAAAATTCGTTTTTTTTTACTACATTTATAGAATGGTGGGTGGAGGCGGTAACAAGGAGAGAGGAGCTCTAACTAGGGACTAAGGCGATGCAAGTAGGGATGGCAACTTTCTCCGAATCCGACGGGGATCCGACTTTTTTTCTCCGACGGAAACGGGTTTGGGGATATAGAAACGGGGATGGGGACGGGAATGAGGATTAAACAAAATTTTCGATCGTATTCGGAGCCGGGTATGGGTATTGTACTCCCCACCCCGATAAATTTTCGACTCCGATTACTTATACTTATATGTGCAACACATTTGTACGAGTTCATGATCTATCTAGTACTATATATAATTTTTTATTAAATTAATGTTTTATCAACATGTTTTGTAAAAAAAAAATTGGTATGAAATAGTTTATACTAAACAAAAAAAATTATTAACGGGGAGACAGACGGGGAAGAAAAAATCCAATTCCAAAAGTGTTAATGGAACGGGTTGCGGGGACGGAAACGGAAACGGAGATGGAGATAAAAGTTTAAATCCGACCGAAAATGAAGACGGGAATAAAAATTCAAATAATACTCGAAGACGAGGATAAAGGGTATAATTTTCTTCCCCGGCCCACTCCATTGCCATCCTCAGATGCACCTGCCAGGAAGTAACATCCAGCCAAAATCCAGATCCACCCATTTCTCCTCCTTTTTTTAATGCAACTCAAAAATGGAGCTCTGCATGGGACAAGAAATAAAATTATGCTAGACATTCAACATATTCACCGCAATTTTAACACCCCACTACTTCTATGTTACATATGCATAGAAAGTGGAAGTTTCATGCCACTTACAACCAAATTGTGGGTAGCCAAACAAATCCGTATGGGAGGTTTGGTAAGAGATAAATTATTTTATTTCGAAAAAATTTAGAATAAAAATCTATTATCTTATTATTTAAACTATAAAAAAATTATTTCTAAAAATTACGAGTAGCCAGATAAATAATTTATTCACAAAATATGGGAATCATATCCCTTAAGAATAAGTGGGTATAAATTTTTTTTTTTTTTGTCGTTTGATCGGTTTTGTTGTTTTTCGTTTTCTGTCGGTTGATCGTTTTTGTAATTTTTGTTTTGTAATTTTTGTTGTTGTTGTTTTTATCTTATTTTTTCTCTTTTCATTTTTTTTTTTCCTTTTCCCTTTTTTGTTCCTTTAGTCATTTTTTTTCGTTTTTGTCATTTTTCACTTTTTTTTACCATTTTATTGTTTTTTCGTTTTTGGTCTTTTTTTTTTTTTTTCCTTTTTTGATATTTTTTCATCTTGGGTCAATTTTTTTATTATTATTTTTGTTTATTTTCATTTTTCTGATTGATTTTTCTTTTTTAGTTTTTATTTGCTTTTTTGTGTTTCAGATTGATTTTTTTGTTTTTCTATTCTTTTTCCATTTTGTATGCTTTTTTTTTTGTTTTTTTGTTTTTCCTTTTTTTATCCTTTTTTTCCATTTTTCTCTAGGAATATTTATAGTCACAAAATATGGAAATGTAATTTTTCAGAAAATTTAATTATTTGGAATTTGATTCATGGGTATATAGAATTTTCGGTTATATAGTATTTCGCATACCAAACGTCCCATTAGGGTCTGCTTGGTTGGGGGTTTAGGATGGTAAGTTATTGAGGGTTAAGTGGGAATTTATTTAGCATTCTTTGTCCATTTTTAAGGGATAATTAGACTTTGAATTTTCAATAAAGTATAATATTTGTGTTTGAGTCTCCATAATAGACATAATTAGTGTTTGGGTCTCGACTAAGTTAGAATATTTGTTTTTGTATCTTCATAATAGACATAGTTAACGTTTGGGTCTTGGACTAACGGTTGACTATTAAAACTAACTAAAAAATATTTTTTAACCTAAACCAAATATGGAAATATGTTTCCAATAGTAAATTAGCCAGAAACATTTAGACTTTAGGTCTCGATATTTTACGGCAAATTTATTTTCGAAAATTATGAATACCTTGAAAATTTATTCCACAGTAAATTTATTCCTGTCTATTTTATTTTTTGTTTTCCTTTTTCTTTTTTCGGTTTTTTAATTATTATTCTTTATTATTCTTCTTTTTCTTTTCTTTTTTTCTTTTCCTTTTTTATTTTTTATTCTTTTATTTTTTTTTATTTTTTTCCCTTTTTTTTCTTTTCATTTTTTTAGTTGGATTTTGACAATCAACCGTTAGTCCAAGGCCAAAACACTAATTATGTCTATTATTGTGACCCAAACACAAATATTCTTATTTATTGAAGATCCAAACACAAATATCATAACTTATTGGAGACCAAAACACTAATTATATCTATTGTGGAGACCCAAACACAAATATCAAAACTTATTTGAGGCCCAAAGTCTAAATATCTCTTTTTCAACCCCAAATATGGAGTTGGGAGGGGGGTGGTTAACGAGCAAAAGTGGATGATATTATTTAAAAGTCATAAATATTCCTTATTTGTCTTATAAATACTATATATTTATTTTTCTTGCTTTCAACCTGCTGTTCTATATCTTTCTGACTTTTTTCAGGTACTTCCTGTTCTCGTTTTCTCATACTTTATTATTCAACGTTGATCAGAAAAATCGTCCATGATACATGTTGAGTTGATGAGGAAAAAAAATAATTTCTAAATTTTTGATGCAACTGTTGATAAAAAAAAATATATGTTAATGCATCTGTTTATAAGAAAACAAAAACAATTTCTATGTTTTTGATGCATTGATAAGGACATTGTTGTAACCATTGTATTTTTATTAATCTTTCTTCTCATTCAAAACCTCTAATCCAATCAAAAGTAAACACACCATATTTAACTCTTTCTTCAATCCAAAATAGATCATACATATTGACTCCTCCCCCTTAACTTCTTTTTACTTAACCCTACTTAACTCTACTCATTCTCAATCCAAGTAGACCCAGAGTAGAAGGCATGACCTGACATTCCAAAATTGTTACTTTTTTGTCCACATTTTATGAACGTTGGAGAAATACTTGAAGTTAGCGACTCTCATGTCCTTATTCTATGAATGGTTAATTGTTTGTGTAATGTCATTTTTATCTATGTTAGAAAGTACCAGACTGAAACGAAATTATTATCTTGCTTCCTTTTCTCTAGATGTACTTGTTTTCTCAATTTGGGAGAATTGATGAGTTATGATCAAGGATCAGACTGGTGCTTCAGAGGTCTCTAATCTTTTTCGTTCACTTCGGTTCATGCCGGTACTCCAATTTTTGTTAGGAGCAAGACCAATATTTTTTTCAAATATTTATAAATTTGTCACTTCTATTCTTTGCTTGGAACTAGTCCACATATGAGTATTAAAAAAAAAAATTCTTTTTACAACTTCTCTTCTCTCCCTCTTTTCTCTGCCTCTTCTCTTCTCTTCTCCTTCCCTCTCTTGCTCTCTTCTTTCCAAGAAAATGCCTAGGTCACATGTTTGAAACCCTAATCAAATTTCTTTCCAAGTAGATTTTGTGAAGATTGGTGGTGAAAATTGTAGTTATAGTTTTATCGAATTCTACCGTTATTTGGTATGTCATCGAATTAATATATGATTAGGGTTTCAAACATTACTTTCACATATAAACATTGAAATATATGTGTTTAATATATAAAAAATGCACATCGAATAACCCGGGTCATCAAATGTACTAAACTCTCGTCCCGCTTCGTCCGAAGAACACATCGGTTCTTCAGAAGCACTCTTGGTAATTAAATTTTAAAATTATTTTCGTGTCAGTAGGAAGCAGGATTGTGGAAAAAAGGCACAGTTCCTCAGTGAAGAAGGACTGTCAAAGAGTTGACAGTCCAGTTGTAAAAATGGACTGTCAACAATGTGACAGTCCTGAAGAAACATAGCACTATCAGAGTGCCGACAGTCCTATTTATTTGTAGGACTGTCACAATGTCTGCAGTCCTATTTATTTGTAGAAGTGTCACACTGCCTGCAATCCTATTTATTTGTAGTAGTTTTCGTATTTAATTTCGTTTAATTTTATTAACTTAAATTTCTATTGTAGGGCTTATCATTTTTCGAGATTGTGGTATCTCCTCCAATTGTCGTTGATGTAGACAATTTATTCTCGACCGATATTTTGTTTGAATCAAGCGAAGAAGCGCTACATTGGTGCCGAGAAGTTGGACGGGAAAAACAATATAGTTCTTGTGATATCCATATCGGTCTGAAACCGTCCGGGACGAAAAACTGTAGTGGTTGGATGTGAAAGAGGTGGTTTGTTCATATGCCATAAGAAAGATCAAGATACGGTTCTCCAAAGAAAAGTTTCAAACAGAAACGTTTACGAGAAAATATGGTTGTCCATAGAAAATCTATATTACAAACGTAGAAGATACGAAGTGGACAGTCGAAGTCAAGAATGGAATCCACAATCATGTTATTGCCAAAACACTTTTGGGTCATCCGTATGCCGGACGGTTGAACAATACTGAGAAGAAGATAGTCGAAGATTTGTCCACTTCTGAAGTTGCACCGAGACAAATATATTCCGTCATACGACATGAAGATGAGAAGAACAAGTCAACAATGAAGTCAATTTACAACGCCCTATCTTCTTCGAACGCCATTCGGACAAAATTAAGAATGGTGATGCAGGAAGTGTTGAAGTTTCTTGCCGATAATCATTATGTTGAGTACCACAGAAGACATCCCCAGAGTAATGAAGTTATTTTACTGTTTTGGGCTCATCCCGATTGCAAACATTTAGCTATGTCCTTTGCTAACGTGTTAGTTCTTGATTGCACGTACAAGACCAAAAAGCTCAAGGTGTCTCCCTTTCATGTTGTTGGCTTCACCTCTACGTGAAAAATATTTCTAATTATTTTTTGCTTCATGAAAAGTAAGAAACTTGAGGACTATACATGGGCGTTGGAGAAACCTAAAACACTTTACACCGGTCAAGGAGAGTCGTTTGTTCTTGTTACCGACAGAGAATATGCCATAATTAATGCTATACGTATTGTATTTCCTCAAGCGCATACACCGTCGTGCCCCGGTCCCGTAGGACCGATTGTCCTCGCTAAGGCGTGATGCCGCACGAGCATAGGTTGGCTCGTGCAAGGCGGTTTCATAACGGCCGATTACACAGCTTGCGACGGGATCGTCGCACAAAAGTCTCAAGCAGAAATATTGAATATACAATACAACACAAGCATTGAAACAAAATCAGAGTTTTTATTGATAATGAATTTAGATTTCAAAGGCGTGTAGCCAAGATTACAATCACTCAAGCTCACTCTTCTCTCTGATTACAAGTCACTCAGCTCTCTTACATTTCTTAATACAATTTGATGAGCCAGCGGATGCTTCAGATAGGCGATGTCCATACATTATGTCCCGTATAAGTTCCGACTCTAAGCGGTCGTACGCTTCGAAATACCAAGGAACTCCATACCTCAACGCATCCAAGCGAGCTCCGTGCCAATGAGCTTCTACCTGTGCCTGCACATGAAAACTGATTGGGTGTCAGTACTCAACTGTACTGGTGGAGTGAGCTCATCGCCCACCCATACAAAACCAACACGTTCATTTACTTTGTGCAACATAAACCCTTAATGGTTGTCTTTCTATTCTTGCCTTATGATCGATTTTAGGACAAAGACTATTGGCCTATTTGTGTCTTAGACTATCCTCGTGCCATTGTACCGATAACTTGATTATCGTTGTTCCTCAAGACCATTCTCGTGCTCAACTTTGGAATGCAACATGTTGTTTTGTGTCATCAACTTGGTCCATGCTTTAATCATCGAGGTCGTTCCTCACGATTCGACATAACTTAACCAACTTTGCCTTACGGTTCTTCCTGACTTAACTTAAGATGACTCAATCACGATGCCACATTTATGTCGAAGCACATGTCCTTGTTGTAGCCAAATCTTAGGCTCCATAATGGTGTTGCAACCGTGCACACCTAACCCGTGCCGATTTATTACTGGCGTGCACCGATTCAAGGCTGGCGCTTGCTATAACTCGTTCCTCCCATGTCAATTCATTGCTGGCACATACCGATTCATGGCTGGCATTTGAGGAACTATACCTTGTTAACTCAACTCGTGTCGTGCTTGTACTATCCTATTATTCGAACGATACCGTACATGCGGATTGTCGCTTAGCACACCAACTTATCTATATGAAAGATCACTAGCAATGTCAAGCTATATTGGACTTATAGCTGGGTTAGACGGTAAATTCTCTTGCGCGCATGTAAAAGTTCCCGAATTATCCGTGCCGATTCGCTGCTGGCATGCGCCGATTCCTTACTGGCGCAGGCTATAACTTGCTTCTCCTGGGCCGACATAATCCCGGTACCCGGTGATCATTCGAGAAGACTAGACCTTGTTGACTAGTTGTCCATGACCACGCACCTATGACGACTTCTATACTCGACGTAAATGCAAGCCCTACAGATGATACAACTTGCTTTCTCTTTCTTAAACTTCTTTATCCATGTCCATGCTTTCCATTCTTCCTAAGAGACTTCCAAGCCACGGGATCGGTCTCGGCGACCAACGGTCGCGTGTACTCTTTTATTCTTTGAAATACGGGGAATGACTATTGCATAGCCTTCCAGATAGACCTGAACAAACGTATTCATTTGTGTCCCATAAATCGTGGCATACTTATCCTTAAACCGACCGTAGCTCGTACCTTAGACGGATTAGTGTTCTATGCAACACTATCGCCCAAGTCATACTTTATATAATGAGCCTAGCAATCGTGGGACTATATGACTTTAAAAACTGCAGAAAATATGGGACAGTGCATGTTATGACTTCGATAGCCCAGCATAACTTTGTCTAACTTAGTCGTGCAACAACTTGACGAGCAAAGGCTATGCCAAATCTTGCACCGTGGGAATGTGTCGTGTACGCGTTCGACTTGAACAACCAAGTTCTCTGGGTGCCTAGACTTATGCCACAAGCCGTGTGATACAACTTACCAGTGGGACAGCAAAGGCTATATCAAGCCTTGGACGATGTGAACGTGCTGTAGAGGGGGTGAATAGAGTAGGCAGCAGAATTTAGCTAATTAAAAATGTTAGCAGCAAGATCACAAAATATATATCACAGATATGTAAATAAAAAATAGAGAGCAGAGAGCAAACACAAGGATGTATACTGGTTTCCCTCTTATGAGGACTAGTCCAGTAGGAAGAACTCTAGCTTCCAGATGAATCCACTATTGGAAAATACCACAAGTTTTCATCCGAAGTTCTTGCAACTTCTACAATGCGAGCTTTGATCCTAAGTACTCGATCAACTTTAATTATGAAGTGTCTATCTTCAATCAAGCCTCTGATTATAATCACTCTGAAACTTCTAGACCGTACCGCACTGGCAAATCGACTAGAGGATTATAACTGGCTTGGAATTTGAAAATGAAAGCTTTGGAACACTTTGGAAGAAGTAGTAGGCTTATAGAGAAGAGATATGAAAGTGAATTGGTGTTTGAAATGATCGAAATCCTTCTCTATTTATAGTTTTTCTAAAGGCAGAATTCTGACAGAATTCGGGCAAAATTCGGACAGAACTCTATGAGAAATTCTCGTAAAAATTCGTAACTACAGGAAGACCAAATTCAAAATCCAACGTTCACATAACGTTCAATAACCGAACTCTGACCGAACTCGGCCCGAGTTCTACTAGGGTTCGGTTAGGGTTTTGCAAACTGGTTTTTGGAATTTTTGAAAAGTCAAACAGTTAGAAAGTAGTTTGGGCTTTTGTAAGTGGGCTTGTTTTTAAAATGAAAGGGTATTTTGAAAATGTTTCTTGGGTAGCCTATTTACCAGTATGACACAGTTTACATCGTATTCCTAGACTCAATAAATGTAAAAAATATATTGATAAAATAGGAAAATCAAGAGCCCGTTGATGATGCATTTCCTCTGATATTTGAGTAAACATGAAGACGCCTTTTAACTTGATGACAATCGTCCAAAGATAAACAGGTCTGAAATTTTGAATATCTTTCGGGGGCTTCGCCCCCGAACCCCCACGGATAGGTCATTGGGCGGAACCCCCGATGCGAGGCCCCGGATAGGTCGTTGGGCGGTTCAGAGAAATCTCATTGTATAACGTCGTCTTTGGCCCATTAAATATATGTCATGGTTTGACAAAGCATGATCATACTTACTGCATGTCTAAGAACATGTTAGACGAACAAAACAATATGATATAGAACATTTAGGATAATACTAAGTTTAAGTAGCAACATGATATAGAATATTTAGGACAATGTTAAGTTTAAGTAGCAACATGATAGTGATTACATGAATATTAGTGATATTATTATGGTAAACTTAATTGATTAGCCATATTCAAAAATATGATATAATCATTAGGCTAACACGTGCATGCTTCATTAAGCATTTATGCGTGCGACGCCTATGACTTAGGCTAATTTCATAGCTTTGTGGCAACATAGACCAACTTTCCTTCTCCCAAACCACGGGACGAAGGACCGAGTGTCATTTTAGAAGCACGTCGTACAACGATTCTAAGCCGACTGTAGGACATTTCCATGTTCTAACACAGTCTGACCGAAGTTGGGATTATTTTCGTAGCTATGTGGATTCGTCTATTTTATTATCAAGCCTACTTGTGCATTTGAAAACTTTTGTTTTATTAGTGTGAAGGCCAAGCTGAGGCAAGTTCACCGAAGCCACCCACCTGAGCGAGGAGTTGCCTCGACCGAGCATGACTTCGAGCAGGTCGTCGCATGGCTAAGTCCGAATGAAGTCGGCATTTCGATTCCTCCGATTGAGCTGAGTGGGATGGGGCATTGCATTATGTCACTCCCCGTTCCCGAAATACATAAATTTTTGATTTTTCTGTATATGGTATCTGGAACCTGTATCTTGATTGTATGTATCATGTACTTGTAACTGGCCATGGTATGGAATAGTATCTCGTTGCGGATTAGTATGCCACCCCTTGTCTTTGTCTGGTTGTAGGCGTGGCTCACTACTTCGATGATAAGATATCTGAACCATGTTGTGGTTAGAATTTTATTTAAATAATTTAATTAGTTGTATCATGTAGCATTTAATATGTCATTAGTTATATGGTTAAGATCATGCTTAAGATTAGGGTTTCTTTGAGTCAACCCAACCCCTATATATATTCTCTTCCTCTCTCACTCTCTCCTCATTCACTCTTTCATTCATTTCCCTTAACTACCAATATTAGGCAAGTACAACTTGCTCAAAAGTAAAGATTTGTACATTTTTCATCCTTTGATTTTTTTTGATATTATTTGTCTATATTGTTTTTCTCATCATCCTCTACAAGTTTAGTACTTGGTATTTTCGGTTTTGATGGATGGATTCTTATAGATCTAAGTTTATGTCATTTTCAATTTTCCTTGGTTTTGATCTATTAAACTTGCTTATTTTCAAATCTAGTTGTTCCATGTGGTAGAGCATTTTATTTTACCCAAATTTGACCTTTGAAAAGTAAAATTTTATTTTGTTTTGGTTGAGTTGTGCAAGTTTGAAGTTCATGGGTTCCCTGGCCATCTTTCTCGGATTTTTGGAGAAAATGAGCAGTTTGGACGCATGAGTCCGGCCGCATAATTCTTTGGCCGCATGAGTCTGGCCGCATTAGTCTTTGGCCGCATGAGTCTGGGCGCATGAGTCTGGCCGCATGAGTCTTTGGCCGCATGAGTCTGGCCGCATGAGATTGGCCGCATAAGTCTGGCCGCATGAGTTTGGCCGCATGAGTCTTTTGCCGCATGAGTCTTTAGCCGCATGAGTCTTTGGCCACATGAGTCTGGCGACATGACCCCTCGGTTGCATGCGTCCTGCGGACCGCATGTGTCATGCAGACCGTATGAACCATCGGCCGCATGCGTCCTTGTGTCTTGGTCCTTATTCCTGATCTGACTACCTATGCGAGTGCTGGATAAACCTATGTGTGTACGAAGGTACAATCTATGTGAGCACCGAGGTGCTATCCTATGTACTAAGTGTTCATACGTGATATCTGCCAGTACACACAAGAGTCCAGCATTTACATAGCGAATGGTTGGTAGCAATGACGTGGTATGTGTTGTGTGTTGTATTATACCAAGAAGGGGTACATACGTATGACTCCATGAGCCAGTACAGATCCCTTTTTGGGGTACTCGTATATTGTACGACATCTAGGAGAGTGAGCATATGACCACGACATATGAACACTGAGGATAACCTAGGGATTAACTAGGCAACTAACTTGGTAGATGCATTGGGTGGGAAGAATCCCGAGATCGTGCCATACTAGCCACCCCGGGTCCAGTCCTGACGTGTCGGGTTGGCCGCCACGGATATGGTTTCATTCGTCTATAGCGGATGACTATATCTGACTTCTACGAGCTATGTGTTATATGTTTTAGCACGGTAGCCCTCCGGGGGACCGGTGCATAACCAATGTGCTATATGTCTAATGGTTTGGCTAGCCCTGCTGGGTTGACACGATCTGAGGATCCCTTTTAATCAGTATCGCGGGGATAACTCCACCAAATATAAAAAACCGCAGGAATGAATGGCCGCTTGAAAAATGACTTGACTGTACCTTGTACCTTCCGTTAGTAGCCAAGGGACATGGACTGTCATGGTGCGTGGTCTAACCCATGTCCTTGTTTGGTTGTTGGGTTGGTCTATCGTGCTATGACAGGCTGTGGACCGAGGTTATGACCGAAAGCCTTTATTATTACTAGTATTATTATTTTATGCATGGGTCTTATCTTACTCTTTTATGCGTCCTTGTGGTACTTGCTATTCGGAGCTGACCCCGCTGCTGGTTTTGTTTGGCCAGATCACGTAGCAGAGCCTGAGGATCCGACCTTCCTTCCTGACGTCAATGGTGCATACTAAGAGCTTGGCTGGCGGGGGACTTGAGTGAGTTTCTTCTCCACCACTCTAGTTTTCATCCCTTATGTTCTGGCGTTTAGCCACCGGCACCTGTTTAGCTGGTTAGTATGGATATTTTGTCTTTTGCATAATTGTAATTAAATCAGACTGTAGCTGAATATGATTATGTACCTATGACTCTCTGGGCTAGCTAACTTATAAAGCTAGATCCCCATGATCATTTTGATAAAGCGTCGGGGACGTCTTACTGCTTTATCTCATATGCTCATTAATTGATATTTTTTTGCTTTGAATGATTGAGACATAGATGCTCTGTGAGACCATAGGAGACTTGATTGTAGCATGCACCCACTTGTCTCTTGACAGCCACGATCGTCGTATGATGTTTGCATACCTCATATGGTGTAGCTGGCCTAGTTACCCTCAGTATTTCGGTACTAGGGCGTGACAAGGTTTTATTGGTGGCCCATGCAAGTCTGTTTTTCAGACTTGTGGGGTGTTGCGATTATGGGAGTCTCAATCAAAACATGTTCCCCTTGATCTTCTGATTCGTCTTCTCTATCTCCCACCTTGATTGCTAACTTGATTATCATCCTCGATTCCTTCCCGTCCTGTCTTTTGATACCTTATACCCTTTCCTTTAGGGGCACATCGTTCTCGGCTATTGGAGGAGCCGGCATAGGAGAGAATCCAGTAGAGTAGGGACCAGTTGGAGATCAACAAGGGGTAGCCCCTCTACCTGGACAGATTCACATCGAGAACGTTACCGATCATGAGCCAGTTGAGTCGCAGAGTCCAAAGGTTTCCGTACCTCCAGTGATGCCGGTAGTACCAGTAGCACTAGACATACCGGCACTATTGCAGATTATCAGAGGTTTATTGGAGACCCAACAACACCAGACGGCAGCCCAACAGCAACAACAGATCCAGCAGCAAGAACAGAATATATTACTGAATCAGGGGTTACAGCTAGATCTTGAGAGGAGCGTCAAAAATGACTCGGGAACGTCGAAAATGTTTTGCCGACTTAACCCAAGGTACTTTGATGGCACGGAGGAAGCCATTCCAGCGGATGCTTGGCTTCGGGATATTGAGGCCACATTGACAGCAGCAAAAGTTCCCGCAGGAGAGAAGGTTGACCAGGTCAGACTGTTACTTCAGGATCTCGCCCGCGACTGGTGGGCATCAGAAGAGGTTGGAATGAGGCGTCATGTTCCTTAGGATAGCTTTAGGACCAGGTTCAAGGCCAAGTACTTTGGCGTGGTAGCTCGGTATGAGCTTCAGCAGAGATTTATCAGCCTCAAACAGGCTCGTAGGACGGTAGATGGCTATGCAGCAGAGTTCTATAGATTGAGTCAGTTTGCACCAGCGATGGTAGCTACAGAGCCAGAGAAGGCTGTGAGGTTCCAGCAGGGACTTCACTTAGAGATTATGCAGCTGGTCGAGGGGTACGACTACCAGACATTCGATGCAGTATTGATGGCGGCTCGGAGGCACGAGCTTACTATTCAAAGATTATAAGCAAGGATTGGAGGCCAGAAAAGGTCTCATACGCAGAGTACAGGAGGAGGAGCAGCAGTACCTCGGACGTCAGCACCAGCGCCTGGCATCCGAATTCGTGATGCAGTACCGGTCACGACAGTTGTGACTGCACCAGTTCGACAGCAGCAACCGAGACACCAACAACGTCAGGAGGTACCAGTGGGTTGCACTTATTGAGGTAAAGGAGGGCACACTCGGGAAGTGTGTCGTTCAGCGAATGGACAGTGCTTGAGGTGTGGAGGTTCAGTCCACCGTGTAGCTACTTGTCCACAGATACAGAGGCCAGAAGGGCCAGCTCAATAGTTTCCGGCGCTGCCATCTCCAGAGGTAGCACCATATCAAGGGTCAGCACTAGCAGTAAGGCCATTAGCCCAGCGTCCATTACTGACGCAGTCTCAGATGTACCGACATGTACAACATCAGGCAGGGCTGCACAGGTCGCAGCAGCAGGTCCATGGATGGCGGCAGCAGGGAGTCCAGCAGGGGCAAAGACAAATAGAATTTGGAGTATTAGAGTAGAGGTTGGCCGAAGGCGGTCAGATTGTGGGTAAGTTTTCAGTATTATCCATTATAATTCCTTGAGTTCTATATTCAAAGAGTGAAGGCAACTTTCTCATCTCACTCATCTGCTCTCGTATCATACGATACGTGATATTTATCACGTGTCTTGATTACGAGAGTACGTCCTGGGCAGAGTCTCGTTCTTGATTAAGTCATTGGTACCGACTTATCTCAAGCGTTGGCTCTTGTCCACTTTGGGAGTCAGCATAGGACCGCGGGGACGAATCCCTACTCAACTGACCCGGGAGGCATATTTTATTCATATATCTTCGATCACTTTCCTTCTATGGTATGATTAGTGTTTGTGTTTTTACTTAATTGTTCTTTCTTTCATAATCTGTTCATGTGCCATGTGTTGTTTGATAATTATGCTTGCTATATGTCATGAGTGTATTTTGTGATCTGAGAGCGCGCTCGACTAGCCTTATCAAAATTCCGAGGACAAAATTTTTCTAAGGAGGGTAGAGATGTCACTCATATATTGTACAACATCGTGGGAAGTGAGCATGTGACCACGACATGTGAACTCTGAGGATAACCTAGGGATTAACTAGGCAACTAACTTGGTAGATGCATTTGGTGGAAAGAATCTCGAGATCGTGCCATACTAGCCACCCCAGGTCCAATCCTGACGTGTCGGGTTGGCCGCCACGGATATGGTTCCATTCGCCTATAGCGGATGACTATATCCGACTTCTACGAGCTATGAGTTATATGTTTTAGCACGGTAGCCCTCCGGGGGACCGGTGCATAATCATTGTGCTATATGTCTAATGGTTTGGCTAGCCCTGCTGGGTTGACACGATCTAAGGATCCCTTTTAATCAGTATCGCGGGGATAACTCCACCAAATATAAAAAGCCGCAGGAATGCATGGACGCTTGAAAAATGACTTGTTGTGCCTTGTACCTTCCGTTAGTAGCCGAGGGACATGGACTGCCATGGTACGTGGTCCAACCTATGTCATTGTTTGGTTATTGGGTTGGTCTATCGTGCTATGACAGGCTGTGGACCGAGGTTACGATCGAAAACTTTATTATTACTAGTATTATTATTTTATGCTTGGGTCTTATCTCACTCTTTTGTGCTTCCTTGTGGTACTTGCTATTTGGGGCTGATCCCGCTGGTTTTGTTTAGCCAGATCACGTAACAGAGCCTGAGGATCCGACCTTCCTCCCTGACGTCAATAGTGCATACTAGGAGCATGGCTGGCGGGAGACTTGAGTGGGTTTCTTCTCCATCACTCTAGTTTTGATCCTTTATGTTCTTGCGTTTATCCACCGGCACCTGTTTATCTGGTTAATCTGGATATTTTGTCTTTTGCATAATTAAAATTAAATCAGACTGCAGCTGAATATGATTATGTACTATGACTCTCTGGGCTAGCTAACTTATAAAGTTAGATCCCCATGATCATTTTGATGAAGCGCCGGGGACACCTTACTGCTTTATCTCATATGCTCATTAATTGATGTTTTCTTGCTTTAAATGATTGAGACATAGATGCTTTGTGAGACCATAGAAGACTTGATTGTATCATGCACCCTCTTGTCTCTTGACAGCCACGATTGTCGTATGACGTTTGCATACCTCATATGGTGTAGCTGGCTTAGTTACCCTCAGTATTTCGGTACTGGGGCGTGACACATTATACACCACTCAGAAAAAGTTTCGTCTTCAAAACTTACTGAGTACACTTATCGACTTATAACTTGATTCACTATCCAATGATTCTCGCACACACTTTGCCTATGCATTTCTTCAATCCGAGCCACGATCGTGCCTTATTTATTTCTCACCTCGAACAACTATACCTCAAGATCCTCAGTTCTGTCTCGTTCCTTTAGTCTTACTTGAATTCAACGTATCACTTAGTTGGATTGTGCACATATTTAAGGCGTCCCTAAAATACATGCATTTCAACCAAGTCTCGTGATAGCGAATTTGTTATTCTCACTCGAGTCGGATCGTGCACATATTCAGGCGTCCCTGAAATATATGCATTTTACCCAAGTCTCGTGAGTGGGGTTTCCTTAATTTGAACAATTTATCCACCAATGCCAATATTTAATTTCTTCGCATAGGGACGTCTGCCTAACCGCTAGGCTATCTCTCTAGGCTAAAGTCATCTGTCAGTATTGGAATCATAGTTCCCCAATAATAATATCAACACCAACCCCAATCCTAAGGTCAAACCAAAGTTGATAATAAGGGTTTTCTACCCAAGTTCGCATCACTCTGATTTCTAAACTTCGAGCATAGATTCTTCCTATTCGCACTTGTAATACTTAGTCCAATGGGTCCGAGTCATTCAGCAAAGCCATCATACGGTAATTCATGTTCAACCAATTCCTCGACATATCAATATCGCTCGTCCAACAAGTAATTCGCGTAGTCTATATCTTCGAACACGTTCGATAAAATCTACATATCCATCCTTCCCAAGTCAAGCATGCTACGACACGATTTGTCACTAAACTATAATCCTCATTCCATATTCCCTAAGTCGCTAATCACAATTCACGTATTCGATCACAATGTCGTCTAGCATAACAATATGTCACGTCCCAATCTCACGCAAGTCTGATTATTCGCGGTGGATATGAAATCATCATGCCAACGCTCCCGCAGGATAATCGTTCGCATTGGGGCGTAACTCTTGTATTGAGTTCAGACTAATTCATTCTCGATAAGCATATTGGATCTACTCCATCCTCAAGTCTACTTAATCGTCAAAAACAAGTCCGTCCAATCATCGAATTCACCTTCACATCAAACCACAAGTCGAAGCAACCCAAATTGCCATGCCCTGATTTTCCGAGTTTGATCATTCCCGTGACATAAATTACCATGTCAGCGCTCATACGAAACGATTATCCCAAATCAGACGTGACATATGTACGAGGCTACAGTTTTGCTTGCGCAAGACAAGATCGTCGACGTTGTGGTTATCATCGAAGAAATCAAGACACGATCATTTTTATCCAAGAATTCATTTCAATCAAAATCCCAAGTATAGCATCCATCAAAATAATGACACTTTACACAATCGTCATTCCTCGAATTAGAGTACCCCCGAGTTATCGCACATCGATCTTTGATACGCCTCAATATCATCGATGATATGCATAACCTAACGATCTTCCTTTGCAATAAATTTCGAGTCGTGCAACTGATGTTGTCATTCGAACTGGATTACCATAATCTCCTCGACATTTAAGATCAAAATTCGATCAATAATCTCTGAACCATTCATATGATCAATTTGTTCAAACCCATCATCACATATGTTCATCCGTCTATCTTAAGTCATCAAGCGACATATTTTCTCAAACCGTATTGATATATGCTAACTCAAATCATCAAGCGACATTTATTCCAATCCATAGAGTCATTCTCAAATATTCGAATTATTTCCATGCATGCTATCATCCAATCGTGCTAACTTTTCGTATACGATTCATATCGATTTCCTCGATCGAGGCATCCGTTCGTACACCTTAACTTTTCATCAATTTAATTTTTCTACTCAATCATTCTCGTATTTCATACCTGCACAATCCCAATATCGTGCGCGTCATTTCTAATTCGTTCAAATCAGTTTCATGCCAGCTATCAAGTCATGACTAAATTTGAAACACTCTTTCTAAGGCTTTGCGTACTCATCACTTGCTGATAAACTCATTGTTATCCTACGCATCCTCAATTGATCGACATCTTCGAGGCTATCCCATACACCACTCAGGGATAAAGTCACTTTACAAATCCTCGAAACCAGTTTCAATTTTCAATCGATTACTTGAATCTTCGTACAAATAATTCTTCAAAACCGAAGCACATTTTATCTACATCGCATCGACGATAACATCGTTTGATAGCACCTCTATAGATAGTCATCCCTCATTCTATGAATCAAGTCAAACTCATTCATATTTTGATACAATTTGAATTTCGTACCCGACTTTGCTAAGGTCTACGTAAGTCTTGGTGTATATGCCCAGCCCGACTTAGCCAACTGCGCTTTACGTGAACCATCTTTTGTTTTTATCGAAAAATATTCTCATACAATTTGCAAATTACATAGACTTATTGTATGGACATCCCGTGGAATATTGGGAGAGAGCGCACCAACGATTTCAATCGCGAAAATATCAGAGTTTACGGAAACAACATCGGAGTTAAAGAATTCAATCGAAAGTCTAAGGACGTAAAGTCGTGCTCTGATACCATTATGTCACGCCCCGGTCCCGTATGACCGATCGTCCTCGCTAAGGCGTGATACCGCACGAGCCTAATTTGCGCTCGTGCAAGGCGGTTTCATAACGGCCAATTACAACAGCTTACGACGGGATCGTCGCACAAAAGTCCCAAGCAGAAATATTGAATATACAAGGCAACACAAGCATTGAAACAAATTCAGAGTCTTTATTGATAATGAATTTAGATTTCAAAGGCACGTAGCCAAGATTAAAATCACTCAAGCTCACTTTTCTCTCTGATTACAAGTCACTCAGCTCTCTCTCATCTCTCAATACAATTTGATGAGCCAGCGGATGCTTCAGATAGGCGATATCCATACATTATATCCAATATAAATTTCGACTCCAAGCGGCCGCACGTCTCGAAACGCCAAGGAACTCCGTGTCTCGACGCATCCAAGCGAGTTCTGCGCCAACGAGCTTCTACCTGTGCCTGCACATGAAAACTATGTGGGTGTCACTAATCAACTGTACTGGTGGAGTGAGCTCCTCGCCCACCCATATAAAACCAATACGTTTATTTACTTTGTGCAACATAAACCCTTTATGATTGTCTTTCTATTCTTGCCTTAGGATCAATTTTAGGACAAAAACTCTTAGCCTATTTGTGTCTCAGACTATCCTCGTACTATTGCACCGATAACTTGATTATTGTTGTGCCTCAAGACCATTCTCGTGCTCAACTTTGAAACGCAACATGTTGTTTTGTGTCATCGACTTGGTCCGTGCTTTAATCATCGAGGCCGTGCCTCACGATTTGGTATGACTTAACCAACTTTGCCTTACGGCCCTTCCTGACTTAACTCGAGACGACTCAATCATGATGCCACATTCATGTCAAAGCACGTGTCCTTGCTATAGCCAAATCTTAGTCTCTATAATGGTGTTGCAACCATGCACACCTAACCCGTGACGATTCATTGTTGGCGTGCACTGATTCAAGGCTGGTGCTTGCTATAACTCGTTCCTCCCGTGCCGGTTCATTGCTGGCACGTGTCGATTTATGGCTGGCGTTTGAGGAACTACACCTTGTTAACTCAACTCGTGTCATGCTTGTACTATCTCTGATTCGAACGACACCATGCATACGGATTGCCGCTTAGCACACCAACTTATCTATATGAAAGGTCACTAGCAATGTCAAGCTAACTTGGACTTATAGCTGGGTTAGACGGCGAATCCTCTTGCACGCTTGCAAAAGCTCCCGAATTACTCGTGCCGATTCGTTGCCGATTCGTTGCTGGCACGTGCCGATTCCTTACTGGCACAGGCTATAACTCGCTTTTTACGGGCCGACATAATCCCGGTGCCCCGACGATCATTCGAGAAGACTACACCTTGTCAACAAGTTGTCCATGACCACGTACCTACGATGACTTCTAGACTCAACGTAAATGCAACGCCTACAGATGATACAACTTGCTTTCTCTTCCTTAAGCTTCTTTATCCATGTCTTTGCTTTCCATTCTTCCTGAGAGACTCCCAAGCCACGGGACCGGTCTCAACGACCAACGGTCACATGTACTTTTCTATTCTTTGAAACACGGGGAACGGCTATTGCATAGCCTTCCAGATAGACCTGAATAAACGTATTCATTTATTTTTCATAGACCGTGGCATACTTGTCCTTGAACCGACCGTGGCTCATGCCTTAAACTGACTGGTGTTCTATGCGACACTATCGCCCAAGTCATACTTTATATGACGAGCCTAGCGATCGTGGGACTATATGACTTTGATAAAGTAGAAAACATGGGACAGTGCATGTTATGACTTCGATAGCCTAGCATAACTTTGCCTAACTTAGCCGTGCAACAACTTGACAAGCAAAGGCTATGCCAAGCCTTGCACCGTAGGAACGTGTCGTGCACACGTTTGACTTGAACAACCAAGTTCTTTGGGTGCCTAGACTTATGCCACAAGTCGTGCGATACAACTTACCCGTGGGATAGCAAAGGCTATGTCAAGCCTTAGACGATGGGAACGTGCATGCTTCATTAAGCATTTATGCGTGCGACGCCTATGACTTAGGCTAATTTCATAGCTTCGTGGCAACTTAGACCAACTTTCCTTCTCCCAAACCACGGAACGAAGGACCGAGTGTCATTTTGAAAGCACGTCGTACAACGATTCTAAGCTGACTGTAGGAACTTTCCATGTTCTAACTCAGTCTGACCAAAGTTGGGATTATTCTCTTAGCTATGTGGAATCGTCTCTTTTATTATCAAGCCTACTTGTGCATTTGAAAACTTTTGTTTTATTAGTGTGAAGGCCAAGCTGAGGCAAGTTCACCGAAGCCACCCACCTGAGTGAGGAGTTGCCTCGACCGAGCAGGCTGTCGCATGACTAAGTTCGAACGCCGTCGGCGTTTCAATTCCTCCGATTGAGCTGAGCGGGACGGGGCATTACATACACTAATATGCACTTGGCATGTCAATCGTAATATCCAATTCCAATGAAAGTTGAAGTTCAGAAAGGTGGATGGTAAACTTGACATGGACCGTTTTGAAGAATTCTTCATTGATTGAAATTGTGTATGGCGAGCCTGTATGAAAGACAGTTACGATGTCGCATAGTACTTATTCAAGGAAAAGTGGGAGACGAGGGAGCCGGCATGCATTTCTTACATCAAAGATACATGGCTAGAACCGTAAAAAGAATATTTCATCTTAGCATAGATGAATATGGTAAAGCATTATGGTACTACAATTACCAACCGTGTCGAAGGAGCACACTCAATATTAAAACAACATTTAAGGTCATCTCTCGGCAACTTAGTCTCGGTTTGGCAAGCTATATATTTAATGGTAGATCAGACGGTGAACGAAATTAAGGCATCATTTGAGATAAGCCTAAACATTGTCAAGCATGAGCATAGAAAGGAAGCCCTCTTGGATGCTTTAATGCGTGTGATATCTCACAAGGCGTTGGCATTACTATTTGAAGAGATTGATAAGTTAAAGATTGTTGGGTTTGATCCTGAGATTTGTGGGTGTGTACATCGACATACACTAGACCTCCCTTATGCACATGAGATTAATGAATATCGTTGTCAATCCATTCCTATTCCAGTAGGTGTTGTTAATAAATGTTGGAGGCAGTTGTCTGCAATACCCATGGTAAAGAGTGGCGATGATTTATTCACTTTGCCATAAGTGAAACTTCTCCGCGTAAGGTGGTGTGTCTCAATAGGAGCGGAGCGGGAGTGCATTGAGCTTAAAATCCAACAAATTGTATGTCCGGTGACTACTAGAATGCATGAGCCATCTGTTGTTTCCAATCATAAGGGCAGGCCTCAAACAAGAATGAGTAGTTCATGAAAGAGAAGGATGGAGTCAACTAAGAGAGATCCATCGTCCTTTGAGCATGTTGAACGAAGCTTAGAGCAAGCTCAGTCTGCAATATTTGTTAGTATTGTGGCCGGTACAGCACAGAAGAGCAAACTTGCCATGCGAAGAAAAAAGCAGAAAACGGACATGCCAAGCGAAGATACCGTGGATAGACATACACTGGATTTGTATATTGACAGTTTTCAACCTAAGATTTGCAGTTACATTTGGTTTATTGTTGATGTCCCGACGGATGGCCATTGCGGATTTCATGTGCTTGCAAGATATGTTGGTTATTCCGACAAAGAAGGATGGAGAGAAGTAAGGCAGGAGCTGTACGAGGAGTTAGAGACTCGTCTTCCATTATACTGTCGTATGCTAACTGAAGAAACAGTTGGAAGCTTGTTGACAAGTATTCCTTGCACTGACAGTGTTACCGGTGAAGACCACTACATGTCCATCCCGTCTGCCACATATTTATTTGCTAATAGGTACAAGATACATATTGTAGTTATTTCGTCGAGTATTAACAATATATTCTTTTCGATGTGCGCTTCTCTGGCTGAGCACAAACAATCTAACCTATGTACTATAGGTCATATCGGGAACTACTTCGTCATACTAAGGTTGATTGGTCATTCTCCGATTCCTCCACCTTCAACAATTTGGTACAAATATGCACTGGATGAAGCAATAGCCTGGATGACACCTTTTATTGATCAAATCAATTATTGAAAGAAGTTGTTGAAGATTGAGGAGCTAAGAGACTTACCCGTTGGCCACTATGACGTCAAAATCGACTGATACGTAATCGACTAAATATGGAGGATTTTACACTTTGTATTTTGTATATTGAGGAACCACTTTTGTATACAGTAAATTATATCATTTTGTAACATGAAGTGAAATATATGTTTTGTGTTTTACACTTTTACCTGTGTGTTATGTGTTTATCTGTATGCAAGAGTATCAGAGTAACGGTGTGCAATATGTGTTTACCTGTGTGCTATATGTGTTTACTTGTGTCCAAGAGTATCAGAGTATCAGTGTGCATAAAGTAGGACTATCAGCTATTAGGCGGTCCAGGCTTCATACAGAACTGCCAATAAGTTGGCACTCCAAATCAAAGCTCTTTGTTTGGAGAGTTTTGATACATAAATGTACATGACTGTCAGATATCTGGCAGTCCTTGCTTCAAGCAGGATTGCCAACAAGTTGGAAGTCCTACTTTACAATAGGACTGCTAACTATCTGACAGTCCTTTACAATTATGTATCAAAACTCTTTGTACAGAGACTTTTGACTTGGACTGTCAGCTAGTTGACAGTCCTTGCTTCATGTAGGACTGCCAACTAGCTGGCAGTCCAAGTCAAAACTCTCTGTACAGAGAGTTTTGATACATAAATGTACAGGACTGCCAGCTAGTTGGCAGTCCTTGCTTCATGCAGGACTGCTAATAAGTTGGCAATCCTACTTTACAATAGGACTGCCAACTAGCTGACAATCCTTTACAATTATGTATCAAAACTTCTGTACAGAGTGTTTTGACTTGGACTATCAGCTGCTTGGCAGTCCTTGCTTCATGCAGGACTGCCAACTAGTCTAAACAAAATTATTTCACATGTCCACATAACCAACCAAAATTATACCAGACAATAACATATCCAAACATACCAAAACATATCCAAAATTAGATCGCATGTCCACATAACCTAAATACATCCAAACGTATCCAAAACATATCCTAAAATATTCAAATATCCACATATGCAAATATCCAATCATATCCAAAACAAATCCAAATATCCAAAACACATGCAAATATCCCAAAAAAAAAAACTAATTATCATGTCGGGCCTTCGTACGTTGCTCCCGATTTTGCAAGAAGGAAAAATCTACAATGTCGTCGATGCGCTCCATATCATTGCAGATTTCAACATCACCCTGGCATTGACGGAGGCTTTTTGCCAATCCCTTCACCTTTGTAGCCTGCAAATGACACGACATAAATTAAGTCTACAAACTTGGAAATCTTTAAAGGCTACAAATTTGAAACTCACCATCTTCACCAATGCAGCATATAGGACATTTTTGGAGGGAAGAGGTCCCAGAGCTCCCACAGTATCGAGCCTTGACATGTGAGGGTTCAACAACTTAGGATGTCCGACACTAGCATAGTATGTCATGTAGTCGTCGCTGCAATCGGACATCTCAACCACTGGTTGTCTTTCAGATTTTCTAAGCACATGTCGTTGCCCGGAGTAGAAGTCCGTAACCTAATCGAATTCGGCCGATTTATAATTCAAAGATTTTGTCCCGTCCGGAGGCTCTAGTAACTTTAATGTGCGCTTCGGCACAATTTGTACGAAGCCAAATTGACGAAGGACTATCAGGCATGTAAAGGCTTCGTGATTTCATAGCAAGTGATCATACCATGAAATAAAGTTACTAGTTGCATTGGATGACTACTCCCTCTTAAATCCGGTATGGGTGCCAAAGTATCTGTAATAAAAGTAAATTGTGCGTGCATAGCTTAATTTAGTAAATCGTCATGACCAAAAGAATCTAACAAGAAATATGCTACCTACGCTACCTACTCACCTCTTCTTGCACCAAATTATCAAGTACATTGCGATTGGTTGCCAGGATATCAGAATTTTTAGCGTCAACCGTAGTTAGCTTCCATCAACACATTCTAGGAAGGTGCTCGTCATAGTCTACGTTCTCCTCACCCCGCTTCAGCATCGAAAAGTACTCGTATATTCATGCATGTACAATTATTAAAAGAATAGTCAACGATTTAACAAGGAAATTTTGTATATGAGATTAACCTCGAAAAAATTTCCTTACATGGAGTAGAGTCTGGCATGCTGCGATTGTCTTAGTACCGACACGGAATGTTGCACCAAGCTTGGATAAAGATTTGCTAGTATACCGCTTCCCCAAGATATGTCTTCCACATCATCCACGTTGGATAAATCCAGAATATACCTCGCATGAATTAAGGTTCCGGACTTATCCGGGATGCCGACGAATCCTAGGATGAAAATGATGTACGCACGGGCCAGCATGTCAACGTTGTCATCATCAGCCTCCGTCTCTCTAAAATTCTCTTCCAAATATTTCAAAGGAAGTCCGTAGGACTTCTTGAAGTCTTGAAGGGTTGTAAAGCTCGTAGCATCAACCCCAAGATTCTATGACACAAACTGTACGATATCATCGTACTAATCAGGGGATTTCTCATGGAAGAGTTCTTTCGTTATGACCCGACTGGTAACATTGAGGTCCAATATCTGATGGACATCGTCAAGTGTAATCGTCATCTCCCCTGCTGGGAGATGAAAAGTGTTGGTCTCCGGATGCCATCTCTCCACGATGGCTAATATGAGAGCATTGTCCATCATCTTGTAGGCGTATCGGACCAAATTTTGTAAGCCGGTCGGTATGGTCTTGTCCTTGACGGCATCCTCTAATGTGTCAAACTGCCAGCTCCCGGACTTCTTCTCGTGGCTCACGGTCCTAAGCATACGAAAGGTCCTCTGTATGTCGGACAACAGGATAAAATTAGAATTAGGAAATATAGTAGACTAAATGGAAGCTTAATTTTCATAACTTAATGTACATACCGGCTCTTTCCATATTTGATATTCAATGTGGTTGTCAAACGACAACAACATTGAGCAACCTTCCGGATGAACAGGCTGCTGAGAAAGCCCGGAACCATCATCTGTGTGGGTTTGGCCAGTAGGCTCGTCGTCATCGGAAGAAGACGGAAGACTAGGAGGAGCTGCTTCCTTGGACCGAGTGTGGCGAGCCGGTGTCTTCGTCCGAGATCGACTAGTCAGTACAGTGACTTCTCTTTCTACAAGGGGTTCGATAATTCTGATTGGTCTCTCAAGCGGACGGCCAGTATTGTGTTCCTTGTGTGCCAATGCTATGGGTCATTTTCTTTTGGCAGCGGCCGCAGGACTGAACAACAAAATAAACAAGTAGGAGCGTAAGGATTGTCAGAAAATAAAACAGTAACACACAAAATGAACAGTACTGCAAGCAGTCCTAAGACTACTCAAGACTGTAGGACTGCATGCGGTCCTAGTATTATTCAGGATTGCAGCCCTGTAGCAGTCCCTCTTTTATCCAGGACTACAGGACTGCAGGCAGTCCAACTGTATTACAGGACTGCACGACTGCCTGTGGTCATGTCCATTTCGTGTCCGACCGTTGGCCAAAACGGCCAACGTGATGATTCTAGGGTTCGGTTTGATGCCAAAAAATTGTTTTGTTGTGTTCGAAAAATACAAAAATGAACCCTAAATTTGTTTTAACATATTTTGTTAAACTATTTTGAGAATTACCAAAGATTCAATAAATTTAAAACGAAAATATAGCAAAAATATAAGAAAATATACCTAGATTGTGTGAAGGTTTGGACTTTGGTGCGATTTTTTGGAATTGGAGGAATGGAAAAGGAATTTAGGGTTTAGGAATTTAATATTGGAGTTATGGAGAAGAGAAATACGGTTTAGATTTTAGGAATATAGAAGAGAAAGAAATTTATGAAATAAGTAAAATTCGGACTGTCTCCAGTAAAAGTTCCACTATACTTGGTTGTCCTCTAGTAAGGGTTAGCCCCTAGCAAATATTTAGGTACCCTTAGAATTAGCCTTATTTTAAAGCTTCAATTTCTTAGCAATCGGTTCATAGTCGCTATTAGGAATCCAAACCATACCAATAGAAGAATTAGCATTTACGAAATGCATCTATAAGAATTTTGGCTTTTTCTATTTACAGGCCTAGTTAGATTCGCAGAAAGGCTGTGTTTTTTCTTCTTGTTTAAAATTACAATTCTCATTGGTTTTCCTTTCCGGTAATTGAAAAGGTAAAAAAAATGGAAGGGAAAGTAAATAATTGCGAATAAAAAAGTGAATCCCTGAGGTGAATGAAAAACTTTTTTTTTCCCATATTTTTCTTTGCTTATTTGTTTTGACACTTTCCTTTTCTAAGGCCAGAGCTTTTAGATAAGGAAAAGGTTGGTGTCATGGTAAAGAATGCTAACATCCCTACTACTGTTCCCAAAGATTGTTAAAATGTTTTCAAGTCTTTGTGGTGGGTCACATTATCTCAACTAAAACCCTTTTTATTCATCTGGCAAAAATCATACAGTACAACAATACAATCGTCTATAAAATGAACAAATATTCTTACAACAGTCGCTACTGACCACAAAAAACAGGAAGGAGTGTAAAATACAAGCACAAAGACTATACTAAAAGAATACAAGATCATTTATAAACAATGGTCCAAAATATTTGCCCAATAATTAGCTCATCATGTGGAATAGAAACAAATATACAGATGCCCGACAGAGTGCACTTTCTACCTTCCTGACGCAAGATTGACCATGGCTTGGTTCTCGTAGAAGGAGCCAAGATCCCAGTCCTCTGTGGTGGAAGACAATGTCATCAGAGCAACAACTATGGATCGCATGCTTGGCCTTAGCTGCGGATTCTCTTGCGTGCAAGCTTTGGCAAGAAGGGCCAGCTGGTTCACCAAAACATTATCAAGATAATAAGATTCTCTTTGTTTGAACACAACAAAATGATTAAGCTACTATGATTCTCTTTGTTCTACTTGGGTGAAGGGCCTCACCTTATGAACTGAATCAATTGGGAAATTTTCTCCCAGCCTCGGGTCAACTAGCTTCCGCACAGATTCTTTTGGATCGGTCTGGTTAAGAGCACCCTCAAACTGTGGGCAACAGAACTTAGTTCAGTGGGAGGCTTTCATGTTTGAGAACCAAGTTTGTCATTCCAGAAAGCAAGCAAGGATATCCATGAAGGTCCATTTATTCAATAATAATTTCATTCATGCTGATCTCCATATCCATAAAGCCATAAATATTTATATAGAACATTGCTTGTAGCAGCATTCCCTCAAAATAATAATAATAATAATAATGCCTGCAGTCCGTCTGTCTTTAACTCAACTTGAAACTGCTAGATTCTAATTCTATCCAGATAGTAATGGAAATGGTAACAAGAAATTATGCAACACCTGCCATAGTGGATTTTTATCTTCTTTGCTTCCATTGTCAATTACAAGATTCTTTTAACAAATAATGGATATAAAGATGTACCATGATTGATGATAATGATGATACTTGAATTTTTCTGTGTTAGTTTCCTTGTAGGTAAATCTATAGGGTCTGTGGTGATTAGAATCAATCCAAATCAAAAGACCCACTAAAGATCTACAATCCAAATCGGTCATCTACGTAATATGCAATAGATCTGTAGAGAGATCTATGTTCGAATTTAGACCTGAGAAGCAGTAATGGTAGTAGTAAAATCACTGAGCGAGAATAACTAACCAGTGCAACCAAACCTGTCGATTCTGGAACAGATTCTTCTTTTATTATTGCCTCTTTAGCTGAAATGAGCTCAAAAAGGACAACGCCAAAGGCATATACATCAATCTTGGGAGAAACATCACCATACTGTGCGTACCTACACATGATATCATATTAATGTACTAACATCTGCAATATTGTGGTGAATAAATCTCAATGCAGTTACTAAGGAAATGACCATTCATATTAATGTACTAACATCTGCAATACTGTGGTGAATAAATTTTATTGCAATTACTATCCAAGGAAATGCACAAAGGTAGTCAAAGAGGTGATAATTAAAACCTACTGTATTCAAAATGTAAAACATCCTCTGGAAGTTGTGACTGAAACAGGAACCACAAAGCTGATAGATTAAGAAAGAAGTGCTCAGTCAAAATTGCAACCCATACCAGGAGCATGAATAGGAAGCAGTGGAATGAATTCATATGAACCAAAAGCAGAACCGTACAGCAGCCTGTGTAGAACACGAACTTGGAGAAAGGGTTAATGAAGATTGAGATGCCAAGAGAGACGCTCTTAAGTAAATTGTCCAGAAGCAATTTCCTCACAACACTAGCTCTCAACTTTCTAACCTCCAAAATGCTAGATTAACTAGTTTTCAAACAGATTATAGTAGCATGATAATCGATAATCGCAGTAGCCCAAATCATTAGCTATTAAGTTTGTCCAACAGTGTATATCAAATATAGTTAATAGCAAAATACCAATGCTTACCTCTCCTATAAACTTAAGCAGTCAGATTAGGTAAGCAACCATCACGGAACCACTAGACTACACTCTCACTTTACCTACTTTACATTTTATTGAACCTGCATTTCTTTCTCCGTGTTGTATGTAATACTTTGTCAACTCTAACAAGGAATAACTTGCCATAGTACAAGCTTGTCAACTCTAACGAGGAATAACTTGCCATAGTACAAGCTGCAGAATTCACACTGCACATCCGACAAGGATGGTGTTAATGATAAAGCAACATCATACTCAAGGTAAAGGATAACCTTAGCGACTCAAAAGAAATTGTATCCATTTGATCCCTCAACAGGAATAACTACTATAAGCAATGTACAATCCAGAAGTTCTCTATTTTTTTAAATTAGGTCCCATATTGTGCCTTCTCACATAGGGTCAATCAAAAAGTTAATGGTAACATATGTACAATGCCACATATGAAATAGAAAGAAGCTTAAGAGTATCAGAAAATGTTGCTTACTCTGGAGACATGTATCCGAATGTTCCAACAAGTCGAGTTGGCTGTGTCATACCTCCAGCTTGAGTCAGTTTTGTTAACCCAAAATCTGCAACCTGCAAATAAATCCATGATTATTACCAAATAGTGTGGATATCAGTCTACCAACAAAAGAGATGTTGGCAACCTTTGCACGAAATTTTTTGTCTATCAGAATGTTTGCAGATTTGATATCTCGATGGATATACACTGGGACTGTATGTTCATGAATGTACTCTAGACCCCTTGCTGAGTCAAGGGCTATCTGTACTCTAGAAGACCATTCCAGAGGATCCCAATCTAAAGAAAATATGACAATAAAAATTCAGCTCTGGAAATAAATATTAGCCGCCTAGTATACAACTTCCAAATGTTTATAATGTACACAGCACAGGTATTCATACCAGATCCACGCAGATGTTGGCTTAAGTTCCCATTATCAATGAATTCGTAAACAACAAACAAGGAACGTTCAGTGCAATACCCTATTAGGCGAACCTGCGTTGTTGTAATAAAAAAGAATTACAGTTAAGAACTAAACTGTATCACGAGGACCAACAGATCTTTGCAAAGAACATTGCCAACATATATACACATCTGATAGAGAATTAACCAAGAGGTAGCCCCTGTTTCTAGCTATAAAAAAGAAATACTACAGAGGGAATCAAAGGGCACACATATTCCAATATATAGGTGAAGATAAAATGAATAAAGAGTCCAAATGAAAATAATTGATTGTACAGCAAAATAAATCACACGAGAACAAAAAGGGAAAGGGAAAAATAAAGTTTGACCATAGACCAACAAGAATAGGAAGATGAGAAAATGAGAATAATACAATTAACACAACCTATTTAAGTTTGGCGTCTCTTACATCAATTCGGCGTCCCAAAAATGCCTTAAGAATTCAAGCAGTTACAATATCCTATACAATTTGTGTCGTACATCACCAGATAGTCAAGAGGACTGTCTTAGCTAGTCATGCATGCTTTAATTCATGGTTGGCAGCTGAGTTGGAAATGAATTATACTTCAGGACAACAGTATGGTGGATGAGGGTGCTGACTAGTCATGCATGTTTCATATCATGGTTGGCAGGTGGGTTATGGGAAATGAATTATACTTCAGAACAATAGCATTAGGGACCGTGATCAGGGTGAGTTCTTCGAGTGGTAATAGTGGTTGACAAAGCATTGATGAACACTTTGAACAAACTTAACTGGTAGAAACAGAGATTCTAAGCTTGTTATGTATGTCTCGATCAGTGTTCTAGGCCTGAGGCACACTCGAGGTGGTAGGGTCCTCTAGAACCTAAGTGTGAGGTGCACAACGAGGCATGGGCTTTAGTGAAGCAAGGCACACTTTAGAAATTTTTAAATAATATAGTTTTCAAATAATCACACTCATTTTATATATGATCAATTCATAACACTGTTAACAAATGGAGTATATTAATTATAGACATTTTTTTATATAAAATAATACATATAACAGGTAACATTTAACTATCATCAAAACTCGAAAGAAAATACCATGAGTTCATAATAATAGGTAATTATCAAAACCCTAAAAATCATCATCGTCCATATTATCATTTCTATCACCAATACTACCAACAGATCTGTATCTTTTATCATCATCATCATCCATCAATTCAGAACCATTTAATAGCAAATGAAAGTTTAGTTGATTTACTTGTTACATTTGATAGTTCTATCCTTAGGATCTGGTTGTCAATATATTTCCAACGAAGATATTTTCTTGATGGACTTGATAACATCAAAAGTCATGACAGAAAACCTATCAATTACAATAACAACTTTAGCTGAATTACTCTATAAATATTAAAATACTAAAACATATCTATTACAAAAGGAAAGAAATAAATAAAAAGAAAAGGCACTAGGTTAATGAGCCTCGTGCATCGTGCGTCTCTCAAAAGTAGTTGTGAGGCGAACAAGGCGTGTGTCTCAGGTAATATGCCTAGGTAAATGAGCCTCACCTCATAGAAAACAAGGCGCAAGGCTGAACCTCGGGCTCGGGCTTTTCAAGAGACTGGTCTCAATATGCCCTCATATAGAGAAAAACAAAAACAAAAAAGTCACTCCTGATTGTTTGTTCAGATAAGGACAGAGAAGTACAGAAGGGGAGTAAGTACTACTAGAGAATAGGTAAAGGAAAAGAGATTTTGAAGGACGAAGAGAGAGGAAGTGAGTAGGAGAGGAAAGAATCATAGAGCGAATATGTCTTGATTAAAGTATTTAAATAAGAATTCATGCCCATGTTCTGCATGGAAATATCTAGCTGTTGAGACTAAATTTTTCACCTTTTCTTTCCCTTGAGCATTCTAAGTTCCTGTTTATTTAATGGAAATAAAATAAATGGATAGATTGCAAGTTCTTTTGTAAAAATGAAAATCGAACACGGAGACATTCCTAAAATCTCATTTAGTATGGCCAATATAACCTAGAAACTTATGATGCAAGTAAGCGTTCTTTCTAAAGCCACTGACAAAATTATGTGCATGAGTAATTAATCATGGTTGCTGATTTTTGATAAAATAGAGGCATACACTCTATGGGAAAAAACCACCCCATGTTTCATTATACTACATTGCTTTTGCTAATGTTAAGTATAAAAAAGATGTATCTTTTGTCTGTCAGCAGAGATATTAGAACAATGTTATGGAAATATTCCTGAATCCTGTTTCACATTTGTCTTAAGTCCATGCAGATCAAAAAGAAAATCACAAACATTCACTTCTTCTAGCACTAGTCACCACAGTGGAGCAAAGTTGGACTAGTTGCGTCTGAATAAACAGGTAACTTTTAGAGTTCAAAGAAAAAGACCACTTTACCAAATTTAAGTGATGGACATGTGTTAAAACTTTTAACTCAGCAAGGAATTCTCTGGACGCCTGCATATCCATTTTCTTTATAGCAGCTCTCTGAAAAAATAAAATATGTCAAAAAGTAGAGAAAATATGTGATCTTTGAATAAAGTGAGTTGAAATGTAGATAACAATTGGCATGACAAACAATGAATAAAACAGTCAGGCAAACACTGGTCTGATCGAATGAAGCATGATTGCATGCACAAATAAAATTGTATAAAAGAAATTTAAGCAATAACAGTAAACTAGAGACATAGTAAATAATAAAATGTGGAAAATTAGAAAACACGAACGAACTGAGCAGGTAGCTGAACCTATCACTGCTAGTGCATATTTTCATGACACAAATAGTGGCTAAAAACAGCAATACTCTAAGATTGCTATTACTCTAAGAATTTCACCATATAAATTAGAATAACTACAATGCTGCAGAAAATACCAAAATGGCACCATTATATATGATTCTTACGATTTTAGGTAGTAACTGTGGAAGGAGTATGATAAATTTGTGTGCAGGCTAATCATTGCATGTATTGAAACATATACAATACAACTGACCTCTCCTCTAAGCTCTGCATAGTAAACAGCTCCAAAACCACCTTCACCTATTTTATTGGCCATGCTGAAATCATTTGTAGCCTTAGAAAGCTCTTCATAAGAGAACTCCACAGATTTGTCCACAGTAAAACCTGCCGGCGCAGAGACATTACCCGCTTGTGGAGTCAATTCCAGTCCATTGGAAGGGACACTATCCATATCTGGGAAAATGATATTAATTAACATTTTAGACTATTTGAATAAAATTAATTAATTCAAAATAAGTATGAGCTAAATACTCCTAAGTAAGCCCCCTTGTTCTGTTTCCAAGAAGCTCCTAAAGTAATATATAATATGATATGAATTACATCTGCTTTTTGTATAACAGGCCTCAACTGTGAAAAACAAGTGCCTGAAACAAACAAAGGAAAAAACAGTGTACAAAGTTGATCAGATTTATGTGGCTCAGTTTGGTGACATCTACGTCCAGACGTAAAGACAGGAAATCCACAAAGCATGAAAGGTGATGATCACATTTGTGATTGGCTTATACAGGTTACATAGACACGGATACGGACTTGGATACGGATATGGAATATGGCATTTTCGGAAATTTTGGGACACAAGACGTTATATATACACACGAGAACATATTTCTATACATATTTTATATATCCCAAATATTAAACCCAGTTCAGTTGTGTGGTTGTCCTCAATCAGAGATGGTTGCCCTGTATCATGTGGCAAAGCAAGGAGATTTGCAGTTTTTCAATTTAAATACGATGTGGACAACGTCTTCCTGTGCTTTCGAAGCAAGTTTGAAGGCATGATGTCTGAATGATTTTCCTTTACTAGATCATAAGACGGCTTTAAATGAGGATTTTATGAGAGAAGAAGATGAGGGGCACTACTTGAACAAAAAGGTGAGATAGCTTCTTTACTAAAATGTATGTTACTCTTCTATTTATATAGTGAAGTTTTAATATGAAATGTCCAACTTCCTCAATTTTTTTATGAATAGGGTACACCTACACCATGGAAAAAGGGGGTTGCTATGCTGAATGGATAAAGAAGAACAGTGGAGACATGTTCTCTTTTATCCCAATCTTGAAGACAAAGATAACCGAGTTTCTTTCCATGAATTTCACTTGTCAGTCCTTCCATTCTTAAGAGCTTGGCTTCTTTGAAGTTTGAAGATGAAGGTGTATCCTTTGGCATGTGAAAGTATAACTTAAGGAGAAAAAAGATAGTTAAAAGAACAGCATTTAATCTAATAGGGAGCTTGCAAGGTAGCCTTAGGATGACATTCTATGTCTCACAGACACGAAAAAAATGTATGTTACTCTTCTTTTTATATAGTGAAGTTTTAATATGAAATGTCCAACTTCTTCATTTTTTTATGAATAGGGTAGACCTACACCATGGAAAAAGGGCTTGCTATGCTGAATGGATAAAGAAGAGTAGTGGAGACATGTTCTCTTTTATCCCAATCTTGAAGACAAAGATAACCAAGTTTCTTTCCATGAATTTCACTTGTCAGTCCTTCCATTCTTAAGGGCTTGGCTCCTTTGAAGTTTGAACATGAAGGTGCATCCTTTGGCATGTGAAAGTAGAACTTACGGAGAAAAAAGATAGTTCAAAGAAAGCATTTAATCTAATAGGGAGCTTGCAAGGTAGCTTTAGGATGACATTCTATGTCTCACAGACACGAAAAAATGGTGTTCTTATCCGTACCCACACCCCTTATACGTGTTGGTATTCATGCAACATAGGTGGCTATATTGTATCAATCTGAGTCCTTAACCCGTATCCATATTGTGTCCTTATCGCATCACCGTATCTGTGCAACATAGACGACATTTAGATAGCACCGTCAATGGTTAGGGTTCGAGTCGAATTTATGAAAAATCTGAACCCGACCAGAAACCCATTCAGTTTTGGAATTTTACTAAAACCCAACCAGATTCCTGTTCGGTCCTTATTTTAGGCTTTTAGCATCCAATCCCAAATAGCCGGGTGACTTGACTGCTACGTAAAAAAAAAAGATAACAGTCATGGGCTGGGCTAGATCAAACCTGACCTCCCCCATAAAGAGATCCCAACTTGTTACCTGCTAGCCACAATGAGCACACACCACTTTGTGTATTTGCAGAACATTTTTTTATATTTAATCAAATCCACATCAGACCCGGAATCTTTTTCAGGTTTTATATGTTGTACCTGAACCCGACCCGAAATTTTTTTGGATCTTATTTTTTGCATCCAAACCCGAATTTGTTAGCTACAATTCAGGTCAGGTTATCGGTTACCATTGAGAAGCCTACATGTAGATGACTTAAAGGTCTTCTCCTTTGCCCAAGAATGAGTTGTTTAACTTGTTCCACTTGACTTGGATATTGGATTTTCTGTGGAACTAAATGACTGGGTATAACAGCTTGGCAAGTTGGAATATAGTGCCTTGCCTTAAAGGATTTCAATGTATGATGTTTGATCATTTTAGTTGGTTGGATTTATTTTGGAGGATAGATTGAGTGGCTTAATTAGGATCATATGAAGGCTTTATGAGACTCAATTATGCTTAAGTAGATTACTTGGTTCAACTAAATTGACCAAATAGATTATTGGGTGTTCATTAACAAAAGACAAAAGGGATAAGTTCTGATCTATTGGGCTATTTACATGACTAAATTAATTTTAAATCTCAAGCCAAATAAGGGTCAATAGACTCAATACACAGTTAAAAGGAGACATTTATAACAAGGTTTCAAAACTCATTTTGCTATCAATTTCAGACGTTTCTTATGAGTATTAACTTTTCGGCTGTTTTGGCAGTTTCAGATCAGAGCTTCGGGTTTCTACAATTGAGTTAAAAATCTAAAAAAATATCGAAAAATCTTAAAGAAATGGCTTGTTTGCAACTAAATATACCGAACTTCGTATTTTCGCAACTAAATACCTTGAAAATTTTTTATCAGCAATGAAATACCTTGAACAATAGGTCTGTTAGCAACTTGCTACCTCCCATTAGTTTTTGCATTAAAGAAACCAAACTGACCCTGTGACAAATTAAAAGAAAACCAAAAAAAAAAAAAAAGATAAAAAAAGAATCCTAGCCCTGTTGCTTCTCACCAACTCCCAACCCATTTTTCAATTTTTCCGTGTTCTTTTATATATATTTTCTTTTTATATAAAAAGAGAATAATACATTATCAGGAAACAATCTTAAAAAAACATTTGTGATTAGTTTGACCACAAACTGATGGTCAAACTAACATGAGGTAGCAAGTTACTAACCCTAGATAGTCCAGGGTATATAGTTGCTAATCATGTTGTTTAGTTGCAAAAATATAAATGTTCAGGGTATTTAGTTGCAAATAAGCCAAAATAAATATATCCATAATGCTACGTTATCCAACTACACCTATTTTATACAAAGTAATTCACATTTTACAATGTCATATCTAAATCACATAATTTTGTGTAATTTTACATTGAACTGAAGCAAGCTTGTAAAAAGCGCTAGGCGCTAGTTGGGCGGGCACCCGCCGCCTAGCGCCTAGCCTGCCTAGGCGGCCGCTTAGCGGTTCAAAAATAAATTAAAAAATCCAAAAAAATCTACTGAAATTGCAGAAAAAGACCACAAAATCCCAAAACATGCATAGTCAGACGTCGGGGGGTCTAGGCGGACATCGGACGGGCACCAGGGCCTAGCGCCTAGGCGGCCGTCTAGACCGCCTTTTAGAACAGTGAATTGAAGTATTACATATTTGACATTTTAGTGAAGCTATATAGTTTTCTTTCCAAGTTATACAATTAGATAAAATATTCTAACTTGTAGAATTTTCTTAGTTTCTCTTATAGTTGAAAACTTTAAAATCCACAAGCAAATGAAAAATGATAATAATTGCAACACGCAAACAGCAAGACCAACATACATGTTTTCGAGATCTTATACTTTCTGGATGGAAATTAGACATCACAACAAGATTATATTAAACTGAACCAAGCATTCTTGGCATCCACTAGTACAATAAACAAAAATAACCATTGTTGAGAAATTTACAGAGCAAAATGAAAAAGCCTAAGCCCAAACCCAAGTGAAGCCCAAACATCAACTTCAAATTTACAGAAACCCAACCCTAGCCAAGGCCCTTACGACTATCTATCTAGAATAGAGAGAAAACCCTAATATCTTCATTATCCTTCCCCTTAATTTCTTACTCTGCAGCAGCTTAATTGTCTCCCTCTCTGGCAGAAAGCACACGTTGCCATCATCCCCTTCTCCTCGTCACACTCTCCTGCAGCAATCCCACGTCTTCGCCATCTCATCTCACCCCTCTCCTTCTCCTTCCCCTCCCCATCTCCGGCAACAACATGTCACCACCACCTTTTCATATATCCTTCCCCTCTTCCTCTCCCTCTCCCTCTCCCTCTCCACCAGCAGGACCATGCCGCCACCACCAGATGAATTTTTTTTATTAAAACAGTTTTGGTTCAGTATTTGCCAATATTGGCAAATTTTGAACAAAAGTTAACCGTACAAGCCGATGCTCAACTTTTGCAGACAGATACTCCCCTATTTCGGTCAGAAGCCAACTTTCAGGCTAGATTCCAGATCAGGCAGTAACTAATACCGAAAAGAAGCCAAGACATATTGGTTTCTGCCGAAATTTAAGCCATATGTTTATAACCGTACTTATGTAAACCAGCAAAAATGGACTAGTGAAATTTGAAGATAGGTGACCATGTTGAGTGCTAAAATATATCTTACCAGAAAATGCATACATAGAAGCTAATTCAAATTAACACTGCAATCACTAGGATAATTACCGTGGCTGCGCAAAATGGCTCTGTCGTCGGATGCTGATGGAAGCAATGAAGTCCTTGCCTTTTTTCTCTTGTAGACCCCAAAATATACAGATATGACCAAACCAAGTAGGAAAATTATTACAGCTACAGAAATTCCAGCAATGGCTCCCCCGCTAATACCTGCTTAACATTTGTAGTTGTAAGCTTTATGTTGCAATATGAGTTGGTTGTAACACCAAGAGAGATCCATAACTTCATATCTTTATTGTAATCAGTGATTATATAAACAAGCATCATTTCATATGAGCAATGAAGGCCATACCGCCTGTTCTGCAAAAAAGATAAGTGCACAACCACGTTACAACAACAACAACAAAAGAAAGAAAGAATCAGAAAGAAAAGAAAAAAAATTGTCATCCGACATTTGAACACTTTACCTTGAATTAAGGGGACGATAACTCCCAGTTTGATCTGCATAACCAAAAAAAGGGGTCAATCAAATAGTTCCAAATATGACTCCTATAATACCCTAGGACTTAAACTAAGTTTCTCAGTTGCGCATTAAAAGAAAATATGAATGTTAAAAAGGAGCTCAACTAATGGATGCATATGAATAAGAGAGGGAAATAGTTATTGATGGTATACAAAGAGAAAACAATGAATATACATAAAGAACAGTACCAAGTTTTCATCACCAAAATTTTGGGGCTGGCTAGTACATATATATCCCTTTCCTCCTATCCAGAATATTTTCTTTGTAACAATACCAACTACAAGATTCTTCTTATAGCCTCAACTCATGTTCTTATTGATTATAAATTGTAGTTGTAGAAACTCTTTCAACAAGGAATTCTCTGATGGATATGTTGAAACCATCCCAACCAATTTCCCCTCATCTTATCCTCAACTAAAGCCACCTCTAACTGCTCATTGATGCACTGGTTTCATACATCATCTTCTATTGTATTGCTACTCATCCATCTCAATAGCCTCATTTCAGCTCTTATCCTCAACTAAAGCCACCTCTAACTGCTAATTGATGCATTGGTTTCATACATCTTCTATTGTATTGCTACTCATCCATCTCAATAGTCTCATTTCAGCTAAGCTCAAATTTTTAGATGTGTTGTTTCTTAATTGTCAACATTTTGGTACTGTAAAACACGAGCATTCTTACAATTGTCACATAAATTTCTTTCAAATTCAAGGGTTAATTTCACTCACATAATCATATGGCACTTCAGAAACACTTCTTCACTCCAACAATCAAATTCAACCTTTAAATTCATCGATATTATGGAGTTCCACAACCTTTCAGATACACTTCTTGCTTCCATTTGCAATTAGCAATTCAAGAAACCACTATCCAGTTGCAACTACATTAATGCAAAGAAATAATCGTCAAACTGCCTCCAAATCCCACCAAAATAGAGAATCCACCAACAACTAATTAACAAAAATTTAAACTAGGAGATAACTTAAGGAGTTGTCAAGTAGGGTAGATCTTCACAATAAAAGTTTAATCTTTCTCCAACATTTAAGCTAATAACGATGTGCTACAACAAGTAAAGGGGCATCTACTAGTTGCAACTAAGAGAAACACTTGCAACAGTCGGAACTGAAAACTTGAACGCCTCATTTCCAAACAGAGTTTGGGGGAAATTTGGGGTTTGGCCTCCACACTCCAAGTAACTTAGGCTGTGTTTGGTAAGAGGGAAAAGTGGGAGGAAAGAAAATGGAGGAGGGAAAAGTGGAGGGAATGATTCATTTTCTATTGTTTGGTATGGAAGGAAAAGTGAAGGAAAAGAAAAGTGGAGGGATTGTTTTTTCCTTTCTAACCTAAGAAAACCAATCACCCCAAAAGTGGGAGGAAAAGTGGAGGAAAAAGTGAAAGACTTATACTAATTAACAATTGTACCCCCATGTGAATTATATTATTTAAAAATTATTAATGAAATCAAATGGTAAATATGTGTTTTAGTTGAGGATAGAATTGGTAAAACCCATATTTTTTATTTTCTTTCCTTTCACTTTTCTTTCCATACCAAACAAAGAATAATGCATCTCTTCTCTTTTCCATCCTTCCAACCAAACACAAAGGAAGGAAATGATCTTTCCTTTCCATATGGAAGGAAAATGTATCCTTATCTTTTTCCTTCCTTCCACTTTTCCATCATTTCTACCAAACACAGCCTTAAAGTTGGTGCATTTGGTGGGGGTTTTAAGTTAATGAAATCATTTATAACTCTAAAATACCGTCCAAACTGGATTTAACAAAACTCCAATTGCTTTCATTTTTGTGAAACTTGAATACTACTTCCTAACTTTAATATAACTCCGTTTTCTGGAGTTTCATCCTTTCAAACCCCAATGTCAGGACTCCGAACTACAAAATAAAGCTAACACCATTTTAGCAATCTTTCTTCCCACACTAGGCCGAGTATTAGCCTTCTCGAATAAGCCCTAATCTAACAAACAAGTTAACATTACCATTTCGAAATTAAGCACATTCCTCAAATCATCTGTTTGCAGGCTTCATTAAACTATCTACTCTAGCAAGAATCTACATGAACCATGCAAGAAGTTGACACATCACTGAAACATCGATCGCTGAAAACCAACAATCCCTGATAATGAGGACTAAAATCTCAATTCTCAAACACGAGATTCAAAAGAGAAAACTCTTTATTGATAACAAAACAATATATTTGAACTTCTCTCTACTTTTTGTAAAAAGCCTTCTTTAAAAGAAATATATAACTAAAACATTAAGAAAGACTCCTGAACAAACTAGGAAAAGAATACCAACAATATGTCAAAACTCGTCCAAAATCAGCCCAAAATAGGTTCAGTCGTCTTGAACTGATATACCAGTTTGGCCAACCAGTATACCAATTTTTTTCATCACCAAAATTTGGTGTTTACAATGTTTTCCAGTCACAGGGACCGGTATACTGCTAATACACCGTCGACTGGTATACTGCCAATACACCGAAGAAGTACTGCTCACATGCCCAAAATTGGGTTGGATCCTTTATAGCATCCGAGTCAAACCTCTCCACTTGTAGAGACCTCGACCTGAGTTACTTCTTGCTAGTGCTCAGATAAAGTGCCTAGTTGTCTGTATGATGAGTGTAGAGGTTTGCGATGTTAAATGTTGACGAGATCCCCATCAAATATGGTAAATCTATGACATATGCATTGTCATTGATCTTCCACGACACTTTGAAAGGTCCAAATTTTCTTGGTTGAAACTCACCATATTGTCCAACCGGTACTCTCTTTCCGAAGATACACCATAACATCATCACCCACGTTGAAAACTTTACGCTCACGGTGCTTGTCCTCCATTGACTTATATATCGTGTTAGCCCAATGCAGTCATTCTCGAACCTCCTCGCAATTTTTTTGGATTTTATTTGCCAAATACCTAGGTGATGAACTATTTAATGATCCTTTGGTAAGACATAAATCAAGAATATGATTAGGTGATCTATAATACAATATCAAACGTAGACTTCCTTGTAGATGAATGAAGTGTGTTGTATATGAGAATTCCTATTGTGCTAAGGCAAAGTTCTCCTGCTTTGGTTGCTCTCCACATATGCTTATTATCATGTTACCTAACATCTTGTTGACCACTTCGCTTTAGTCGTTTGTCTCTGTGTGAGCATGCAGTACTACTAAACTCCAATGATGATCCGAAAATGCTCCAAAGACTGCTATAACATTCTCAAGAACTTCGTACCTCGATCGAAAGTTATACTCTTCGATACTCAATAAAGACATACTATCTCAGAATAGAACAACTTTGCCACATGCATCACATCCGTCGTCCTCTTGCAAGGTATAAAATGGGCTATCTACGAGAACCGGTCTACCACTACAAATATTGAGACCGGTCTACTACTACAAACATTGAGTAGGAGCCTTGTCGAGTCATCGGTAGCCCCAACATGAAATATATGGATAACTCCTCCCAAGTACTTTTCGGAACTAGTAGTCGAGTATATGAACCAGTACTTTGTGGTTTTCCTTTTGCGGTTTGGCACACGTAACACTCTTGTACAATTTTTCCCACACCTTTCTCAATTGTGGCCAATGATAGCGTGTTGAAACGGATATCATAGTTTTTTCACGTTACAACTATGCCACCAAGTTACCACCAAGGAGCTCCTGATTCAACACTCCCTGAAAAATAGTACGAGGGACACACTCGTTCCCCCTTCATCAAAATCATGTAATGGATGTGAAGGTCATTGAGTTGTTTTTGACAAAGTTGCTTCCATATCTCCGAAAAATCTTCCACACAAAGTTCTCCAACCCGATCACCTAACCAACAATGAGACCCTCCGATTAAGTGTGTCAACCACCCGATTAGAAGCTCCAGATTTGTGCCACAAGAATGTATAGGAACTTATGTAGGAAATTGTATTCCTTACCAAGTAAGGCTCCAAATGTTTAAGTGTACGCACCACCGCATAGAATTCTCAGACCACTCCTATCAAGCGTCACTAAGGGTGTGTTTGGTAGGAGGGAAAAGTGGAAGGAAGGAAAATAGAGGAAGGAAAAGTGGAGGGAAAGACTCATTTTCTCTTGTTTGGTATGGAAGAAAAATAGGAAGGAAGGAAAAGTGGAGGGATTACTTTTCTCTCGTAACTAAAGAAATCCAATCCCCCCAAAAGTGAAAGGAAAAGTGGATGCTTGTAGTAATTAACAATTATACCCACATATAAATCTATTATTTAAAAATTATTTATGAAGTCAAATGGTAAATAAGTGATATTAATTGAGGATAGAATTGGTAAACCCTATATTTTTTACTTTCTTTCCTTCCACTTTTTCTTCCATACCAAACAAAGGAAAATGCATCCCTTATCTTTTCCATCCTTGCTACCAAACACAAAGGAAGGAAATGATTTTTCCTTTCCATAAGGAAGGAAAATAAATCCTACTCTTTTTCTTTCCTTCCACTTTTCCATCCTTCCTACCAAACACAGCCTAAGCTTCTCACCGAAGTATGCCACAACCCGCTTCTCTAGGAATAGTATCGCATCGATGCCAACGTCGTTGGCATCGCACACGACCTCGAACTCGAAGAGTTTGTCAAAAATTGGGAAAAGGTAAGCCTAGCATCATACAAAGCTTCTCCTCGATCACCGCAAAACTCGTTGATGCTTCTTCTCCCTAATTAAACTTCCATCTTCATGCACTTCGTAATAGGTGCGATAATGGCACTGAAATCTCGGATGAAAAATATCGCCATCCCATAGAAGCTTTGTACCTATACTACGGTTTTCGGTGCATGCCATTCCTGGATCCCACGAACCTTCTCCTCATCGACATAAACGCCACCCATATCCACGATGAACCCAAAAAAAAACAATTTTGACATCATAAAGTAGAACTTCTTCAAGTTGACATAAAGTTGGTACTATTTCAGCATCTCCAAGATTCTCCTCAAGTGCTTAAGTGTTCATCGCAATCCTTGTTGTAGATTAGTATAGAATCAAAATAAACCACAACTCAATCACCAATGAAAGGTCATAGAGCTTAATTCATGAGACAGATGAAAATACTCACTGCGTTAGACAACCCGAAATGCACGACCATCGTTTTGAAAAAACCCTTTTTGCGTCTTAAATGTCGTCTTCCACTCACTGTGTTCTAAATGGTGGTCGAGACAACCGCCTAGGCGACGCTTAGGCGCTAGACGATCGCTCTCCGCACTGCTTTGTCGTAGGGGGTGGTTTGGCAACATAGGCGGAGGTGAGGCGGCATAGGCGGGCGCCTAGGTGGAGCAATACCTGACTAGATGTTTTGGCAAAATAATTTTTCAAGCATCATGAACCTATGGTTTACTTTTGCAAGACCGAAACTTCATAAATATTTGTTCTACAACATAGTCATGCATAACACACCCTTAAAATACATATTATGCACACAAAAATGTAGTAAATAGTAAAAATGTCCAAAATGTAACAAACGTCTAGGCACCGCCTAGGCGGTAGGCAGACCCTCTCCGTCGCGCACCCGCCTACCGCCGTTTAGAACCTTTCCACTCATCGCCCGGTCAGATGCATATTTGATGGTAGTCACTACAAAGATTTATCTTGGAGAAGATTTCGGCCCCACTCAACTGATCGAGCATATCATGGCCACGCAAGCAACATGTGACAAACGCCACGCCCGTTCATCCTATCACAATATATATGTGCCGATGGAAAAAGGCAGTAGATGCATTCGGTCTCGGCACGTTTTGAACCCAGCCAACAGCACACCTTTTGAACCCACCACACCATAGCACTTCTCCAAAATCAGCCGAAAATAGAGTACAACAACGAAAAGGTCAAACTCGTCCAAAATCAGTTGAAAATAGGTTCAATCAGCTTGAACCGGTATACCAGTTTTTTTTAACACAAAATTTTGATGTTCACACTGTTTCGGCCCCTAGACCGGTATATTGCCGGTAGGCGGTGTAACAGTCACATGCCGAAAATTGGGTTGAGCCCTTTATGGCGTCTGCATCACAAGTTTCCAAGAGGCTTCAAGTTTCGGAACATTGGAAGCACAGACACTCCAAAAACGGTGTCATGTCTTATATGTGTCCATGTCAAACATATACCGGAGCTGTGACAGACACTCTGAATACATCAGGACACACTAAAATCAGTGTCTTCCCCGTGTCACTGTGTCATAGCTCTGAACAAAGACCTCACCTTTTGTCGGCACGAACAGGATCCCCTTCTCCGAGCTAACATTCACTCCGGGATTATAACCCTCCAGTAAGTTCTGGGGCACTCCGTACGCCTTCGCCACCGAGGCCAGCGTCTCCCCCTCCCGCAGCGGGTACGTCTCGAACAGCCCGTAATCCTCCGACACCGCCCGGTCCCCGCAGGAACAGTTCACCGTAACATTCAGGTCCACGCCCGTCGGTATACGTTCCGCAGCGTAGCTGTTCTGGAAAGCGAGGAAGTCCGCCGTGGTCAGATCCGCGTAGCGCTGCGACGCGACGAGAGAGTAGGTGTCGGACTTGACGGTGCGGTAGGCGAAGGTCTGGCCGAGGAAGGAGCCGCCGCCGAGGCAGTCGCAGGGGAAGGTGACGTTGAGCCTGGTGCCGGCAAAGATGACGTCGGCGGAGGTGAGGTTGTTGAAGGGGGTGAGGAGGGAGCTGGCCGAGGGGAGGTTGAAGAGGGTGGCGATATAGGTGAGGGTGAGGTTGAGGTTGGGGGAGAGGTAGTAGGAGGCCACGGCGAGGGAGCAGCCGCCGGAGCACGAGGAGAGGGCTCCGGCCGGGAAGAGGAGGAGGAAGAGAGAGAGAGGAAGAAGCATTGTCGAAACCCTAACCCTAACTTTTCTTTTGGGAAATCCCAACTCTTTAATGGCGGGTGCTTCTTCGCTACTGGTCAGTGGAAAAGTCGGTTACTGGCGGCTGATGAGGACGTTATTTTGCAGATAAGCCCTTTGAAGAGTATTTAATTATTTGTCTTGATATTATAAATTTGGGGAGAAACATGGCCATGGGACAATGGTTTGGACCTATCTAGAATCTAGATGCCACCACATTGATTGTGATTGTGGTAATCCTACGTTTTAATTAATTTTGTGTTTTTTTTAATTGAACAGGGATTAGGAGAAACAATCGTACTGATTTTATTAAATTTAAAGATGGTTTAAGGGTATAAGTCAGATGTATAAGTTGGAGAACTTAGATAAATAGACACGGACACCATCGGGAAAAAAAATGTAACATATGAAAATTGACAAATTACATTAATTATTATAATATTTTACATTTATTACATAAATTATTCACACTTTAAAACTAACTAGACTGACAATTCCTATATTTTATATTTTCTATAGAAACTTATAATACTAATCACCCCATGTTTTATTAAAATCATAAAGGAGAGAGACGGTCAGTGTAATTATTTTCGAAATAGGATATTGCCGTGAAACATGAAGGGTAAGTGTATTTATTTATATGAAAAGTTTGATATTATAAGTTGCTTTTTTGAGTTTTTAGTACAAGTAAAGTTAAAATGCTAACTCAAAACATTCTTTGCAATGTTTAATCTTATTTGAAGAACAGGTACCTACCTACATTTGCAGCTGCCACATGTACGAAGAGGTCTTGCCTGTCGTCGATACAATCGAATATCAACCAGGGTTGAGATCCAAATTACGCAACCGCTTCTGCCCCCTCTAACATCGGCATTAGCATAGGCCGTACAGGAATTGTTGCTCAAGCACACCGCCTTGCACTGGTCAAGGCTCAGTTATGTCCAGCATGTTGTCGGTGGACTCGGGCATCTTCATGTTGCTGACCTTATTGAATCCCTCAGTCCCGTTAGTACAATTCAATGACATCTTTTGGATTCACCCGTCCCTGCCGTCCGCAGCTGCCAATTTGCGGGATTCTCCGGCATGAAGGATTGCTCCAGCAAGCACTCACAACCGGACAATTGTTAGGATCACAGGCTCCATAGGGACCGTACTTGCCGTAGGAATCGCACAGGATCCTTGGGCGTGTACCAAAAATCATTAGTCCACTGGTTGGTATCCCTCAACCAAACCGTACGTCGCAACACCAATTTGATTTATCACTAGCCTTGACACAATGAAATTGTTGGCAACTTCGTAGGAGTATGTCACCTCCTGGTCGTTCTTCACAAAGCTGAATACGAAACCTTAGAAGCTCGACGAGTGTGGGCTTTCGTTGAGCTCGACGTCGTTCCAAGCTCCACTGCGCCAAGTCTTATAGGCTGTCACGACCCGCACCCGGATATTCGGACACGAGTACGTGGGTCACGTCCAGCCTACGACGCAGTATCGGTTGTAGAACGCTGTCAAGTACCTAGTATATATCTACAACATTTATATGATCCACAATAACCACATGTACTCAAATCACATACAGCTAAGGAAAATATGAACAAGAAAGAGATCAGTAATACTAAATCATCCAGAATCTACAATGATCATACCTATCAGAAATGTATCAGAGATAAATCCGATAATGAAATAGAAATCTAGATAAGGAATAATATAACCTAGAGCTCCCAGAAGTCAACTTACGGTAAATGGAACATCGAGATCTGTCTCAGCTAGCATCGTCATGTAGTCCAAGTGTGTGGGACATAACAACTCCTAAAAATATGGTTATCCAGTCAGGATTGGAGTAAAGTACATAAACTAACAGCAGTTCCAATTAATTGACAAGTGCTATGAACAGTAAATACTAATGTAATACTTGATGAGCAGTTTATAAGGGACAAGGTCCGAAAAGAAGAATAGATAAATAAGGAACAGTGAGTAATAAGAAGAACATATAAGTATGTAAAGACAGACAGATATGTGATAACAAGAAAACCCATCATGCGAGTATACAACCAACAAGTATAGCATAATCCAGAAAAGCTATATCTAAACTAGTATTTTGAAATACCAAGTTGACATGTGAACGGCTAGGAGGTAATATCCGGCAAACCACATTTGTCGTGTGTGGCTGTTATTATTCCAGTAAGACCATGGGATAGAAAGGGCATGTTCACACGTCTCCTAGGTATTTTTTTGTCTGACTAGTACTCATGGATCCAGGTCTTGACACGAAGAATCTCAACAGTCCAGAATAGATACATTAGTCCAGTAATTCATCAGTCCAGTAAAAATCCATAGGCCTAAAACTACGTATCTCAAGACAATGAATCCATATAATACCAATTCGTGTATCCATCGTGTTAGGAAGCAAATAAAATACTAATATAAACATACATCATAGAAAATATCAAATAATAGAAACTATCAGAGAATGTACTCACTTTACTTTGTTGGAGTCGACGTGCACGACATGAACGTATCGTTATAGAATTGGTACGATGTTATACTCCACAAGATGGTCCTAAACGACATCACATGCGGTTCCATTGAGTTCAGAATGGTCCAAATAGTCTAATTTGGTATATAGAAGCACAAAATCAGATTTCGGCACGATAATCGAATTAAGAAATAGGAAACGACTATAATAGTCGCAATTTATGTTTTTAAGGAAAAAAGCGTAACTAAATACGTATACTATCTTTGGAAATTATCTCTAATACTTAGAAACTATATTTTGTTAATCACAATATTTTTATACAATATTTTAGGGCCTAGAAAAATTACTTTAAATAGTATATATACATACCCTTTAAATCCAAAAATCTATTTATAATACCTAAAAGCTATTTTTTTTGTTAATTGCAATATATATATATATATATATATATATATATATATATATATATATATATATATATAAGAACCCTCCCTCCCCCCATTTTATTCATAAAAGGCACAAAATGCCGAAGCATTTACAAGTAAGCTACCAACCGCAAACAGCCGGGCCAAAAGTATACAACTCAAAAGAAAGAGATGAGGGGCTAAAAGAGGATATCGTCCCAGAGGGACTCCTGATCATGCGAGCATATGGCTCTGATCTTCCAACACTGACAAAGGGTCTCCCGAATGAGCTGGACTCCGGAGTACTGATGACCTCCGTACCTGGCCTTATCCCGATTCTTCCATAAGACCCAGGTAGCTGTAATGCATGTTGTTCGTATTACGTATTTGGAATACGTATACGTATTTTATTTTGTATTTTCATATCTCCTTGGTTTGGTTTGGCTTGGTTATTCTTGGTTCGGGATGGCTTGGTTCTGTTTGGGATTGCTATTGGTTCATTAAGAACCAAAGGGTGAACCCCCTACCTACCACCACCACTACCATTTATTAACCCCACTTCTTTCTCTCTCTTCATTACTCTCCTTCTTTCCTCCATTAATTCTTCACCTACCAGAGAGAGGAAGAGAGAGGTCTAGGCAAGTGCAACTTGCTTCATGGAGTAACTTCAATTTTATTGCTTCATTCTCTTCCTTACAACATTCTAACTTACTTTAGAACTTGGCATTTTTACTTTCCATGGCTAGATTCTTGTAGATCTACATTTATATTATTTTCAGATTTCTTGGGTTTTGATCTACTTAATCTTGTTATTTCCGAGTTTTGATAGTTCCATGTTGTAGAGAATTTCGTTCTACCCCATTTTGACCTATGGAAGTTCGGATTTGGGCTCCGGATGATAGAGTTATGCAACTTGGAAGCTATGGCTTATGGTGTACTTCTCGAAAATTTGGAGAAGAAGTACAGTCTCGAGCCGCATAGTAGCACTTGACCGCATGAACATTTATGCGATAAGTCAGTTTCAACCGCATGCACTATTGCCTTGACTTGACCGCATGACAAGTTCATGCGGCAAGTATTCCTTCTAGCCGCATGAAGTCCTTCTTACTTAACCGCATGACTGAGCTTCCCAGTCCAGCCGCATGGGACTTCGCCCATCCCGAGCCGCATGAACTCCAACACTCGCGATCCGCATAGACCGCAGTCTCCCAGCCGTATGGGTTTGCTTCCCTTGACCGCATAGTCATTGCTCCCCCGCAGCCGCATGGGTTGCTCCTCCCCGGCCGCATGTACTTGATTGGTCAGCCAGCCGCATGGATCCATCCCCCGCCAGCCGCATGAGTTCCCTATCCTCCTAACTGCATATGTCTTGCCTTTCTCAGCCGCATGACTGAGTGGATCTCCGAGCCGCATATGACTGATACCCCTTTGACCGCATAAGCCTTTCCCTTTTTAGCCGCATGCGCCTGACCCTATTCAGCCGCATGGGCTGTTCTCTTCCAGCCGCATGAGATCATTTTTGGCCGCATATGCCTTAGCCGCATGGCTCTTCTATAGCCCTGTGTATTGAGATTTTATTAGATATTTTACGTCCATTTTATATCCTTACGCCTTTTATGAACTTGATAATCACGAATTTATTTAATATGTTTAGAATTGATAATTGAGCATGACCTGACAGTGACCCGTAGTGGTGCACTCCTGACATGACTAACATGACATGATAGTGGCCCGTCGTGGCACACTCTTGACAAGTACACCTGACATGATTATCTTGAGCAGCTGTTGCGATGGCTACCTGACATGACATGACCTGTATAATTAATCTGGACACCATGGACGATTGTGCTTGTACAAATATGTCACTACCACATTTCTAGTATGAGGGTATTTTTGTCATTTTTGGGGTAATTTAAATTTATTAGAATTAATTTGAATTTATGGGAATTTTTAGGAATTATTTTGAAATTGTTTGGACTAGATTGATTTTGGCTAGTTTGGACCCATGTAGACCAACCTAGGAGCTAACCCTAGTTAGTATGGACTTGGTTAGGCTATGTGACTCTAGTCTAACCTAGTATGACCTAAGTTAGTGGTAATTGATTCATTAGAAATTGATCTAGGAAATTTGGAATTAAATGGTTTGAGAAATGGCTTGTGATTTCACAAGTCATTTTGTGACTTAACCTAATAGGACTAGCCAACCTAGTTCAAACCCTAACCTAGCCCATGATGGTCGGCCACCCTATCCTCATTGGGATTCCCCCACTATAAAACCACTCCTAAAATCTAGGGCTAGCCTCCTTTCCCTAGGAATATTATTTCAAGAAGAAAGAGGTGAGTTCCCATCCTTCTAAATTCATATAAAACCTATTTTAGGTCCTATTTTTTCCCAAACTAGTTGCATTAGATCCTAAAATCATTATTCTTACTGTTGGTATTGATTGTTTGCAGGAAGGAAACAATTTGTGGGACTTTTGGTGGCTTGAGGAATCACTTTTTATTGGGTTTTTGAGAGCCTTGTTCATCAATAGGTAAAACCTATTCCAATCCATGAAATTTCTGTTTGTTTGCATTTTAGGAATGCCCTAGCCCTAACCTAACCGTAGGATAGGCTAACCCTAGGTTTTGGACCCATTTCGTGTCCGTATCGGACACATATCAGGGGATTGTTTAAGGTGTTCGACGAAATATCTCAAAGGACATTCCAGTCGAGTTTTTGGAATCTATTTGAATAGAAAATTAGCCCTAGGTGTCGCTTAGAGGGTCCCAGTGTCGTGTGATGATTCCTGTGTCGTGTCAAGTCGTGGGGGACACGGGAACACGCGGGTGCGGGTGCGGGTGCGTGCGCACGGCACTGTAGCTCCCCTGCTATTCGGGGGCTACTGCGCGCAGGATACGCCACCTCGACACGTAGAAATGGACACGAAGCATGGGGCACTGTCTGACACGAGGCTCGCAAAGTTCCACGAGTCCTCGTGTCGTGTCGGACACGTATTTCCGTGTGCACGGGAACACACTATGTGCGTGTGTGTTCTGAAATTGTATTCTGATGTTTAATCATTTTTAAATGTTTTTAAATGATGTTTTAATGATTAATTAGGTTCTAAATATCATGTTTAATCTCTGTTATTATAGGGTTACATATTTGTTTGGGTTTAATGTGGAGTTTTGGCTCGAATTGGTTTGAACTGTAAAATTTCTGATACATCACTGATACATACAATTCCAGTTTTTCAAACCCATTTAATTCCCCATTTGTTTAAGCTTGTTTACTGATTATTGTCCCTACATGTTACATATCATGTTAACTAGGTGTATGGCCTTCAAGTTAGGCTTTGGAATGTGTAGAATGGGATTTAGTGTTCAAGTTGGATCAACTCTTATGAACTGAATTTTTACATTCCTTGCTACCTGAGATTAAGTTCAAATTTTGAGAATTCAATGTGTTCACTGTTGCTTCCCTTAAGACTGAAATGAGACCTTAAACCTGGAATGTTACTGTACATTGATTCCCTTTTGGTATTGATTACTGAGTTCTGTATTTTGAAACAGATTTCCTTTCCCAACTGTTGATCCTGGTCTAATTGCTTTTATCATTGATAGTTCTTCCTACATGTTGTTTTCATATATTAATGAACATTTAGATTCATATAGGCTTTGGAAATGGTTATGGGGTATTAGTTTGGTCTGATTACTTCAACTGTTATTACTGATATGAGAACTGAGATTTAGTTTTAAAACCTGAGAATGGTTTTAAACCATATTGTTACATTGTAAACTGATTTCATTCCCTTTCATATGGTTCTTGAACCTGAGAATGGGGTATCCATTACCTGAGTTCCAGTTTTCCTTTTTGGACTGTCACTTTACTGATTCATTTCCATTGTTTACCTATGTTGTATTAACTTGGTTTAGAAATGTTGTTTCCAGTTTCCTATTTGATTGAACTGTGGACTGATTTATGGGTGATGATAACTGGAAGGGTAGTTGATTAATTAGTATTTGTTTGGACTGTTTCATGTATTATTTGAGTTGGGCTTGAGGCTTGGTTGTCTCTTCACTGTTTTTCTCTCACACCATCACACTCTTGTCACGCACAACAAACAGGCCTCTCTCTTTATATATATATATATATATATATATATATATATATATATATATATATATATATATATATATATATATATATATATGTGTGTGTGTGTATAATGTATGAGTGTATATATATATATACATTTCCTTGTTAGCTTAATGTTATAGGGTTATACTTAGCCTAGGGTTATATAGGATGTATATATATATATTTTATATATATATATATATATATATATATATATATATATATATATATATATATATATATATATATATTGTGTAGTGTGATGAATATGTGTATATGTGGTATAGTTAGACTTCTATATATATATAGAGTGATAGATTTTAGATATAGGTTGACTTGTAGACTAGTTGACCTAAATTAGACTTGGTTGACCTAGTTTGACTTCTAGAATTGACCAAGAGTTGACTTTGGCCTAGATTGACCTAGAATCATGTAGAATGCATAGTAGAACTTTATTTTGCCATTTTAGACTTGTTGTGACTTGTGCTGTTCTGATTAGGAGCCAGACACCACTCCTCGGACAGTACCTTTCATATAGGACACTCAGATACAGGCGATACATTCTCTGATCATTTCATATCCTGCTTAGAACTATTTCCTGCAGTAGATTACTTTACTTGTACTGTCACGTTGGTCACACGGATTGGTACTATACGGATCCCTTCTTGAGATGTTATCCTTAGGGAGCATCGGGTACTACATGTTCTGTACGTTTCACTTACATGTCGTATCACTATGCTTTACAGATTCTTCGATCACTTACGACATATACTCTTATGCTCACAGAGTCTCCTAGAATCCCCATTTTTGGGACTACTATGTATCACCCTTCGGGGGCTTATCACCTTTCAGAGGCTTATCACCTTTCGGAGGCTTATCACCCTTCGGAGGCTGTACATAGTATCATAACATAACCTGATTGGATCCTTGTGTATTGATTGGGGGTACGGGGGAGTAGAAGTAGACATGTGAATAATACCCAAGTAGTATCTTATCAGAATCTCTTCCATAGTGTCTTATCAGAATCTCCTATGCCATTTACATGTCTATATTGTACTCTGACTCACTAGCCACTGTTAGTCTTTATTTATAGTAGATATTTCTATTACAGCTTTTTCTCTCTGTTTACATACTGCACTTCTTTCAGTACTTGTATCTTACTTTACTGCATGATTATATCTTCTAACCTGCTATGAACTGTTGAGATGTACTGTACTCGCTCCTGTCCTGACTGGACCTGTTGAAAATATTACAGATGACGAGGAGGAGGCTTGCCTGGACACTTACTACGGGGCAGCCTTAGATGACACTTGCGAGCTGGACCCTCAGGAGGACCCAGCTCTAGCTGAGGATATCACCCCGATTGCCTAGATTAGATTAGTTAGGCTTATCTATCTTTTATGCAGTCTTGAAACATGTTTAGCTAGACTTTATTTGGAGTTCAGAGTTGTATATATTCTTTCATTCTGTATCTGAGACCTTGTACTGCTGGATATTGTTGGGATTATCTTAGACTACTTTTCATCTATTTATTTCCTTGAGATCTATTTCATATCGTGCTATCTCTTCCTTAGTTGTGATTAAGTTTTACTGCTATGTCACCCCCATTCGGGGAGTATAAACTGTTTAGAGATATATTGCTAGTTGATTGTTGACCTAGATCAGCGTTCTACCGCCGACACTGCGGCGTAGGTTGGGCATTATTACGTTCTCGTACCCTCACAGTGGGTGCGGGTCGTGACAAAATAATCCAGTCCTGTCTTGCATCATGTCTAGGAGGGGACTCCTGAGTACCACGGTCAGAAGTACCTACTGAAATGGACTAAGGCTAAATAACTAGATTAATACATTAGTCATAAGGAGATCTCTCAGCTACAGGCAATCCCGTTACCTGGGCACGCCTTGGGATCTGTAGTCTGTCGTCGAGTAGGGCACATTTCCAGCATACTGTCATGTGTTGCACCCTTCAAGCTACCTAAGGGTACATGCGTTTCCTGGACGATGTACCCACCTGAATTCAACCCTAATCTTTCAACCCGGGTAACCTGGATGGTCTGCAGGGCTTGTGGCTGTGGAATAATCTCACTGCATCTTGTTAGTAATTAGGCTTGTGATAACCCTAGTTAGTTAAAGTATCAAGCCGTAATTCTTGCTTGGCCGTGAAATGATTGGATGGAGTCTAACTAGTCTAGTCTTGCCCTGTTCCTGATAACTGCATGACCAGAATGCTTGTATTTATTTTACCGATAAATAGTGAGAATTCCAAGTTCTGTTCAGACGAAGGATTACAACCCCGGTCCTTGTTTGGTTTACGGGTTGTAACCTGGTTATCTGAATAGCTCCATGGTTATCTCGTCGTATATCATTCTGATGTATTTTCTTTATTTCCAGTTCTTACTTATTTATACTCTTGTGCTAATTGATGGTTTTAGTTCCTAAGTGAAGCCTCCTTTGTGGCACTTGCTCTTTCTGGGGTCTGACCCAGCTGGTTTTGTGTGGCCAGATTTTGGAGCAGCTCCAGAGGATCTACCGACCTTCCAGCCAGATGGTGGCCACTAGACGGAACCCTGGCAACGAGTGGGTTATTTTTGGCCCTCCCACTCTATTATAAAAATATTCTTTTGAGGCGTTTAGCCGACGAGCACCTGTTTAGCTCGATTGTACTTACTTACTGTCTGCCTACGGGCTGTAACATGATTAACAAATCCTAGGGTTGATCATGTATGACTAAACTCTTGCTAGTCCTAACATTTTGTAACGACTAGCTTCATGATCAGCTGAATATGTAATATTTGGGACGCCTTATTATTGGATATTTAATGATCATACATCTTGTAACATTTACTTATTTACTTATGATTGAGATACTAGGCTTGTTCAGGACCTTAGGAGACTGTTGGCTTGTAGTAAACCCTCATGTATCTAGACAGCCGTGACCGTATATCGAGATGGAATCCATTTCATATACGTAGCTGGCTATGTCTGCCCCCGCTCTCCAGTATTCTGGTTCTGGGGCATGACATGGTTTAAGTGGTGGCCCATGCAGGTCTTGTAAATCAAGATATGTGAGGGTTTACCGAATAGATGTCTCAATCAGTATTCGTCCTTGATTTCTGCTCGTATCTTCTGAATCCCTGGATTCTTGTCCTGATCATATGCTTATATCGTTGATCTGTCTTGGTCCTTCCTTATCGTTCCCCATGTCGTCGTCTTCAGCGGTATCGTTCCTGGACCTGCCGGTCAGCGAGGCGGAGCACTTCTCGCGGATCAGCAGCAACCCGGAGATCAAGCCCAGCATTCGAGAGTAGCCTCCAGAGTCGTGCCTTCTGACGGAGAACCACCAGTCCAGCCAGTTCAGCCTGCCGAGCCTGATGATGGCACTTTGGTAGGTCTCATCAGGACCTTGATAGCTTCTCAAGATCGCCGTGGAGACGCCTTGCACCAGGCAGTGACGGATGCCTTGACCAGAGGAGGTCATCAGGGTAACAGCGCGGCCAACAGCTTCAAGCGCTTGAACCCTCCGTTCTTCGACGGTAGTGAAGATGATATCGCAGCGGATGCGTAGCTTCAGGATACTGAGGTGATTCTTGAAGCAGCTAGGACCCTAGAGAACGAGAAGGTAGCCGTGGTGCGCCTACAGTTGCTAGATCTTGCCCGCAGCTGGTGGGCGGCTCAGGCCGTTGGATTAGTAGCACCCATTGCTTGGGCAGTATTCAGGAAGAGATTCCAGACCAAGTATTTTGATGCTGTAGCTCGGTAAGATCTACAGACGAGGTTCACCAATCTGAAGCAGATGGGCAGGACGGTCGATGGATATGTGGCCGAGTTTTCGAGACTCAGTCGGTTTGCTCCCACTTTGGTGGCAACCAAGTATGATAGAGCCCAACGATTCCAGCAGGGGCTTCACCTGGAGATCCTATTAGCAGTTGAGCAGTTTGAGCATCAGACTTTTGATGCAGTCTTGAGAGCAGCTAGGAGGCATGAGTATACCTCCCAGAGGATCGTGGATAGGGCCGAAGGTCGGAAGAGATCCCACGGTCAGATGAATCAGTCTTCAGCCCCAGCCCCGGCAGCCAGGGCTTTGACTATTGGAGCTCCGAGGCGGGCGGCCTCAGTGACGTCGGTTCAGCATTCTACCCCGACGTACCCTCAGCAGCAGCAGAAGCAGAAGCAGTCTTCCGCAGTAGGATGTTCTCATTGTGGGAAGCCAGGCCATATAGTGGCAGAGTGTCGCAGGGCGCAAGGATTGTGCCTGGCTTGTGGAGCACCAGACCATAGGGTTGGGTCCTGTCCGAATAGGGGTGGTTCATCATCGTCCAACCTTTCTAGCTCTTCGGTGAGAGGACCGGCTCCAGTCCAGCAGCAGCAGTATCCATTGTCGAGGCCCTTGCCGCCTTATTCCCAGGTATTCCAGCAGCAGAACCCCCAGCATTATGCTCAAGCCCAAGTCCAGAGTCAGAATAGGCAGCGAGGATTTCAGCAGAGGGGACCAGCACCCCGAGGGCATGGTCAGGCTATGGTGATGACCGCAGAGAAAGAATTGGCACCAGGAGAGGTGGTGGCAGGTACTATTCTCGTCAACTCCTTTCCAGCTTCAGCTTTATTTGATTTTGGTGCATCGCATTCTTTTATGTCTGCACGATTCGCGACACGGGTAGGATTAGAGCCTGAGTCATTATCAGTAAGGCTCAATATACTTACTGGTAACGGACTTGTGGGAGTCGATAGGGTGTTTTCCTCGTGTCGGATCGTAGTAAGCGGTAGGGAATTTCTCGCTAGATTGATAGAATTCCCGATGGCCGATTATGATGTGGTCTTAGGGATGGAAAGGTTGAGGAACCAGTATGCTAGAATAGACTGCCATATTGGTAGGGTTGTTTTTAGCATTCCAGGAGAGCCAGAGTTTTCATTTTCCAGAGGCGCAGTTGAGCCTTCTCCCCCAGTGTTGCGGATAGCAGTAGCAGCCGTGCAGTTGCCCCGGATAGTCGAAGAGTTTCCAGATGTTTTTCCGGAAGAGCTTCCAGGTATGCCGCCATAGCGGGAGATCGAGTTCACTATAGACTTGATTCCCGGAACAGCCCCAGTGTCAGAGAGAGTCTACAGAATGGCGCCGTCAGAATTGAAAATCTTGTACAAGATGATTGAAGAACTTCGAGCCAAGGGATTCATTCGTGCTAGTGGATCGCCTTGGGAAGCCCCGATGCTTCTTGTAAAAAAGAAGGATGGTACGTCCAGGTTATGTGTTGATTATCGTACCTTGAATTCAGTGACAATCAAGAACAGATATCCTCTCCCGAGGATAGATGACTTGTTTGATCAACTCAAAGGGGCATCAGTATTCTCGAAGATCGACTTGCGCTCAGGATATCACCAGATCAGAGTCAGAGAGCAGGACATCCCGAAGACAGCTTTCAGATCGAGGTATGGGCATTGGGAGTTCCTTGTTATGCCCTTTGGAGCGACCAATGCGCCGGCAGTACTGAAATAATCCAGTCCTGTCTTGCATCATGTCTAGGAGGGGACTCCTGAGTACCACGGTCAGGAGTACCTACTGAAATGGACTAAAGCTAAATAACTAGATTAATACATTAGTCATAAGGAGATCTCCCAGCTATAGGCAATCCCGTTACCTGGGCACGCCTTGGGATCTGTAGCCTGCCGTCGAGTAGGGCACATTTCCAGCACACTGTCATGTGTTGCACCCTTCAAGCTACCTAAGGGTACATGCGTTTCCTGGACGATGTACCCACCTGAATTCAACCCTAATCTTTTAACCCGGGTAACCTGGATGGTCTGCAGGGCTTGTGGCTGTAGAATAATCTCACTGTATCTTGTTAGTAATTAGGCTTGTGATAACCCTAGTTAGTTAAAGTATCAAGCCGTAATTCTTGCTTGGCCGTGAAATGATTGGATGAAGTATAACCAGTCTAGTCTTGCCCTGTTCCTGATAACTGCATGACCAGAATGCTTGTATTTATTTTACCGATAAATGGTGAGAATTCCAAGTTCTGTTCAGACGAAGGGTTACAACCCCGGTCCTTGTTTGGTTTACGGGTTGTAACCTGGTTATCTGAATAGCTCCATGGTTATCTCGTCGTATATCATCTTGATGTATTTTCTTTATTTCTAGTTCTTACTTATTTATACTCTTGTGCTGATTGATGGTTTTAGTTCCTAAGTGAAGCCTCCTTTATGGCACTTGCTCTTTCTGGGGTCTGACCCAGCTGGTTTTGTGTGGCCAGATTTCGGAGCAGCTCCAGAGGATCTACCGACCTTCCAGCCATATGGTAGCCACTAGACGGAACCCTGGCAACGAGTGGATTATTTTTGGCCCTTCCACTCTATTGTAAAAATATTCTTTTGAGGCGTTTAGCCGACGAGCACCTGTTTAGCTCGATTGCACTTACTTACTGTCTGCCTACGGGCTGTAACATGATTAACAAATCCTAGGGTTGATCATGTATGACTAAACTCTTGCTAGTCCTAATATTTTATAACGACTAGCTTCATGATCAGCTGAATATGTAATATTTGGGACGCATTATTATTGGATATTTAATGATCATACATCTTGTAACATTTACTTATTTGCTTATGATTGAGATACTAGGCTTGTTCAGGACCTTAGGAGACTGTTGGCTTGTAGTAAACCCTCATGTATCTAGACAGTCGTGACCGTATATCGAGATGGAATCCATTTCATATACGTAGCTGGCTATGTCTGCCCCCGCTCTCCAGTATTCTGGTTCTGGGGCGTGACAGTAGCCGTCGCTGCGACGATCTGATGGCTGTGGGAAGTGGAAGCCCGGCAACCCAGAAGATCGTTGAAGCACCCACTCCTCTGGTTCTGCCCGCACCGATGCGAGAGGGCCCTCCAAACCTGAATCGCGAGCTCCCCCTGACAGAAGATATGATCGATGGATTCGCTCTTACGCTCCAAGCAACAAGTGCAAGCGGACGCAAGGGTAAACCCGATGGTGTTGAGGGTGTCATCGTGTCACTCCCCGTTCCCAGAATAAGTATTTTATACGTGTACTTCTTGAATGCATTTATTCAATATTTATCATGTATTTGTTCTGTATTTAAATTCTTCAATTTCGCGCTGATTAATTTTCCTGTATTTTATTTTCTGCTTTATCTTGGCTCTTGGTTCATTTCGGTTCATGGTAAACCCACTTGTTGTGGTTTGGTTCAACATGGAAGGGAATGGATGGCTTGGATTTGGTGGAGAGAATGAATGGTGGAGATCCACTTGACCTTGATATAAAACTTCTTCTTTCATTCTCTTTCTTCATTCATTCACATTTACTCCTCCACCAAAACCCTAACCCACTTGTGAGAGGCAAGTACATCTTGCACACCATGAGGGATTTCATGCATCCCTATTTATTTTTAGTCCATGTTGTTCATCTTCTCTTCCTCTACAAGTTTAGGTCTTGAAGTTCTTGATTTCCATGGATGGTTGGGTGTAGATCTAAGTTTTAAGTTTTGGTTTTCATATGAATTTTAGGGTTTTGATCTATCAAACATTGTTGTTTTCGAAAATAAGTGGTTCCATGTTGTAGATAATTTAATTCTACTAAAGTTTGGCTTTTGAAAAGTTAGATTTCGATTTATTTTGTGGAAGTTATGGAAGAAGTATTTTGTTCGTTCTATATTCATCTGCAGCAGGAGTTGAGCCGCATATGGTATCGCAGTTGGGCCGCATATGCCGCATGAGCCGCATGTCGCAGTTGGTCCGCATGCATGTCGCAGAATAGGCCGCATATGCCTATTTTGGTTGTTTCTGACTGTTATATGTCCTATTTTGACTGAATCGTGGCTAGAATTTCTTTCAACTCCCAACATGAAATTTGTAGATCTTTTTCTTGGCTTCAAGAATATGTTACCAACTATTTTATACTAGTTATGTGTTGGCCCATTGGTCATAGTCAACCTGATTTTAATAATTGATCAAAACTCTGTCTGGATATACGAAGCTTGTTGGGACATCTCAGCTCCTTGGACATAAGCAAGATTGGATATTCACTCCGTTCAAGACTGAAGATCTGTTTGCCTACTTGAGTCTGTACTTCCTATGCAATATAATTTTTCATTTTATTTGAGTCTAGGAATACGTTGTACACCGAGTCGTACTGGCAAATAGGCTACTCCCAATTAGTTCAAAATATTTTTAAAATGACCTATCAAAATGTTTACAAAAAGGTTTTCAAAAAGGTTTTCAAAAATCACCAAAAATATTTTTTTTAAAACCCTAACCTAACCCTGACAGAACTCGGCCAGAGTTCGGCCAGAGTTCGGTTGGTGGCCGTTTGATTTTTGAATTCTCTGAAACTTGGTCCACCTGCAGTTGCGGATTTGACCGAGATTTGCTCATCGAGTTCTGCCCGAATTCTGCCTGAATTCTGACAGAGTTCTCCCTTTGGAATTCCTATAAATAGAGATGGATTTCGATCATTTCAATTCACTCATTCACTTTCAATCTTCTCTCTATCTAAAAAGCTTTCTGCCTTCCAAAGAGTTTTCTAGAGCTTTCATTTTCAGATCCCAAGCCAGTTACAATCCTCTAGTCGATTTGCCAGTGCGGTACGGTCTAGAAGTTTCTGAGAGATTGTAATCAGAAGGCTTGATTGAAGAATACCTCTTCACATTTGAAGTTGGACGAGTTCTTCGTATCAAAGCTCGCGTTGTAGAAGTTGCAAGGACTTCGTAAGAAAACTTGCGATTTTTCCTATAGTGGATTCAACTGGTAGCAAGAGTTCTACCGACTGGATTAGTCCTCAACAGAGAGATACCAGTATACATCGCTGTCTTTGCGTTTGCTTTCTGAACTCTGCCTTTACATTATTTTAACTGTGATTATATACTATGATTGTGTTGCTAACATTTTTTATTTAGCATTATTCCGCTGCCAACTCTATTCACCCCCCCTCTAGAGTATTACGCTTTACTATATCGTTCCTACAATTGGTATCAGAGTGGGTGTTACAGGTAAAGCGAGATAACAGTGCTATTATTTATTCATTATTTATTAGATCACAGCACATCACATGGCTACTATGAAATTCACAAGTGAAGGTCAGGCCACAAACAGACCCCCTCTGTTTGATGGTACTAACTACACTTATTGGAAAACACGGATGAGTTTCTTCTTGAAATCACTTGATTTTGACTTATGGGCTATTGTTCTTAATGGCTATCAGAAGCCACCTCGTATAAATGTCGAGGGAGTTTTGGTTGAAAAACCCCAAAGCAGTTATACAGAGGAAGAAAAGAAAAAGGCCAGTCTTGACGCACGTGCCATTAATGCTCTTTTTTGTGCCTTAGACAGAACAGAATTTAACAGGGTATCTACATGCACAACGGCAAATGGTGTGTGGAAGCTTCTCGAAGTTACACATGAAGGCACGACTCAAGTCAAGGAGTCAAAAGTCAGCAGACTTACTCAAGAGTACGAGGCGTTCAAAATGAAGCCAAATGAAACAGTCACACAAATGTTCGAGAGGTTCTTGGATATTGTAAACCCTTTGTCCTCCTTAGGCAAAGATTACAGTAACCACGAAAAGATTCGCAAACTCCTGTGAGCTCTCACCAAGAACTGGATTCCGAAGGCTACAGCTATCATTGAAGGAAACGACCTCACTACAATGTCACTTGAAGTACTCATGGGTAAACTACTCACTCATGAACTAGAGCTACAAGATTTTGAAGAACCTGCACCAAAGGAGAAGACTATCGCCCTCAAGGCTCAGCACAGAAAAGCTGCTGAAGATGACTCAGACAGCAGTGGATCTGACGCTGAAGATCAAGCTCTCCTAGCAAGGAAGTTCAAAAGATTCATGAGACATGAGAAGAGAGTCAAAGAGAACAACAGCAACAACTGGTACCAAGAAGATGCTGTCTGCTATGGCTGCAAGAAGAAGGGACATATGAAGAAGGACTGTCCCATCAACTCATCATCGAGCAAGAAGAACAACAGGTATGAAAAAGGCAACCTGAAAAGATCAACGTCTCGGAAATATGCCAACACCAGCATATGGCATGAGAGTGAAGCTAGCGACTCAGAAGATGAACATTCAGAGGACGCTGCAAACATCTGCTTCATGGCAATCGATCAGGTACCTACTGAACCTGTAGAAACATATGATGACTTCACCTTTGAGCAATTAGGAGATGCCTTCAGTGACCTGATGCTTGACTACAGGAAACTGCATAGTAAATATCAGACCGCTAAGAAGGTACTCAAAGAGTACAAAGGAGAAATATGAAGACTTACCGACCTACTAGCTGAGGTTAGAGCTAATGTTAGTGAGTCTGGTGAGCTTTCCTCTATAAAGCTCTTATTACACGAGACTAAACAGTCATCCGAAGAGAAAGACAAGATTATAGACCAATTGAGAGAAGATCTTTCTAGAGAAAAGAAAAGTCTTCAATCTGCACAAATCAGAATGGAATCACTCATTTCTGATTATACTAAGTTATATGACACTTCCAAAAGGTTGGAAATTAGGTTAGGAAAACAGCCTGAGCCTGCTGCTTCCTATCCTAACACGTGTCACTTACCGAAAATTCAGAACATTCCCAAGCCAAACACTGTCAGACCAAACCATATAAAACCTTTACCCCAAAAGGTTAAGCCCAAACATGATCATAGGTATGCATTCTTCTATACTAGAAAACCCAAACCTACCAACCATGCACACCACTCAGCTTTCAACACTCGATATGCACAATGTCATTATTGTGGCCTCATTGGTCATATATCATCTGCATGTAGAATGAGAAAGCTTGTAGATTTAAATGTTTATGCTTGGATACCTAAAGCTAACAATTCAGGACCCTACAAGAAATGGGTACCAAAGGTTTCATCTGCAAACTATTTTGTAGGTGGAACACCCTTCACATGCTAGAAGCAAATGGATCCTCGACAGCGGTTGCTCACGGCATATGACCGGTGATGCTACCCTATTTGCAACACTGTCGAAGAAGAAGAAGAAGGAAGGTTATGTTTCCTTCGGTAATAATTTGAAAGGGTATATTATTGGTATCGGTGATGTTGGTAAGTCTCCCTATCCAGTGATTAAAGATGTCTGTCTGGTTACCGAGTTGTGTAACACCCTGTTTCTGAAAATTGGGAATTTTTAAAAAAAATTATTATTTTTTTTATTTATTAGTGGTATTTTAGTCATGGTATGATTTTCTGGTAATTTTAGTTAAGTTAAACCAATTCTAAAGTCATGCTAAGTCATGACTTATGACTTTGTGACTTTGTTAGTAAACCTTAGTGTAAACCCTAGTTTCTCTAACCTAGAAGTTGCCATGACCATGAGAACTTGACCATAGGCTTAGAACATCATTTTGGTGGTTTTTAGCCATAGGGGTATTTTGGTAATTTTTAGGAATTTATTTGGAATTAAGTAGGATTAGTGAGATTTTACTATTCATGGACTTTTAGATTAGTGACTTGCTAATCCCTAACCTAATTACCCTAATCTATAGGTTAAACCCTAACCTAGAATGACTAAGGGGATTAGATATTCATGGTAGTTAAGCTATATAAATATCTAGATATTATTTATTGATATTTTGCTTAAATTATGCAAAATATCTTAAACCCTTTTTACAAAGTCCTTCCCTTAGCTTGCAAGCAACCCAAGGACACCCCCCCCATTGCTATGACCAGCCAAGAACCCCCCCCCCCTTGGCATGACCCCCTTCCTATATATTTTGATTAATTCATTGCATTTGCATTGAATTAAATTCATGAAAAATACCCCTTTACTTCAAAAATCCATAACTCTCAACCTAGTGATCCAAATTACTTCAAACCTCTTGCATTGGGTTCCTACAACCTAGAGGGTGCTAAGGGAGGCTAGCAAGTTGGACACAAGACTTGGACACACCCACAAGTGGACTTGGACACACCCCCTCATTATTTGAATTTTCAAGGATTTTGCACATAGAGGTAAATATATTTAACCTAGTTATTTTACTGGTTTTTCTTCATTATTGCATGCATATAGTTGTAATCTAGCTGTGGGTAAGGTTTGGTGAGTTTAGGGTTTTGTTTGGTGTGTATCGGACACGTGTCCTAATTTATTTACATTGTGTTTTAATGTGTTTAGCTCACTGTCACATTAATAATACTCACTGTTTTGTAAATCTTTTTAACCAAAAACCTAGCCTAGCTAACCCTAAACCTAACCCTAAAACACTGAGCACGTTTTGAGCTTGTGTCGTGTCCAAAACTGGACACAAAGCTCACTGGACACAACACTGTTAGACACTGTTTTTACACTGTAAAATCCCCTGCTACCACCCCCTTAGTTCTCCCTACACACGACACTAGGACACGAGAAATTTTGTGGACACGAGGGGGCAATGTCTGCGCACATGCCCCCAAAATTTGGTGTCGCCTCGTGTCGTGTCGAGTGAGAAATCTCACTCGCACTGGACACGGGCTGTCAGCGCACACACGCACAGACACCAACTTCGAGTGTCTCGTGTCGCACGGACACGACACGATGACACCTCGTAGTGACACGAGAGTGTATCCCTATAGTTGGCGTACACGAGGACACGAGCACGAGGTGTGTCGTGTCCTGTGTCGCGAGCACGAGATGTGTGCATCGCTGCACGACGCGGTGCAGAACACTGAGTATCAGTCGATTTCCTTCGACTGATACGGAGTTCGTGCCGTGTCCTGAGGACACGTGGACACGAGACAGGCTACCTAAACCCTAGACCAACCCTAGGCGAACCTATCCACACGTGCACGAGACTTCTAGACACGTGTGTCGTGTCCTAGAGCTAAGTGCACGCGTGCACGACGCTGTGACACTGTGACTTACCCGTTTGTGTTTTTAAACCCGTGGACACGCCGTGTCGTGTCGTGGTGTCGTGTCAGGCACCTAGGACACTAGGGTATGTGCGGGGTGTCGGTTACCAACCTTGGGATACGAGTCTTAGCTCGTTGGGTTGCGTGTATTTCGATTTTCCTCAAATCGGGTGCACTGTGCACTGCCAACTGTTTTGGGTTATTTTCCCAGTTTTTGAATTCCAGTTTTAAACCTAATTTTGATGTGAATTATACATTGTATAGGTGTATTTTAGTACGTATATATATAGTATATATGTATAAGTGTGTGTAGGTGAAATTTGGGGCTAATTGGTTGTGTGTAGGTGTAGTTATATGTATATACATATATATGTATATATGTATTCTGTTATGTGTGTGTTGGGGGTGTGGTTCCAGGTTCTGAAACCCCCCACTGTTCACCTCTCACTCTTCCTCACAGTCTCTCTCTCTCAATGTCTCACTATCTCTAACTCTCTCTCTCTCTATTTCACTCTCTCTCCTTCCTCTCTCTATATATGATTATATATATATAGGTTATTATATATATATATATGTATATATATATATGATATATATTTTGTGTTAGATATATACATAGTGTTATTTATTTATATATATGTAGGGTTGGGTATTATATATGGGTATTTCCATATTAATATATAGTTAGGCCTATATATATATATATATATGTATAGCCTTAGTTATAGGTTTATGTGAAAACCTAGACAATGGCCTATGGCCTAAGTGACTAGCCCATAGTCTTGGGACCAACCCCATTGACCTAATGACCTAAAAACCCAACATGTTGACCCTTGTTGACTAAGGGTTGACCAAAGTCAACCTTAGGTCAAGAGTGACCTAGTTAACCTAAAAATGACTAGGAATGACCTAAAACAACTAGTTTGACTAGTTTGACTAAAACCCTAACTAGTTGACTAGTGTTGACCTAGCTTTGACTAGATAATTGACCATTGTTGACCAAAGTCAACTATGGGTCAACCATGACCAAATTAACCTAGAAATGGCTTGGATGAACATAGAAGGACTTATTGACTAAGATTTGACTAAACCCTAGGCTATTAACTAGTTGGTTTAGGTTTGACCTATATATAAGTATATTATTGTGACTTGGGTTTTGTGGAAGACCTATGTAGATTAAGATATGTATGGGGTTAAGTTAGATACTTAGAGTTGAGTCATGACTTGAGATTGGAATATGGGATTAGCTTGAATATAGGATTAAGGTTGGTATTATATATATATGTATTTATATGTGGTATACTTGTATAGGTATTGGTTATACCCTAACCTTGTGGCGTAGTACCTTAGATAGTCTAGATTGACCTAGCTTGACCATATTGACTAGCATTTGACTAGTCTGACCATTGATTGACTAAACCCTAGATAACTTAACTAGTTTGACCCTATTTGACCTTGTTTGACTTTAATTGACTTAGTTTGATTTCCTGTAACCTAGTATGACTTCCTGTGACCTAGTTTGACTATTAGAGTTTACCAAGAGTTGACTTTTGACCAGATTGACCTAGAATCATGTAGTATGCATTGTATACTTTATTTTACCATTGTGGATACATTGTGACTTGTATTGCTCTGATTAGGAGCCAGACACCTCTCCTCAGGCAGTATATCCTCTTCAGACATTCAGTTATCAGGCGAGTACATTCTCTGACCGTTTCATACTTGTTCAGGCTTTACTTCTCGCTCTAGATTACTTTACTTGTTGCTGTCACGTTGGTAACACGGATTGGTACTATATGGATCTTTACATGAGATGTTATCCCCCTCGGGAGCATCGGGTACTTCATGTTATGTGTGTTTCACTATCATCATGTACTCCTATGCTTTCATTATTCATGTACACTCATGTGATCATGTACTCTCATGTTTACTGAGCTCTCATGTATACTATCATGTGCACCCTTTCATGGGCCCCATGTGATATCATGTACAATAACGTAACTTGTATAGATCCTTGTGTATTGATTGGGGTAACGGGGGAGTAGAAGTGGTCATGTGAATAATTCCAAAGTAGTGTAATCATGTGAAAACTCAGTAGTGTAATCATGTGCAAATTCTAGCCATTCACATGCCTATCTTGTGCTCTACATCACTAGTCACTACAGTTCTCTATATACAGTAGATATTTCATTACAGCTATCTCTTTTACAGCGTATATTTCCTTTCAGCAGTTTATGTATCTTACTCTATTGCCTGTATCGTATTTCCTAACATGATATGCACTGCGTGAGATGTATTGTGCTCGTTCCCGTCCTGATTGGACCTGTTGAAAATATTACAGAGGATGAGGATGAGGCCCTGGTGTCTACCTATTTTGGAGCAGGACTAGATGATACTTATGTTGTGGACCCCCAGCAGGATCCACCTGCAGTTGAGGAGGATGTTCCAGTAGTCTAGACCAGTTTAGTCTAGGCAGTCTTTTCTATATCTTTTTGTCTCACATCTGAGTTGTATTTTGAGATGTTGAGTTATGTAGACTCTTAGACTATTTGTATTATGAGTTGACATTCTGGATGTTATGTATCTTAGACACTTAGTCTTATTTTTTTTTCTATGCTATGGTTCTCTTTGAGTTACTATCTATCTTCTGTCTTTCGTTCTTCTACCCTAGATGTGATTGAGATGTATATTGTTATGTCACCTCCATTCGGAGAGTATAAACTGTACAGGTACTTTGGTATTGTTAGATGATTGACCTAGGACAGCGTTCTACCGCCGACACTGCGGCGTAGGCTGGGCGTTGTTACGTTCTCGTACCCTAACAGTGGGTGCGGGTCGTGACAAGTTGAAACATAATCTGTTCAGCATAAGTCATCTAGCTGATCATGGTTATGGTATCAACTTTGGCAAAGACAAATGTACTATAGTTGATAGCTCAACTGGTAGTACTATCTTTGAAGGAATCAGGGAAGACAATATATATGTTTTCTATTTGCTGGAAGAAGCTAACATTTCAGGTAGATGCTTAATGGCCAAAAGTGATGAGAGTCATCTATGGCACATGAGACTCGGTTATGCAAACATGGATACAATTTCAAGATTATCCACAAAGAAGATAGTACGCGGTTTACCATACATAACATTCAAGAAGGATTCGGTATGCAGCCAATGTGAAAAGAACAAGGCTACCAGATCCACATTCAAGTCTGTAAACGCAGTATGTACTACTAGACCTCTACAATTGCTACACATGGATTTATTCGGTCCTAGCAGAGTTGCTAGCCTCGGAGGTAAATTATATGCATTTGTTATTGTAGATGATTTTTCTAGATACACGTGGGTATATTTCTTGACACGCAAGAATGACGCATTATCCGAATTTGTCGCCTTTTGCAAGAAAGTACAAAATGAAAAAGGTTACATGATCACTCGAATTAGAAGCGATCATGGAGGCGAATTCGAGAATGCTGATTTCGAGCAATTTTGTGACACACACGGTTTCATACACGAGTTCTCCTGCCCTAGAATTCTACAACAAAATGGAGTTGTGGAACGTAAGAACAGAACTCTAACCGAAATGGCCAGAGTGATGTTAAATCAATTTAGCCTACCCAAATACTTCTGGGCTGAAGCTGTCAATACAGCTTGCTTTGTGCTCAATAGAGTTCTAATTCGACCCAAATCGAAGAAGACTCCATTTGAGTTATGGTTTGATAGAATTCCTTCAGTTTCATACTTTAAGATTTTTGGCTGTAAGTACTTTATTCTTAATACTAAAGACAACTTGGGAAAGTTTGACGAAAAGGCCGATGAAGATATATTTCTAGGTTATGCGGCAAAGAGCAAAGGGTACAGAGTCTTTAACAAACGTATCATGATCATCGAAGAATCAATCAACGTCACTTTTGATGAAATGAACCAAATATCTCTCGATGATAGTGATGAAGATCTGCCTACATCAAGTTCAACATCAGCTGAATCTGAACCAAGCTCTGCACTAGCTGAACCCCCTAGAGGAGATCCAGGAACCAGCTACCTACAGAGTCTACCGAAGAGGTTAAAATTCACAGCTGATCATCCACAAGATTTAGTAATTGGTGACATTACCAAAGGAGTAAGTACTCGATCATCCAGTAAAGATATTATTTCTAGTGTTGCATTTATTTCACAGCTAGAACCTAAATCTATTGATGAAGCATGTAGTGATAGTTTCTGGATAGATGCCATGCAAGAGGAATTAAACCAATTCGAACGGAATCAAGTTTGGGAACTTGTTCCCAAGCCTATTGATCATCCGGTCATTAGCACCCGTTGGGTATTCCGAAACAAACTAAATGAGGATAGTTTAGTAACTCGTAACAAGGCTCGACTCGTAGCTCAAGGATATAATCAAGAAGAGGGTATCGACTACGATGAGACTTATGCCCCAGTTGCGAGATTAGAATCCATTCGAATGTTATGTGCATTTGCATGTTTTCATGATTTTAATCTTTTTCAAATAGATGTAAAAAGTGCTTTTCTAAATGGCTTTATAAAAGAAGAAGTTTTTGTAGCACAACCTCCAGGTTTCACGGATTTCAAAAATCCTGACCATGTTTTCAAGTTGAAGAAAGCCTTATATGGTTTGAAACAAGCCCCTCGTGCTTGGTATGACCGTCTAAGCTCTTTTCTACTTGACAACGGTTTTTCAAAAGGAAAGGTTGACACTACAATTTTTATTAAATCTTTTAATGGCAAGCTGCTTTTAATTCAAATTTATGTTGATGATATCATATTTGGATCCACTGATGAATCTCTTTGTCAAGAATTTTCTAAGTGTATGCAGAATGAGTTTGAGATGAGCATGATGGGAGAGCTGAAGTTCTTTCTCGGATTGCAAATCAAATAAACCGATAATGGGACGTTCATTAATCAAGCCAAGTACTCAAAAGATTTGCTAAAGAAGTTCGATCTGGACAATGTCAAACCTATTGGCACTCTGATGGCAACTTCAACAAAACTTGATTCTGACGAACAAGGCAAGCCAGTCGACACACGTAAGTATCGAGGTATGATTGGTAGTTTACTTTACTTAACTGCTAGTCGTCCAGATATAATGTTTAGTGTTTGCCTGTGTGCACGTTTTCAAGCTAACCTAAAGGAATCACATCTGACCGCAGTTAAGCGTATCTTCCGATACCTTAAGGGCACTTCTTCTGTCGGCTTGTGGTATCCCAAAACTAAATCCTTTGACCTTATTGGTTATTCGGATGCAGATTTTGCGGGATGCAAGGTTGATAGAAAAAGTACTAGCGGTACATGTCATTTCTTAGGCAAGGCTCTAGTCTCTTGGTTTAGTAAAAAGCAAAATTCTGTAGCCTTATCAACAACAGAGGCTGAGTATATCGTCGCAGGACGTTGTTGCGCTCAGATTTTGTGGATGAAACAAACCCTAGAAGACTTTGATTTATTTTTCACACATATTCCCATTTTCTGTGATAACACGAGTACCATTAATTTGACTAAGAATCCTGTATGTCATTCTCGTACTAAACATATCGAGATTAGACATCATTTTCTTAGAGATCATCATCAAAATGGAGATATGAACCTTGTGTACATAGATACTGAAAATTAATTAGCTGACATCTTCACTAAACCTTTAGCGGAAGATCGTTTCAATTATTTACGTCGAGAATTAGAAATTTTGGACGTCAATAATATTAATTGATTTTATTTTATGATTATATATCATTATGCAAAAACTGTGTTAGAGACAAGCTAATAAAGAGTCTGTCTGTCACCACAACTACGGTTGAAGCGAAGCGGTACTTAAGAGTTCCTCGGTGAACCTCCGCCAGCTGGGACAGTACTCCTACAGCTAATCTGAGACAGTCGCTGTGTAACGACATTTAATTCATAAAATATTATTAATTATGTTATTTGAAGACTAAAATAACTAATCTTTGAATTAAATATTTGCAACGAGTCAATGAAAAAGAAGTAGCACAAATCAACTTTGAAAGAACCCTAGGCGAATTCGGCCAGAGCTCTGACCGAATTCGGCCCGAGTTCGGTTGAGGGTGTATGTGTATATATACAGAACCCGAGAGCTTCTTCTCTTTCATTACTTCCAAACTAATTACAACAGCAGCAGCAGCCGACCCCGACCTCCAAACCCTAGTTCTTTACCAATCTATTGCTTCCAATCTACTTGGTAAAATCCTTCCAAAATTTGGAATCGTGCGGAGATCGTTCTTCTCTACAACATATCTAATTTTCGTGAGGTATAACTGTCACGCCCCGCTCCCGTATAAGAGCGATCGTCCTCGCTAAGGCGTGATGCCGCACGAGCCTAGATTGCGCTCGTGCAAGGCGGATCCCATAACGGCCGATTACAGCGGCTGCGACGGGGTCGTCGCAGAGAAGTCCCGAGCAGAGACATTGAACACGCAGCGGAAATTTAGAACAAACACAAGTTATTCAAAGAAGCCCCTTTTATTGATATTGAAACAACGGTTACATTGGGGGCGCAAGGCCAAGATTACAATTACTCAGATACACTCGCCTCACATTACAAATCACTCTGCTCTCTCTCATCTCTCGATACAATACTTGTCGATCCAGTGGAAGCTTCGGAAGGCGATGTCCATACATTATGTCCCGTATAAGTCTTCGAATCCATGCGGCTGCACGCTTCGAATCGCCAAGGAACTTCGTGCCTCGACGCATCTAAGCGAGCTCCGCGCCACGAGCTTCTACCTGTGCCTGCACATAAATACTGTGTGGGTGTCAGTACCACTGTACTGGTGGAGTGAGCTCCTCGCCCACCCATACAGAACCGACACGTTTATTTTACTTTGTGCAACACAAGCCCCCCCTTTAATATTTGTCTTTCTAGTCTTGCCTTAGAATCGATTTTAGGACCGACGCTCGGCCTATTTAGTGTCTTTAGACCATCTCCGTGCCTTGCACTAATAACGTACCCATACTTTGCCTCTAGACCTTTCTCGTGCTTGCATTGTCAACGTACCGACTCATACTTGTCTTTCGTACCATACTCTTGGACGTAACGACTAGGTTGTGTCATTTACTTGCCCTACGGCCCTTCTCGACTTAACTCGAAACGTATAACCCAACTGGTGGAACCGATGTTGAGAACTCAAGTACGACAACGTATCTCGTGCCGAAGCACGTGTCTTTACGTATAACCGAATCGTAAGCTTTATAACACTTTGGTGCAACCGAGCACACATTTCACAACACAACGCATACCGTGCTTACGCTTCCTTTGTTACGACCGATACCGTGCATGCGGATTCGCCGCTTAGCACGCCATTTATCTATATGAAAGGCCACTGGCATGACAAGCCATCGCGGACATAGCTCGGGTAGGCGGCGGGTCCTTCGATGCAAGGTAGCTAGCCCCATGGAAAGCCCCCGACTACCCACGCAATAAAAGCATGCGCGCTATAACGTCTACCCCCTAGGATGACTGGGCCCGGTGCCCCGGCGTATAACCAGTCTAGGCAGAAATCCTTGTCGACAAGGTGTCCAATGACCACGCACCTACGAGACATTCTAGACTCACGTAAATGCATGGCCTACTTGTTGGTACGACCGGAACTATACTTAGCAACTCGTGCTCTAAATCACACTTGGCATAACGTGCCTCGGGATCGCGAGACTCCCAACCGAGGGATCGCCTCGAACTTCTTAACGTGGATAGGAACGCGAGACTCCCAACCGAGGGACCGCCTCGAATACTTAACGTGGATAGGAACGCGAGACTCCCAACCGAGGGATCGTCTCGAAACTCAACGTGGATAGGAACGCGAGACTCCCAACCGAGGGACCGCCTCGAAACTCAACGTGGATAGGAACGCGAGACTCCCAACCGAGGGACCGCCTCGAATACTTAACGTGGATAGGAACGCGAGACTCCCAACCGAGGGATCGTCTCGAAACTCAACGTGGATAGGAACGCGAGACTCCCAACCGAGGGACCGCCTCGAAATTCAACGTGGATAGGAACGCGAGACTCCCAACCGAGGGACCGCCTCGAATACTTAACGTGGATAGGAACGCGAGACTCCCAACCGAGGGACCGCCTCGAACTTCTTCGAACTCGAGGGAACGACTACTACGTAGCCTTCCAACTTAACTTGAACAAAACGTGTTCCTTAAGTGTCATGGGTCGTGGCTAACTTTACATCGTGCCAATCGTGGCTCGTGCCTGTAACTGACTTCTGTCTTACGCGACGTTATCACCCAAGTCATACGTTATATGACGGGCCTTGAGATCGTGGGACTATTTAACTTGGCAATCGCAGAACGAGCGGGACGGCACTTAGAATGACTTAGGTCGATCGGCATAACTTTGCCTAGCTTACTCAAGCCTATAACTTAACCCGAGGGACGAGCCAAGGCTATGCCAAGCCTTGCGCAGTGGAAACGAACATGCTTTATCGAGCATTTACGCGGGCGACGCCTATGACTTAGGCTAACTCATCGTTTGTGTCGAATACCAACTTTCCTTCTCCCAAGCCACGGGACGAAGGATCGAGTGTCATTTTAAAGCACGCTGAGCTGACTTCTATTGAGACCGTGGGACCATTTTCCATGTTCTAAGACATTCCGACGGGTCGGGATTACTCCCTTAGCTATGTGCGTTCGTAGCTTTTATATTAGCCTACTTGTGCAAGTTGAAACCACACGAATTATTAAGTGAAGGCAGAGATGAGGCAAGTTCACCGAAACTCCCCCACCTGAGCGATGTCTTCGAGTCGCCGTTGTAAGGCCAAGTCTGAACGCCGTCGGCGTTCCGATTCCTCCGATTGACTTTGCGGGACGGGGCACTACAACATACACCACTCAGAACAAGTCTCGTCCTCGAGACTTTCCTGAAGGCAAGCCATCCTACATTTCTATGGCCAAGACTCAATCGTACACATTTCGCCTACGCGTTTCTTCGATTTGGAGCCACGCTCGTACTTATCGCTAACTTAGTCGTAAGGCACACTAATCGATCAACCAACATTCGAACTCGTCTAAAATCAATGATCGTATTACCATCAACATTTCTTTGAAACTCACGATTTCAAAATCCTCGACACTTTTTCGTTCCTCAAGTCTCACTTGATTCAACGTATCACTTAGTTGGATCGTGCACATATTCCAGGCGTCCCCAAAATACATGCATTTCAGCCAAGCCTCGTGATAGAGAATCCGCCATCACCACTCGAGTCGGATCGTGCACATATTCGGGCGTCCCTGATATACGTGCATGTCAGCCAAGACTCGCGAGTGGTGCCTCCGTAACTCCTATCGCTTCGCGCTCGAATGCCTGCCTAACCGCTAGGCTTTGTCTTTTCGTCAGTACTGGAATCATAGTTCCCAAACAACGATATCAACACTGACCCCATCCTAAGGTCAAACCAAATCGATGGTACGGGGTTTTCTACCCAAGCTCGCATCACTCCGATTTCTAAACATCGAGCATCGATTTCCTACGCACATCCCCATATTCGTCGCACGGGGTACGAGTCGTATCGGTAAAGCCATCATACGATAATTCACGTTTCAACCAATCCTCGATAAGAACATATCGCTCGTTCATCAAGCCATTTCGTATTGTCTATCTCTTCGAACACGTTCGACATAATCTGCCTATCAATCTTTCCAAGTCAAGCACGCTACAACACGATTCATCGCAAAACCATAATTCATATTTCATACTTCCAAAATCATCTATTCCAATTCACGCAATCGATTCACAAGGTCGTCTGACTTAACAATATGTTGTGCTCCGATCTCACGCGAGTCCGATTATCCACGGTGGTTCATGAATCACCATACAACGCACCCGCAGAATAATCATTCTCATCGGGGCGTAACACTTGTTTTGGGTCTAGACTAAATCATTTTCGATGCGCGGATTGGACCTACACAATCCTCAAGTTTCATCCATTCGTCAATTATTCGCATCAAACCAATAAGTCAAGACAATCAAAGTTGTCGCATCCAAATTTTCCGAGTTTGATCATTCCCGCGACATGAATCACCATGTCAGCGCTCACGCGGAACGATCGTCCCAAATTCGATGCAACGCATGTGCGAGTCTAGAGTAGCGCTCGCGCAAGACAAGACCGTCGACGTTGTGGTTATCAACGCAACCATCAAAACACGATCACTTTTATCCAACATTCACCTCAAGCAAAATCCTAAGTATTGCATCCAACCGAATAATAGCACTAGCACGATCGTCATTCACCGAATCCGAGTACCTCCGAGTTATTGTATATCATCTTTGATACGCCTCAATACCATCGACGATATACGTAACCTGACGATCTTCGTTTGTAACGAATTCTGAGTCGTGCAAATGATGCTATCGTCCGACTGCTTATCTCCTCGAATCGTTTACATCATCAATTTCTTCAACCCAAATTCACGTATCGTTTATCCGTCGATCTTAAGTCATCGACTACATATTTCTTCAATCAAGTCATCCATTTATTCTATCGTTTAGAATTTCCATTCAATCATTTCGTAATTCGCACTATCGTTTACAAATCGTTCGAACGGTATCACGTTTGCGACTCTCGAATCATGACCATCTAAGCGCTACTCGTTCTAAGGCTTTGCGATATCATCGCTTGTCGACATACTCGTACTATCTGTAACTCCTCTGGTCCTGCTCGAATAATTTCTATAACGTCCATACACCACTCGGCTTCGAGCCATCCGATCTAGTCCTCAATCACGTTCGTATCGACGCACTAAGTCGTTCGCACAATCCTCAAAATCCAGAACAATCTTTCGTGTACGCCTAAGCGTTAGTCTGATAACGTTCCTATCGATATACACTCCAAGTGTATTTTCGTTCCCGATCGAGCGATACTTGATATCACTCGCAATTCGTTTGCACCCATAAGTCGAGGTGCGCGATACGAAACACAACTTAGCCAAAAGGCCGTATGTATAACCATTCTGTGCGGACAACATTCCAAGTTTGCACGCTCAATTGCTAGGGTCGACGTTGGACTAATTAGGCATACACGCGACTTGCTAAGGTCAACGTAAGACTATTCGGCACACGTGCGACTTTGCTAACATTGGCACATACTTTCTATCGAGTCAAGTTTGTAACGTTCGGCACAAAGGCCCTATCGACGCATTTGGCAACGGCCTACCGATGCATTAGATTGAACGCTTGTACGAGCTTTCGAAAATATTTAGACTTATTGTATGGACATGCCGAGGGACATTTGAGAGAGAGCGCACCAACGATAACAACTTGCGGAAGCAACAGAGTTTTACGGAAACATCGAAGTTAAAGAATTCAATCGATGGTCCAAGGACGTAAAGCCGTGCTTTGATACCACTATGTCACGCCCCGCTCCCGTATAAGAGCGATCGTCCTCGCTAAGGCGTGATGCCGCACGAGCCTAGATTGCGCTCGTGCAAGGCGGGTCCCATAACGGCCGATTACAGCGGCTGCGACGGGGTCGTCGCAGAGAAGTCCCGAGCAGAGACATTGAACACGCAGCGGAAATTTAGAACAAACACAAGTTATTCAAAGAAGCCCCTTTTATTGATATTAAAACAACGGTTACGTTGGGGGCGCAAGGCCAAGATTACAATTACTCAGATACACTCGCCTCACATTACAAATCACTCTGCTCTCTCTCATCTCTCGATACAATACTTGTCGATCCAGTGGAAGCTTCGGAAGGCGATGTCCATACATTATGTCCCGTATAAGTCTTCGAATCCATGCGGCTGCACGCTTCGAATCGCCAAGGAACTTCGTGCCTCGACGCATCTAAGCGAGCTTCGCGCCACGAGCTTCTACCTGTGCCTGCACATAAATACTGTGTGGGTGTCAGTACCACTGTACTGGTGGAGTGAGCTCCTCGCCCACCCATACAGAACCGACACGTTTATTTTACTTTGTGCAACACAAGCCCCCCCCTTTAATATTTGTCTTTCTAGTCTTGCCTTAGAATCGATTTTAGGACCGACGCTCGGCCTATTTAGTGTCTTTAGACCATCTCCGTGCCTTGCACTAATAACGTACCCATACTTTGCCTCTAGACCTTTCTCGTGCTTGCATTGTCAACGTACCGACTCATACTTGTCTTTCGTACCATACTCTTGGACGTAACGACTAGGTTGTGTCATTTACTTGCCCTACGGCCCTTCTCGACTTAACTCGAAACGTATAACCCAACTGGTGGAACCGATGTTGAGAACTCAAGTACGACAACGTATCTCGTGCCGAAGCACGTGTCTTTACGTATAACCGAATCGTAAGCTTTATAACACTTTGGTGCAACCGAGCACACATTTCACAACACAACGCATACCGTGCTTACGCTTCCTTTGTTACGACCGATACCGTGCATGCGGATTCGCCGCTTAGCACGCCATTTATCTATATGAAAGGCCACTGGCATGACAAGCCATCGCGGACATAGCTCGGGTAGGCGGCGGGTCCTTCGATGCAAGGTAGCTAGCCCCATGGAAAGCCCCCGACTACCCACGCAATAAAAGCATGCGCGCTATAACGTCTACCCCCTAGGATGACTGGGCCCGGTGCCCCGGCGTATAACCAGTCTAGGCAGAAATCCTTGTCGACAAGGTGTCCAATGACCACGCACCTACGAGACATTCTAGACTCACGTAAATGCATGGCCTACTTGTTGGTACGACCGGAACTATACTTAGCAACTCGTGCTCTAAATCACACTTGGCATAACGTGCCTCGGGACCGCGAGACTCCCAACCGAGGGATCGCCTCGAACTTCTTAACGTGGATAGGAACGCGAGACTCCCAACCGAGGGACCGCCTCGAATACTTAACGTGGATAGGAACGCGAGACTCCCAACCGAGGGACCGCCTCGAATACTTAACGTGGATAGGAACGCGAGACTCCCAACCGAGGGATCGTCTCGAAACTCAACGTGGATAGGAACGCGAGACTCCCAACCGAGGGACCGCCTCGAAACTCAACGTGGATAGGAACGCGAGACTCCCAACCGAGGGACCGCCTCGAATACTTAACGTGGATAGGAACGCGAGACTCCCAACCGAGGGATCGTCTCGAAACTCAACGTGGATAGGAACGCGAGACTCCCAACCGAGGGACCGCCTCGAAACTCAACGTGGATAGGAACGCGAGACTCCCAACCGAGGGACCGCCTCGAATACTTAACGTGGATAGGAACGCGAGACTCCCAACCGAGGGACCGCCTCGAACTTCTTCGAACTCGAGGGAACGACTACTACGTAGCCTTCCAACTTAACTTGAACAAAACGTGTTCCTTAAGTGTCATGGGTCGTGGCTAACTTTACATCGTGCCAATCGTGGCTCGTGCCTGTAACTGACTTCTGTCTTACGCGACGTTATCACCCAAGTCATACGTTATATGACGGGCCTTGAGATCGTGGGACTATTTAACTTGGCAATCGCAGAACGAGCGGGACGGCACTTAGAATGACTTAGGTCGATCGGCATAACTTTGCCTAGCTTACTCAAGCCTATAACTTAACCCGAGGGACGAGCCAAGGCTATGCCAAGCCTTGCGCAGTGGAAACGAACATGCTTTATCGAGCATTTACGCGGGCGACGCCTATGACTTAGGCTAACTCATCGTTTGTGTCGAATACCAACTTTCCTTCTCCCAAGCCACGGGACGAAGGATCGAGTGTCATTTTAAAGCACGCTGAGCTGACTTCTATTGAGACCGTGGGACCATTTTCTATGTTCTAAGACATTCCGACGGGTCGGGATTACTCCCTTAGCTATGTGCGTTCGTAGCTTTTATATTAGCCTACTTGTGCAAGTTGAAACCACACGAATTATTAAGTGAAGGCAGAGATGAGGCAAGTTCACCGAAACTCCCCCACCTGAGCGATGTCTTCGAGTCGCCGTTGTAAGGCCAAGTCTGAACGCCGTCGGCGTTCCGATTCCTCCGATTGACTTTGCGGGACGGGGCACTACAATAACTCCCTCTCTCTTCACCTTTCAAATTAGTGCTTTTTATTTCAATGGCACCTAGATTTAATCCGTCAAAGAGGAAGAAGACCACTCCTAGTGAGGAAGGGTCCTCTTCGAATCCTCATACGGATTCTTTGTTTTCGCCGGTCCAAAAGAGCGACGGCGCTTTCGATGGGTTCTTCTTTCAAACCCTCGATCAAGCTTTATTATGGTACGGTGACTTTTCCACCCGTTCCATATGTAGCGGCGCTCCGGTTAAATGGACGGTATTCCCTGATCATCGTCACTTATTTGAGGCATTAGGGTTACACTTACTTGTTAAACTATGCTTCCCAATAGCTACCAATGCCATTAGATTGTTCTATTGCAATCTCGTAGTTAACACTTTTGACGTGAGCACACGTGTCGGAGGCATAGACATTGACTTCAATGATGTCCTTCTAGCAGAGATTCTTGGTATTCCCAATGAAGGTGAACCGCTAGTTGATATCACGGAATTCGATTTCCCCGAAGGCACAACACTCACGAGTTTCAAAACGGAACTTTGTGCACCTGACAGAGTACGTTCTGGAAAGTTCAAGGCTAACAACCTGAACTTGTTTAACTACGAATTGTATCGCATCATCTACTCTACTCTTCTTCCAAAATCCACTTCCAAGGATGATGTGACTTCGCTTGAGCTGTCCGCCATGTACCATATTCTTAAGGGGATTCCTTTTTTCACCCCTAAGACAATCATTCAGATGATGGGACGTTGTCGTGCTAGAGATCGAAATCTCTCTTACGCGATGATTCTCCCTCGTATCTTTCAGCGATTCGAGATCGATCTATCGACTTGTACTCAGGACTCTGAGCCCAAGTTACTCCAGCTTTCTCGTCGCAGCCGGACTGCTTCAGCTCCACCTCCTGCTCCTCCTACTGCACCATCTTCACCACATCAGCCGTATGCCATGACTTTTGAGGGCATACATCAGCATTTATCAGCTTTGCACGTCTCGATGACGGACATGGCTCGCGAGCGAGAGTTCTGCGATGTCACCCGTTACCAGGCGATGGCAAACTCCTTGGCCGATCTGCGTTTTGCCCAACTGGTCACTCTGCTACTTCCATCCCTCGTGATCCAGCTTTTTCGGGTTACCGCTGTGAGGATGAGGCTGTTCATGCCTACTTCCAGCCAGGTAACGCCTACGACTGGTATCGTGCACCTCGAGATTACGTTGGTGAGTTCTATGCTGGCGTCCCTACTCATCCTACTGGCACTGGTACTTCTGGTGCTGGTACTTCCGGTCATGCTGGCCACGCTGCTGATGATATTGATGAGGATAGTGATGATGAGATCTGATTTGATTATTAGTGATATTCTATTGTATACTTGGAAATGCTCCGACATTCCAAGTTTTTATCATTTACTTTTTATCAGTACTTTGTAGTTTGATATCAGTACTTTTTATCTTCATGGACATGTTTTTGATGTTTCATTTATGACATCTCAGTTTATTTCAGCATTTTGTTTAAGCACTATCTCTTTATACTGCTTCTCCATTTTAAACTGCATGTGAAATAGCATGCCTGAGATTTTTTTTTGTTTTTGAAGCAATACATGCCTGTGATGATAATTTGTAGAAACTTTACATTCCTGTGATGCTATATCTCTAATTCTTATACTATATTTCTTTTATTTTCTCGCTATTTGTTACTTATGCATTGATTGCGGGAGAGCCTTCTGCATTTAATGCGGGGGAGCCTTCTCTTGTGCAATTATTTTGCTAAGTGACAAAGGGGGAGAAAATTAAAAATGATCTAACATTTTTTTTGAGTTAAATACAGGTTATGAACAATTTCTACTTTTTGATATTTTTGAACAAGCTTGAACAAGCTTAATGTTATATCATTCATAGTTTGTCAATTATCAAAATGGGGGAGATTGTTGGCCCATTGGTCATAGTCAACCTGATTTTAATAATTGATCAAAACTCTGTCTGGATATACGAAGCTTGTTGGGACATCTCAGCTCCTTGGACATAAGCAAGATTGGATATTCACTCCGTTCAAGACTGAAGATCTGTTTGCCTACTTGAGTTTGTACTTCCTATGCAATGTAATTTTTTATTTTATTTGAGTCTAGGAATACGTTGTACACCGAGTCGTACTGACAAATAGGCTACTCCCAATTAGTTCAAAATGTTTTTAAAATGACCTATCAAAATGTTTACAAAAAGGTTTTCAAAAATGTTTTCAAAAATCACCAAAAATATTTTTTTTAAAACCCTAACCTAACCCTGACAGAACTCGGCCAGAGTTCGGCCAGAGTTCGGTTGGTGGCCGTTTGATTTTTGAATTCTCTGGAACTTGGTCCTCCTGCAGTTGCGGATTTGACCGAGATTTGCTCATCGAGTTCTGCCCGAATTCTGCCCGAATTCTGACAGAGTTCTCCCTTTGGAATTCCTATAAATAGAGATGGATTTCGATCATTTCAATTCACTCATTCACTTTCAATCTTCGCTCTATCTAAAAAGCTTTCTGCCTTCCAAAGAGTTTTCTAGAGCTTTCATTTTCAGATCCCAAGCCAGTTACAATCCTCTAGTCGATTTGCCAGTGCGGTACGGTCTAGAAGTTTCTGAGAGATTGTAATCAGAAGGCTTGATTGAAGAATACCTCTTCATATTTGAAGTTGGACGAGTTCTTCGTATCAAAGCTCGCGTTGTAGAAGTTGCAAGGATTTCGTAAGAAAACTTGCGGTTTTTCCTATAGTAGATTCAACTGGTAGCAAGAGTTCTACCGACTAGATTAGTCCTCAACAGAGGGATACCAGTATACATCGCTGTCTTTGCGTTTGCTTTCTGAACTCTGTCTTTACATTATTTTAACTGTGATTATATACTGTGATTGTGTTGCTAACATTTTTTATTTAGCATTATTCCGCTGCCAACTCTATTTACCCCCCCTCTAGAGTATTATGCTTTACTATATCGTTCCTACATTATGGACTCGACCATGCTTAATACTAATTTGACTTTTATGCCTTGTCACGAATTGACCTCGACTGTTACTTGACTAATAATTGATCATGCGTTCCTAGTTGGAACTAAGAGACTGGCTAGTCGTCTTATTAAATTGAATGAATGAGACACGTTCATATTAACTATGAACTATTATAATCGATTGGCCGATCCCGAATATTGACATACAGGCACACATGCAGGCTTCAATTTATTTATTTATTTTTCTACAAAAGCAGCATGTGTACTTGATGATCAAGGCATGATTATTCCGTAGTTAGTTTTGATTGTTGCATTACGCTATGTAAGACCTATAACCTAACCGCACGGGTATCGTTGTAGAGTTGGACATATCGTACTTGTACGGAAGTACTCATTTGAATGACCATGATCCACGACATGGGATTTCACTCAACGTAGAGACTATTAAGTTAAATAAAATAATGATTGCATGGAGAGAATGGATTCCCGAGTTCTTACATGGCAGCCCTCTTGGGACTAGTAGTGCCCGACAGGCCGGTTGGTCCCCAAAGATACTGCAAATCTGCCACACGGGCAGGGAGCGGTATCTGGTTATATTATCTATTGTATATTGTATATTGATGACGGGCGTCCCGCTGGGACTCGTCTAATTCATGATTGGCGCAATTGATTGACTGGGTAAACTAGCCTTGCTTGTACATAGTAAGAACTGAGGAATCCTTTATTGCATAATTCCAGGATAACTTGGAACTCACAGTAGCAAGCCGTAGTAGTTGCATGGCCGTTTAAATTGATTTGTTTGTATACTGTACCTACTCTGTTACCTAACTGAGATGATCAGAATGTCAGGGCATGACGGGCCAACTTCTGTTCTTGTTTGGTTGGGAGGTTGGTTCGAAGTGTCGTGATGTTATGTGAATCCCAGTGGCAAGCAGAGATCTACTTATCATATTCTCTTATTACTGGTTTTAATTCCTCATATCGTGCTTCCTTGCGGTACTTGCTATTAGAGGTCTAACCTCTCTGGTTTTGCATGGCCAGATTTAGAGCCGGTCCCCGAGGACTCAGCTTACTTCCACCTCCAAGATGGTCAATACTAGAGGGATGATCGCAGGAGGAATCGAGTGGGTTCCTTACTTCCCTACTCGTTTTGTTATTTACTTAATACCTTGCCGTTTGGCACCGACATGTTAGTCGGATTGTCTTGTACTTACTTTTACATAATTGTAATTAAGTCAGACTGCAACTGATAACAATTGTGTACACTTGCTACATCATCTGGCTATGTTTTGTAAAGCCAGATATCAAGAACATTTTGACTGAGCGTTTGGGACGCCTTACTGCTTTATCTTACATGTTCTCTATTTCTGTTTCTTATTTGAATGATTGAGACAATAGATGTGAAGTAACCATAGTGAGACTTTCATGTAGTATGTACCCCCTTTTCTTTTAGACAGCATTGATCGTATTATACGGTATTCATCTACCCGTAATACGTAGCTGGCTGAGTCATTCCCCCGCTCTCCAGTATTCTGGTTCTGGGGCGTGACAAGGTTTTAGTGGTAGCCCATGCGGGTCTGATTTCAGACTTGTGGGGTGTTTTAATTTATAGGATGTCTCAATCACACATGTTTCCCTTGATCTCATGATTCGTTACTCTCGACTCTATCTTGACATTCCGGTATCCTTTGACTTCATTGATCTTTCCTGTCCGATCATTTGATTATTCTTTTATCCCTTTTCTTAGGGGCACTTCGTCCGCATCTGCCAGGACTGGACAACAACAACAAGAGCAACACGGACAACCTGACCATGTTGGTCAGCAACAAGGGCCGGTTGTCACGACCCGCACCCTGAAGAGGGACACGAGCACGTGGTTACGTCCAGCCTACGCCGCAGAATCGGCGGTAGAACGCTGTATATAGGGCCTGTAAATACTACGACTAAAACAGATAAATGTACCTGTACAGTATATACACTCCGAATGGAGGTGACATAGCAATACAGTCTCAATCACATAATCAAAACTAGGGTAGATAGCATGAAAAGAGATATGATAGATAAAACAGGAAACGAGTCCAAAATCCACAAGTCAGAGCTAACACAACATCCAGAGTCTCAGAAAATATATAATAGATACTACAACTGTCAGTGCTAGCTGGCTCGCAGGCCAGGCAAACCTAACTAAACTAAGCTACTCAGGGTGAGCAAAGTCTAGTGGCTCTACCAACAAGCCACTGTCTAAGTCTAATCCATCAGACTCAACCCCATAGTAGGTCGGGCAATCAGCCTCTGAATCATCTGTAAAATTTGTCAACGGTATCCTGTCAAAAAAATGAGCAAGTACAAACACCAAAAGCAGTTCCATATGAATTGATAAATTCTATAAGAGACAGTGTAATGAAATACAAGACAAAATCAACTGGAAATATATATATCATGGTGTGAGTAATGAAAAGGACGACGATATGAATGTAAATAGGGCGACTTGGGAACTGTTCGGAAAGCCGAGTTACAACCCCTAAACCAAACAAGGACTGGGGCTGTAACCCTTCTCCCGAACAGAACTTAGTCACCACAGATAATAAATATAAAAGGTGCCTTGAATTATTAGTGCGTCATGTGATCGGTTTGGGAAACATGTTCAAGCTTTCCATCTGACCGGCTACGAACAAATAACAAGTGTGAAACAACAAGTATGAAGATAAGGCCGGTCACCATGGAAAGTTGTGAACAAGTAACTATGAACAAGTGTCGAGTACAAGTGTGAAGCAACAAGTGGGTATTTTAATCACACAACCACTAATAACTCCCCATCCCCGAATAGTATAAAGGATCCGGACATAACACATCATGACACGGGATTCGAAAGCAGGGGGCCAGCCCACTCCCAAGTCCATGTCTATACAAGTACAAGCAACAAATCGAGTCATGTACCAATATACCAAGTAATCCGGGAACAACATCTCATGACAGGATCCGACATATACTAGTCCGTGAAATATCGTGTCTGGAAATCAAGTAAGATACTACGACTGAATCGGATATAGCAGATATCAAGACAATGAAAACTATCAGTAAATGTACTCGCCTGTGGTCCTGAGCTGGTAGGGTGAACAGATGCTCAGAGCGATCACAGACCTAAGATAAGATAATATGAGTCAAACAGGGCTTAACACTGAAAAAAGAAACTAATATAATCCATGAATGCAAGTCTAAGTCAAAACTAGGTCAATCTAGGTCAAATTGAGTCATACTAGGTCATACTGGTTCTTACTAGGTCATACTAGGTCACTAAAAGTCAATCCAAGTCAAACTAGGTCAATCGGGGTCAACGGTTGACTTACAGTTGACTTTTGGTCAAAAAGTCAACTCTGGTCAACTCTGGATCAACCCTAGGTCAAACTAGTCTAATGTTGACCAACTGTCAACTTTCAGTCAACTGGTCAACTCTGGGTTGGTTTCGGTCAAATCGGGTCGCTTAAAGGCTAAGTTTGACTCTCGGTTGACTTTTGTTGACTTTTGGTCAAAAAGGTCAACCGACGTCAAAACTAGTCTATGAGTACCATATTTGATCATTACCAACCACGGGAATCAAGTTCTAACTCCATCTTAGACTTCTAACACCAATATCCTATTTCTAGGTAAAACTAGTATTTACCCTTCTAAGGTAAATCCCGATACCTTGTCCAATCCCAAGGAAACCCCGCAAATACCCATGGTACTAGCCTAGGCTCCTTAGGGTAGCTAGATATCAACCTATCTAAGATTTACCTACCAAAAAATTTGGATATCTTAGGTATCTAGGCTATGTTAGGATACGGGGTATTGATTTACCCTATTACCTTATCTATCTCATGAATTTTACCCTTTTCTCTACCACACTCATCTACACCACTCACTCTCATGACACACTCCTATATTTATCACTCTCATAGGTTTCCTTTAGGTTTCCTACTAGTTTAGCTATAGGATATACTATAGGTTACTAGATACACTCACTAATGGCTCTCACACACACACACACACTCACAAACACTCACACACACACAAGGCTAAACACATGGACTGATTTAAGTGGACTTGTGGACTGATTTGTAGTGGTTTGTGGACTGAAATTGATGGTGTTATAGGGCTGTGCATGTGGGGCAAGTTAGGGACTGATTTGGTGTCAAAGTGGAGGCTAAATGTGGTGTTTAAATGGGACTAAGGGGTTGCCATCCATGGGCTAAATTTGGACAGCCATGGGGGCTACAAAGGGCTGTGTTTGACAGTCCAAAAGGGGCTGATTTGTGAGGGTTTAGGGGCTGCCATTGGAGGAAAATGTGGGGGAGTTTGGGGTAGTATAGGACTGAATTTATGGGGGTTTTGGTAGACTGTTTTGTGCAATATGTGGGCTGAAATGTAGGTAATATAGGGACTGAAATATGGCAATTTTGAGGACTGTTTTGGGGTGGTGTTTGGACAGCAGTAGGGGAGTTTGGTGGGCTGTTTGGGACAACAAGAATGGAGGGATAAGGGGCTGTGGTTGGGGGACTTCCCTCCCCCTCCAACACTCTCTATACACCCACTCACAAACTCTCTACCACATCACTCCTCTTCACAACCAAAACATCAAACACGACACAAGCACTAACATACACACACACCCCCCAAGCCACTTGGCCGAACCTGTCAAGTCCTCCCCCACTCAACACAAGCCACACACAACACACAATATATACACTAATATATATAAGCCATATATATATATATATATATATATATATATATATATATATATATATATATATATATATATATATATATATATATATTTATATATATATATTTATATCATTCTTTATATATATATATATATATATATATATATATATATATATATATATATATATATATATATATATATATATATATATATAAAGAATGATATATATATATATATATATATATATATATATATATATATATATATAAAGAATGATATATATATATATATATATATATATATATATATATATATATATATATATATTATATATATATATATATATATATATATATATATATATATATAGGAAATGATACATTAAGAAAATCATTCCCACACACATGAAAATTCTGAAATAAATATAGAACACACCCAAAAACCAATGCACATCAATATTTATGTGTCCAAATAGGGGGTTTTCCTATTAGGACACAATCCTACATATTGGTCACCTTTAAAAATGTCCAAAAGGACACAAAATGGTCTCTAATGGAGACACAACCATGGGACACATTCCTATGGGTTCCTAACTATTCTACATGAAATGGAAACTATTTTTAGAGAAGGATTTACCTATTTTTGGAGAAGGAACAATGGTGGAGCTCTCAAGAATGGAAGGAACCTTTGGAGAAGAAGAAGAAGAAGTGGATGAGAACAAAGGAAAGTGATTTTCTCTCTCCTCCCCACCCCTACACAATGTGGCCGGCCACTAGCTCCAAATGCCCCCTTTTACTAATTACAAGTTTGTCCCTTTATTGTTCTATTAGCTCTTTACAAGTTTGCTTAGGGTTTGGGGGTTAAAAATATAAATCTAATGTTCTAATTAGGTCTAACCTAATCCATGGGGTCATGATTAATCCCTCTAACTTTTGATGGTAATATTGTGGGCCATGGCTAGCTAGTATGTGGGCCCGCTAAGGTCAAAACTACCCCGGGTCCCCGAAATAAGTCAAAACAAGTCGGAATGAGTTGAAATTCGAACCCGATTCAAATAACCCCAAAATAATACAATAAATAAATAAATAATTCTAAAATAATTTAAAAGTGAAAAATGATAAAAATACCCCTATTTTTGGAAACTGGGGGTGACACCGGTACTAACTCAAGAGACTATCCAAGAAGAAGTAATAGTGGAAGCAGCAGTTGGATCACAGTATCCGGAGGTTCCACCACCACCAACAGTTCTACCTACCCCTGCGAAAATGGACACACCGGCTCTTCTGGAGATCATGAGAGGGATGATGGCTACTCAGCAACATCAGATGTTAGTCCAGCAGCGCATGCACGCTCAGTTGCAAGAGCAGAACGTATTACTCAACCAAGGATTGCCGACGGCTTTGGAAAGAGGGGCGAGGGCAGATTCAGGAGCATCAGCCAGGTTTTGCAAGTTCAACCCCCGCCGTTTCGAAGGAACAGAGGGTGCCATCTCAGCAAATGCATGGCTTAAGAATATTGAGGCTATTCTGCCAGCAGCTAAGGTGCCGGCGGAAGAACGTGTGGATCAAGGGAAGTTGTTACTTTAGGATCTCGCATGTGATTGGTGGGAATCAGAGGAAGTGGGCATCAGACGTCCTGTTGCTTGGGACGATTTTACCACAAGATTCAAGACCAAGTACTATGGAGTTGTGGCGCAGTTTGAGCTACAACAGAAATTTATCAACCTCAAGCATGCCGGCAAGACGGTAGATGCCTATGCAGCGGAGTTCTGCAGATTGAGTAGGTTCGCCACGGAGATGGTAGCAACAGAGGGCCAGAGGGCTATGAGATTCCAGCAAGGGTTTCACCTTGAGCTCTTGTAATTGATAGAGGGGCACAATTACCAGATTTTTGATGAAGTATTGACGGCAACCCGAAGGCATGAGATCACCATTCAGAGGATCACAGCAAGGACTGGAGGTCAGAAGAGATCTCACAGTCAAATTAAAGGAGGAGGGGGAGCAGCGTCCCGAACAACAACACCATCCCTTGGCATTCGCATTCACGATGTGGCAATACGAGGATGTCACCTCCAGTTTCCAGAAACAGGGGTATTTTTGTCATTTTTTATTTTTAAATTATTTTGGAATTATTTATTTATTTATTGTAATATTTTGGGGTTATTTGAGTCGGGTTCGAATTTTAACTCATTCCGACTGGTATCGGGGACCCGGGGTAGTTTTGACTCTAGCGGGCCCACACACTAGTTAGGCATGGCCCACATAATATTAATTTTAGTCCACATGATATTAATTTTAGTTAGTGACTAGACTAATTATTTTGGTTAGTATTAATATGGATTAGTATTTTAGGATTGACCAAACTACCCCCGACTTAACCCCTTACTAATGTATTAGTAAATAGACTAGAAAAGGGGCTTTTAGACTTTTCCTAATAGGACAAAACCATCTTTTTGGCCAGCCACAATAAGGATAGGGTTGAGCCTCCCATTTGTCATTATCCATCTATTTTTCTCTCTCTTGTTCTTCTCCAAATTTCTAGAGAGTAAATCCCTATCATTTCTCCACCAAATCAACTCCTTCTTCCACCAAATCTTCTTCTTTTCTCCTCTACTCCATGAAAGGGAGGAGCTAGCCAAGTTTGGGAGGATTCGGAGCTCGTTCGTGTCCTTTTGGAATCTCTACGTGTCGGTGTCGTATCGGAAGGCTTTTCCTTTGAATCTCTCTCCCGGAAGGTATAATCTCTCCTCTAAACCACCCCTACATGCATATAGGAATATTGTAAACCCATAGGAATGACCCCCACGGTTGTATCTCCATTTGTGTCTATTTTGTGTCCATTTGGAGGTCATAGGAGTGTCCTTTGTGTTGTGGATGTGTTCATGTTACATATATATATATATATATATATATATATATATATATATATATATATATATATTGTAATGAGAGTGTATCTATATTTATATATGTAATAAATGGTTCATGATGATTATATAATCAAGTTTGTGAGTGTGGTTCCTCATATTATTATTGATATTATTGTTGTGGATAATTAGGATATATATTGTGTATTCTTTTGGCTCAAACTATTTAAATCCGTCATGATTTTTATCCACGTTTTTAATTTCAGCCCTAACTTAGAAATGTCATAACTTCTAGCTCAAAGCTCGGTTTAATCTCCCTTTTTTTTAAAAGAAGCGTATTGAAGTTAGCTTTCCAAAAACATGTATTAATAGGCCTATTTCTTTCTGTAACTTTCTGGAGAATTATATGAGTGTCAGCTGTACGAAAGACAAACACGTTCTCGGTGTTTTCGCGATTCCGGGAGTTTCCGAAAACGAAAACGCGATCCGTTTGAAGTTTCGGAAAGCTAACACATAGATCTATAACATAATTTAATCCTAGAGTTTAATTCATGCTGAGTTGGTACAATATTGATTATTAGTAGGAGTTACTATTCGACATATGCATTTTGTGCACCCTTGTGTGTAATATAATATTCTATTTGATTTTAACCCATGTTAATGTATATACATTATGTAACTAAATAGAGAATGCAAGCATGAGTAAATGGTTAAATAAATGATGTATGAGGTGTAAGTATCCTATCTAATGTAAGCATGTATAAGTATGGCTTGTAATGAATATGTAGGTTCTATAGTATGTAATGTATGGTGCATATAGTAGTACAAGAGAATAAATGAATGATGAATGAATGCAAGCATGAATGTAATGTAATAATAGATGTAATGCGTGCAATATACAAGTTAATGAGATGTAATGTTCTATGTTAACACAAATCCTATATTACCTCATTTACCCCTTACACTATGTTGACACTATCACACTTGACACTTTGTTTACTTACACTTTGACACTCTTTGATATGTATACACTATGTATGCCCATTTAACCCTCACTTGCCCCTTTGCCATGTTCACATACACACACATAGCCTCTTAAATAAGTATTTATGAATATAGTTAACTTAGCTATGTATGTATATTATATATATGGTAGCATATTGTATTGTAATATATAAGTTTATATAGCCATTGAAATGCCATGATTATAGACCTAATGTTGAATACCAATATATGCATGTGTATATATGTGTAGACATGTATAGCTTAAAGTAATAGATTACCTAGTGTATATCTAATATGAATTCTTGCCTATTTGAGTATTGAATAATTGCATGCTATATAGAGTTGGGTGTATGTTGGCTTGTATAGCCTTGTATTGATGTGTGCTTGCTAGGATAGTCTTGGTTAGGCCTAGTAAGACTTGCTGGGTTAGGACATGACCTAGTTTGACCTAGTTTGACTAGTGCAGTTGACCAGAGTTGACCAAGGGTTGACTTTGGCCTAGTTGACCTAGATTCATGTAGAATGCATTGTAGTGCTTTATATTACCCTTCTGGACATGTTGTGACTTGTGCTGTTCTAATTAGGAGCCAGACACCTCTTCTCGGACAGTATCTTTACCTTGGACATTCAGATATCAGGCGAGTACATTCACTGATAGTTTTTATTGTCTTGATATCTACTATATCCGATTCAGTCGTAGTATTTTACTTGATTCTCGATACGATGGTTCACGGACTAGTATACGTCGGATCCTGTCATGAGATGTTATTCCTGGACTTTCTTGGTATATGGATATGTGATATTTCTGTGTTTCTTGTACTTGTATAGACATTGATTTGGGAGTGGGCTGGCCCCCTGCTCTCGAACCTTGTGTCATGACGTGCCATGTCCGGATCCGTGATACTACTCGGGGATGGGAGAATTATTAGGGGTTATGTGATCAAAGCCTCCCTGTAACTATATTTTGCTAGCGCCACCCTCACCTCACGTAGGGTGTAGCAGATACCCCTTGCCAGTTATCCAGGTTGGACGGCATGACTCTCCGTTGAGGACACCGCGGATTGCCGGGCCAAGTGGATAACCTTCTCTTGCTTCCCTAGCCGATCACATATCGCCCTAATAGTTCAAATCACTTTTTTACATTTGTTGTCATATCATATATTTCCAGTTCACCTTTACTTACTGTACCTTCACCATGCTATGATTCATTTCTCACATGCTCTACCCGTTTCATGCTGTACCGTGATTACGGGACTAAGTTCTGTTTGAAAGAATGGTTACAACCCCGGTCCTTGTTTGGTTTAAGGGTTGTAACTCGGCTTTCAAATGGTTCCCAAGTCGCCGATATCTTTGTCTACCTGTTTCGTACTGTACCATGGTTATGGGACTAGGTTCTGTTTGGAAGAAGGGTTATAACTCCGGTCCTTATTTGGTTTAAGGGTTGTAACTCGGCTTTCAAATGGTTCCCAAGTCGCCGATATCTTTGTCTTGTATTTCATTATTATTGTCTCTTATAGTATTTCTCAATTCATATGGAACTGCTGTTGGTGTTTGTACTTGCTCATTTTTCTGACAGGATACGTTGACAAATTTTACAGATAGCTTGGAGATTTCCTGCTAGTCTAGAGGAGACACATTAGAGGTTATTTAGTTAGCTATTTTTCAGTTGTCTGGAGTTGTATTTATTTTATGGATTACTGTATCTGAGTTTTGAGATGTATTTCTGGGTTATGTATCTTAGACACTTAGACTTCTATCTCATGTATCTCTTTAGATTTTATGTTTTATTTATCCTTATCATGCTCTACCTTAGATGTGATTGAGACTGTATCTGCTTAGCATTATATTGTTAGTTGATGTGACCTAGGACAGCGTTCTACCGCCGACACTGCGACGTAGGCTGGGCGTTGTTACGTTCTCGTACCCTAACAGTGGGTGCGGGTCGTGACACATTTTTAGTGGTGGCCCATACAGGTCGAGACTAAAAGTGTAGTGGTATTCGAACTAGAGTACCACTACAGCCTGCAGTAGGATTAGGATATATTTTGAAGGTACTCAATCACAGTTAGGACCCTTGAGAGATTCCCGGGACGACCCTTGAGAATCTTATTTAACTTCGATTTGAAAACTCTTTTTCCTTGATTGATTTATCTTTACTTTCTGCTATTGAATTTGATTTTGATGGATTATTATTGAATTTGAGTTTGTATTTATTGATTTTGAAGGATGATTATTGAATTTTAAATTTTGATGATAGCTGTTGCATCCGAGTTTGTATTTTCATGGTTTTTTGTTCATTTTTGGATTTTGATGTTCGTTGATAAATTTGAATTGATTTTTGAGTATTCATTGTTGATTTAAATTAATTTTGTCAAGATAAAATTATATGGGCTAGGTCATCTAAGTTATGGAGTCTAGTCTTCTACAGTCATATTAGCCAGCATGGTAAGGACATATAGTTTGACTTGGATATATCTCTCGGGTGTGGAAATTTAAGGTTTTCGCAGCCAAGCTAGCGGCATCGCAAAAATGTTAAATACCATGATCTTAGAGGTATGTGCCTAAGTCGAGGACTCTGTGATTATCGTAGCCTTGCTTACTAGTATGACGAGGATTTAGTGTACCATGATTTTGGACAGACGCATATGATTATCAGATTGTACCTTAAATGTTTTCGAAACATGTTTTCTCTACTTTTGTTTCTGTCCTTCAAAAAAAAAAATTTAATTATTAATTGTTTTGTTTTGTTTGCTTCTCATTATTTAACTTAAGAGTAGGTTTTCCTGTTTTTATAAACCTTTGCGTAACTTCTTGCTATGAGTTTCTTCTTAATGCAATGAATCGATAATTTTGCTAGACTTTATCTTGGATTTGATAATTTAGCTCTGGATTTCAAAATGGTTCTTCTTTAAATAGATAAGCAAAACAGATTTTATCATTATTTCTTTCTTGCTATTATTCTTGTATTAAATAATAATAATAAAACTGCCTTGATTACGTCAATCACCTGCTTGCAATCTTGGTAGGAATCTAAATGTTAGTCTTAACGTAGAAATAATTTTTTTTATATTAGGACATGAGAATATGTATATGAATATATATAGCAGACACTTTGTCTAACACGTATGCATGCTACACTTGATTTTTCTACCTATCTAAATACATATTAATATGTTGTTGATGTTTAAATTGTCAAAACCCCAATATTTTTGGTTCTCTGCTTTTCCATGTTTAAATTCATAATTTAAATATAAATTTTATATTATTAGTTATGTTTAAATCACTGCACATGTATGTTACGTGGGGTTTCAATTCAAAATTTTGGTTGAGTTTTGTGTTTAAATTTGTAAAATCTGAGACTGTGTGCATGTTAACCCTTGATGCGGGATTCCAAATGTTAGGTCAAATTGCTGTTTTATTTCTTAAATGTAATATTTGAGCTATATACCTTGTGGGAAGTAGGGATATAAATTTAGGTTTCATATTCTTACATGTTAGTTGTGATAAACATTGAGTTGGTTTTTAATGTTCAAATTTTTCCAAAATCCTGAAAACTAGTTACATGTTAACATTTTTACATTGATTTCCATGTTTAGTTAAATTTCACATTTAACATGTAATATTGAACTGTGTGCATAGATAAATGTATGGATAGTATGTTAGGGTTTCATTTCTATCATGTTAGGATGTATTAGGACCATTGAGATGGGTTGCGATGTTTCAAAACCCTAAAATCTGAGACTGCATTATGTTAATATTTCACTGTTTTAAATGTTAGCTTATTTTCAGACTTTGCATGTAAATGCTGAACTAAAACTGGGTTTAACCTTTCAATACTAGGCTATAACCCTGTACAAGGACACACAAACCATATAACATTACATAATGCCAGCTTTTCCCTCTCTAACGCATTCTATATATATATTGTGATTGGATTTCAATGCAAGTGACTTTCAATTCTTTAACTTTGAAATTGATTTTTCTGTACCCTTTTAGATTATTGGAAGTTACCTTTCTTATTTTTATATATATTTTTTGAGTACCAGCTTTCACATAGGATGGTAGACTGTCTTACAGTTTTGATGATTTGTTATTTATGTATCTTTTCCAGTTTAGCACTCTAGATTTCTTGTGTGTTTGATACCCTATGACCGTCTTGGTTTAGCATGACTAGTATACCTAGATGAGACTTCCACTACCACCGTATGCAATGACCCTGTATGTCGTCCTTTTGATCACATGATTTGTTTTAATCTGGGACTTTGATTTGTGGGGGTTTGACCTAGAGGGAGTATGGACATTTTAATTTCGAGGATGAAATTTTTCTAAGGTGGGTAGACTTGTAACACCCAATTTTCTAAAATGAGAGTAATTTTGAAAATTTATAATTTTAATCATTTATTGATTTGACATTTAAATCATGATATAATTTTTGGTAATTTTTTTAAATCATTTTAAAACTATTCAAAATCTTGACTTGTAATTTTGATGTTTTGCTAGTAAAATCCTAGAGACTGTTTGACCTAGAGCCTAACCATGTGATTAGGATGTTTTAATGTCATTTCTGGCCTAAGGATATTTTGCATTTGACCTCCTTGAATTATTTTGATATTTATTGCGTTGGTGATTGTTAATTTTGACCTTTGATAGGTGTGATGGTTTTGTGTCCATATCGGATACGTATCAGTTTTTAATTATAAATGTTTGATGTGCCTCAAGGAGATTTTTTATTGCTGATTTTTTTTGAAAAGTATTTGAATGAGATTATTTTCTGCATGTGTTTCCTGTGATTGCTTTGTTTTAATTTCGAGGACGAATTTTTTTTTAAGGTGGATAGATTTGTCACTCCCAGTTTCCAAAAACAGGAGTATTTTTGTCATTTTTCATTTTTAAATTATTTTGGAATTATTTATTTATTTATTGTAATATTTTGGGGTTATTTGAGTCGGATTCGAATTTTAACTCATTCCGACTTGTATCGGGGACCCGGGATAGTTTTGACTCTAGCGGGCCCACACACTAGTTAGGCATGGCCCACATAATATTAATTTTAGTCCACATGATATTAATTTTAGTTAGTGACTAGACTAATTATTTTGGTTAGTATTAATATGGATTAGTGTTTTAGGATTGACCAAACTACCCCCGACTTAACCCCTTACCAATGTATTAGTAAATAGACTAGAAAAGGGGCTTTTGGACTTTTCCTAATAGGACAAAACCACCTTTATGGCCAGCCACAATAAGGATAGGGTTGAGCCTCCCATTTGTCATTATCCATCTATTTTTCTCTCTCTTGTTCTTCCCCAAATTTCTAGAGAGCAAATCCCTATCATTTCTCCACCAAATCAACTCCTTCTTCCACCAAATCTTCTTCTTTTCTCCTCTACTCCATGAAAGGGAGGAGCTAGCTAAGTTTGGGAGGATTCGGAGCTCGTTCGTGTCCTTTTGGAATCTCTACGTGTCGGTGTCGTGTCGGAAGACTTTTTCTTTGAATCTCTCTTCCGGAAGGTATAATCTCTCCTCTAAACCACCCCTACATGCATATAGGAAGATTGTAAACCCATAGGAATGACCCCTACGGTTGTATCTCCATTTGTGTCCATTTTGTGTCCATTTGGAGGTCATAGGAGTGTCCTTTGTGTTGTGGATGTGTTCATGTTACATATATAGATTTATATATATATATTGTAATGAGAGTGTATCTATATTTATATATGTAATAAATGGTTCATGATGATTATATAATCAAAAGTTTGTGAGTGTGGTTCCTCATATTATTATTGCTATTATTGTTGTGGATAATTAGGATATATATTGTGTATTCTTTTGGCTCAAACTATTTAAATCCGTCATGATTTTTATCCACGTTTTTAATTTCAGCCCTAACTTAGAAATATCATAACTTCTAGCTCAAAGCTCGGTTTAATCTTCCATTTTTTTTAAAAGAAGCGTATTGAAGTTAGCTTTCCAAAAACATGTATTAATAGGCCTATTTCTTTCTGTAACTTTCTGGAGAATTATTTGAGTGTCAGCTGTACGAAAGACAAACGCGTTCTCGGTGTTTTCGCGATTTCGGGAGTTTTCGAAAACGAAAACGCGATCCGTTTGAAGTTTCGGAAAGCTAACACATAGATCTATAACATACTTTAATCCTAAAATTTAATTCATGCTGAGTTGGTACAATATTGATTATTAGTAGGAGTTACTATTCGGCATATGCATTTTGTGCACCCTTGTGTGTAATATAATGTTCTATTTGATTTTAACCCATGTTATTGTATATACATTATGTAACTAAATAGAAAATGCAAGCATGAGTAAATGGTTAAATAAATGATGTATGAGGTGTAAGTATCCTATCTAATGTAAGCATGTATAAGTATGGCTTGTAATGAATATGTAGGTTCCATAGTATGTAATGTATGGTGCATATAGTAGTGCAAGAGAATAAATGAATGATGAATGAATGCAAGCATGAATGTAATGTAATAATAGATGTAATGTATGCAATATACAAGTTAATGAGATGTAATGTTCTATGTTAACACAAATCCTATATTACCTCATTTATCCCTTACACTATGTTGACACTATCACACTTGACACTTTGTTCACTTACACTTTGACACTCTTTGATATGTATACACTATGTATGCCCATTTAACCCTCACTTGCCCCTTTTCCATGTTCACATACACACACATAGCCTCTTAAATAAGTATTTATGAATATAGTTAACTTAGCTATGTATGTATATTATATATATGGTAGCATATTGTATTGTAATATATAAGTTTATATAGCCATTGAAATGCCATGATTATAGACCTAATGTTGAATACCAATATATGCATGTGTATATATGTGTAGACATGCATAGCTTAAAGTAATAGATTACCTAGTGTATATCTAATGTGAATTCTTGCCTATTTGAGTATTGAATAATTGCATGCTATATAGAGTTGGGTGTATGTTGGCTTGTATAGCCTTGTATTGATGTGTGCTTGCTAGGATAGTCTTGGTTAGGCCTAGTAAGACTTGCTGGGTTAGGACATGACCTAGTTTGACTAGTGCAGTTGACCAGAGTTGACTAAGGGTTGACTTTGGCCTAGTTGACCTAGATTCATGAAGAATGCATTGTAGTGCTTTATATTACCCTTCTGGACATGTTGTGACTTGTGCTGTTCTAATTAGGAGCCAGACACCTCTTTTCGGACAGTATCTTTACCTTGGACATTCAGATATCAAGCGAGTACATTCACTGATAGTTTTCATTGTCTTGATATCTACTATATCCGATTCAGTCGTAGTGTTTTACTTGATTCTCGACACGACGGTTCACGGACTAGTATACGTCAGATCCTGTCATGAGATGTTATTCCTGGACTTTCTTGGTATATGGGTATGTGATATTTCTGTGTTTCCTGTACTTGTATAGACATTGATTTGGGAGTGGACTGGCCCCCTGCTCTCGAACCTTGTGTCATGACGTGCCATGTCCGGATCCGTGATACTACTCGGGGATGGAAGAATTATTAGGGGTTATGTGATCAAAGCCTCCCTGTAACTATATTTTGCTAGCGCCACCCTCACCTCACGTAGGGTGTAGCAGATACCCCTTGCCAGTTATCCAGGTTGGACGGCATGACTCTCCGTTGAGGACACTGCGGATTGCCGGGCCAAGTGGATAACCTTCTCTTGCTTCCCTAGCCGATCACATATTGCCCTAATAGTTCAAATCACTTTTTTACATTTGTTGTCATATCATATATTTTCAGTTCACCTTTACTTATTGTACCTTCACCATGCTATGATTCATTTCTCACATGCTCTACCCGTTTCATACTGTACCGTGATTACGGGACTAAGTTCTGTTTGAAAGAAGGATTACAACCCCGGTCCTTGTTTGGTTTAAGGGTTGTAACTCGGCTTTCAAATGGTTCCCAAGTCGCCGATATCTTTGTCTACCTGTTTCGTACTGTACCATGGTTATGGGACTAGGTTCTGTTTGGAAGAAGGGTTATAACCCCGGTCCTTGTTTGGTTTAAGGGTTGTAACTCGGCTTTCAAATGGTTCCCAAGTCGCCGATATCTTTGTCTTGTATTTCATTATTACTGTCTCTTATAGTATTTCTCAATTCATATGGAACTGCTGTTGGTGTTTGTACTTGCTCATTTTCCTGACAGGATACGTTGACAAATTTTACAGATAGCTTGGAGATTTCCTGCTAGTCTAGAGGAGACACATTAGAGGTTGTTTAGTTAGCTATTTTTCAGTTGTCTAGAGTTGTATTTATTTTATGGATTACTGTATCTGAGTTTTGAGATGTATTTCTGGGTTATGTATCTTAGACACTTAGACTTCTATCTCATGTATCTCTTTGGATTTTATGTTTTATTTATCCTTATCATGCTCTACCTTAGATGTGATTGAGACTGTATCTGCTTAGCATTATATTGTTAGTTGATGTGACCTAGGACAGCGTTCTACCGCCGACACTGCGACGTAGGCTGTGCGTTGTTACGTTCTCGTACCCTAACAGTGGGTGCGGGTCGTGACAGAGGGCCAGCATCACCACCCAGGCAGCAGCAGCAACAGAGGAAGAATCAGCAACCCCCAGCGGGCTGCACTTATTATGGAAAGATGGGGCACACTATAGATGTGTGTCGGGCATTGAACAGACTGTGTTTGATATGTGGAAATCCAGATCATCGGGTTACCACATGTCCCATGAATTCGAGGTCAGGAGGACCAGTGCAGCAGTTTTCTGCTCTGCCAGCACCAGGGGCAGGACAGTATCGAGGACCCGCAGTGGCAGTGAGACCATTGGCCCAGCGTCCGTTAATGCCACAGGCTCAGATGTTTCGGCAGCAGGGACCGCCGATGCAGCAACACCAGCATAGACCACCCCAACATCATCAAGGCAGGGGCCAGCAGCAGCACCAAGCTAGGCCGCAACATGGGAACCAACAAGGAGGTCGAGGGCAGGCATTCACTTTGTCCTTGGAGGAGGCATTAGCATCGGGAGATGTTGTGGCAGGTAACATTCTCGTCGCCTCATATCCCGTAGTAGCATTGTTTGATTCAAGAGTATCACACTCATTTATATCTGCACAATTTACGACACGGCTAGGAATAGAGTTCGAGGTATTGCCAGGGAGGTTGAATATACTCACTGGCAATGGGCTTATAGGAGTTAGTAGAGTTATTCTGGCGTGTAGCGTTGTAGTTTGCGGGCATTCCTTACCCGTCCGGTTGATAGAATTTCATGTTGGAAATTTCGACGTTATCTTAGGCATGGACTGGCTGAAAGACAGTCATGCGACGATAGATTGTCGTAGAGGGAGTGTATCTTTTGATATTCCAGGCATGAAGAGATTCACCTTAGTCAGATCAGAGGCAACTCAACAAGAGCATGGAGTAATAATGGCAATGGAAGAAGTTCAAGTTCCGAAGGTAGTTGAAGAATTTCTAGACGTATTTCCCGAAGAACTTCCAGGGCTACCACCGATTAGAGATATTGAGTTCAGCATAGAATTGGTACCTGAAACTAAACCGATATCAGATCGAGTTTACAGAATGGCGGATTCAGAGCAGGCCATGGTATATCAGCACATAGAGGAACTGAAGGAGAAGAAGTTTATCCAAGCTAGCATATCACCTTGGGCAGCACTAGTGGTACTTGTGGGAAAGAAGGATGGGTCCTCCAGATTGTGCATTGATTACAGGAAGCTTAACGCGGCGACACTAAAGAACAAGTACCCACTACCCAGGATCGATGACTTGTTTGATCAGTTGAGCAAAGCTAGAGTTCTCTCTAAGATAGATCTTCGTTCAGGGTATCATCAAGTGAGGGTACGGAAGGAGGATATTCCCAAGACAACATTCAAGTCGAAGTATGAGCATTATGAATTCTTAGTAATGCCGTTTGGTTTGACCAATGCTCCAGCAATATTTATGGATTTGATTAACCGCATCTTTATACCATACTTAGATCAGTTTGTCGTTGTGTTTCTTGACGATATTCTCGTATATTCTGCCAGTGAAGAGGAGCATGAAGACCACCTCAGGAAAGTGTTACAGGTTCTGAGAGAGAACCAGTTGTATGCCAAGCTCAGCAAGTGTGAGTTTTGGTCGGATCATATTTCATTTTTGGGTCATATCATATCAGGAGCTGGAGTAGCAGTGGATCCCAAGAAGGTAGAAGCAGTAGAGAGTTGGCCAGTACCCAAGACCGTAGCTAATGTACGGAGTTTCTTGGGATTGGCAGGATATTACAGAAGGTTCGTATCAGACTTTGCAAGGCTTCAGCACCTATGACCCGCTTGACACGGAAGGATGTACCATTCATCTGGTCGGCAGAATGCCAGGCATCATTTGAGAATCTGAAGCAGAAGTTGATATCAGCGCCTATTCTTACATTGCCAGTTGGACCCGGAGGTTTTACAGTATTTTGTGATGCGTCAGGTAAAGGACTTGGGTGCGTCCTAATGCAACATGGGAAGGTGATAGCATACGCATCTAGGCAACTTCAAGACCACGAGAAGAATTACCCAACTCATGACTTGGAGTTGGCGGCAGTAGTATTTGCTTTGAAGCTATGGAGGCATTACCTATATGGTAACCGAGTGGACATGTACACAGACCATAAAAGTCTGAAGTGCATCTTTACTCAGAAGGAGCTGAACATGAGACAGAGAAGATGGTTGGAGTTGATCAAGGATTATGACGTGGAGCTTCAGTATCATCCAGGCAAGGCTAATGTGGTAGCAGACGCTCTTAGCAGGAGAGGCGGCGCATTTATGTTGACAATGCAGAAGCACATCTTAGAAGACCTTCAGGAGATGGGCATCGAAGTTATACTTCCTAGTGATGTAGGAGTTCTAACAAGTTTACAAGTTCAATCCGACTTGGTAGACAAGATCAAGGTAGCTCAAGCACATGACCCAAGGATTCAGAAGCTTAGAGCAGAATGTGATTCAGGACTCAGAAAGGAGATGCAAATTCATGAAGATGGTACGCTTAGGTTTGGATCACGCCTATGTGTGCCTAGGGAGATATCAGACAGGAGGTTATGACAGAAGCTCACAGTTCTCAATATTCTATACACCCTGGAGGGACCAATTAAATGTGATAACACTAGCTCTATCAATCTCACGAAAAACTCGATTTGTCACTCACGCACGAAGCACATTGAAATTAGACACCATTTTCTTCGTGACCATCAGCAAAAAGAAGATATCCGTCTTGAATTTATTGATACTACCTATCAATTAGCCGATATCTTCACTAAGTCTCTCCCGGAAGATCGTTTCTCTTTCCTTTGCCGTGAACTAGACATTTTGTCCTTTGATCCATAGTCCTATTCGGCCGGCACACCGACGGTATACTACTGTATACCGGCGGCATGCCATTTTTCCAAGCAGAATTATGTTCTGTTTCGAAACTCGGCATACCGTCGGTACACGTCGGCATATCGCCGGTATGCCGGATGGAGGCGGACAAGACACGTACTCTGAGATCCGGGCCCACTTTTTTTATCTCTCTTCCATTATTCTTTTTATCATATCTTTATTCCCTCTCATCCATCCCATCCCTCTTAACTACCCATCTCCTCAACTCCCTTCCTATTTATTACTCTTCACATCACTTTCCCCCTTTCTCTCCTCTTTTTACTCCACTCTCATTAATTCATCCCATCACCTTTTCATCTCCCCACTTTAATCCTCCTCTACAACCGTTCCCTCCCTACCCCACCTTTCAAACTCATCTCTTCATCTTCCTCCTCTACTTTAAAAACCCTCTTTCTTCCATCTCCTCTCTACTACTTCTTCTTCCACACCCAAGCACCAAATTCCTCTACATGGCAAACCCTAAGCGCCCCCGATCCTCCTCTTCCTCCATGTTCAACCCCTTCGTCCCGATGGCGCTACCTACCGGCTATGACCAACGCGTCTTCTCCAACTCTCTGGCGGCCGACCTTTGGTTCCAGCACTTCGTCCATCACAACGTGTTCAAGGGACGGGCGATCAACTGGAACCTCTTCCCCAGTCACGTCCCTTTGTTTGACGACGCCGGTCTCTCCTCTCTTCTTCGACGCCAAATTCCTGTCTACCCCGCTGCTGTCCGACTTTTCTATTGCAACATGCGAGGGGATGACGACGATCCATCCGCCATTCAATCTATGGTCAATGACCGCCACTTTCGTCTTACTTCTCGGGAAGTGGGGAACATCTTAGGCATCTCGGACAAAGGGGAAGCGTTACCATCTTTGGGTGCTCTCAACTCCTCGGCAGTGTCACCTTTCGACGAATTCTGCCGTATCATCTGCAAGGGTCCCAACCCTCCTGCCATCCCGGCCCTCTCTGTCCAGCTGGAGCCGTTTTACTACGAGCTCCATCGGATCGTGTGCCACACTCTATTTCCTAAGGGCGGGAACTATGACGCAATCACTGGTGATGCCCTCGTCTGCATGTATCATCTCTATGCCCGGAAGCGATTCTCCTTCCCGAAGACTCTTCTTCTGCAATTCCGGCGTGTCTTGCCTTCGGGGAAGCCGAATCTCTACTATGGCTCTTTTATCACTCTGCTTATGGAGGCCAAACAGGTTGACCTGTCTCTCTGCTCCTCGGATGGCGTCCCCTCATATCTTGCTGTCTCCCGTACCCTTGCTGGTGCCTCTACTTCCCGTGCCTCATCTTTCCAAGAGCAACCGGCATCCACTCCTGTTGCTCCCACATCTACCCCTCCTACTTCGGGCCGTTATATGCCGCTCACCCAGCAGCACTTTGATATGCGGATGGCCCAGGCGGAGGAGCAGATGCGGGCCCACACTCGTGGACTTGGCACCCTGATCCAGTCTCGTTTCCACGATCAGGGGTATTTTATTCAGCGCACTCTGCAAGACCGGGATGCCTTTCTGGATCTTAATCTTCAGGATCCCATGTACACGGCCCCGCGTTTCTCTGACCCCAATGCCTATGGGTTTATGTACCCTGACGGCATTGATCCTTTTGGCGCCTTCCAGCAAGCTCAGGGTGATGATGATGATCCGGCTGAGGATTAGGGATGGACTTCCTTTTGGTGACGGTTTCGGTTTTTGAGTGTTTCTAGTTTTTATGTGTTTGTCTTTATGTTGTCTTTTGTGGTCCTTCGGGGACCGGTGTGTGGTTGTTACTAGTTGTTTGCTGTCCTTTCGGGGACTTTATCTTGGTTGTCTCTAGTGTCCGGCTCTCGTTGTGGAGTCTTTTTTTTATCACTATGATATGTATGGGTCCAGCATGTATTCACTTCCTACTTCAATATATTAATGCATGCTTCTCTTTATATACTCGTATCATTTTTATTATGCACTGTTTCTATTGATTATCCCCATCTTTGACTAAGTGACAAAGGGGGAGAAATTGTATTGAGGGGGAGCTGTCTACCTACGGGGGAGCTACTCCCTGAAGATGCTATCTCTCTATTTTGTCAATTATCAAAATGGGGGAGTTTGTTGGCACATTTTATTTTGAGTAATTAACAGCATCTTCGTAGTTTAGTCTTCTGTTCTTCAGATTCAAACATTCTCACAAGATCTACTACATGGAGTTCTTCCGTTCAAGAGCATTCTCCTTCTTTCTTGAAGACTGTAGCAGTTACCGGCGTTCCCTGCATAAGACGGCGTCTTCCTGCTTAGAGTCTTCGAGTCTGTACTGGTCTAGGTATACCTGTAAACACCTAAGGACGGATGACAGAAAGAACAAGTCAAAAATCAAATAGCTACAGAGCGGCATACCAGCGGTATGCTCCGACATACGGACGGTATACCGTTTTTAGAATACAGAAAGTTGCTGTGACAAATAGTCGGCATACCGGCGGCATGCTTCGGCACACCGGCGGTATACCGCTTTTCTTGTCCAGAAAGTTGCTGTGACAAATTTTTGGCATACCGACGGCATGCTCCGGCATACCGACGGTATATCGTTTTTAGCAACCCAAAAGTTGATGTGACAAATTGTCGGCATACCGACGGCATGCTCCGGCATACCGGCGGTATACCGTTTTTAGCAACTCAAAACTTGCTGTGACAAATTGTCGGTATACCGGCGACATGCTCCGGCATACCGGCGGTATACCGAGTTTCAAATATTTGGTTTTCGAATTGCTCTGACTAGCATTAATGGCCGCATTTAATGCTCTCAAACGGTCATTAATATGACCGTTACTATTTGGCCGGTATACCGACGGTATGCCGCTGCATACCGACGGCATGCCGGTCTGTCTGTATTCAGAGCATTAAATGCCACCAACTCTTGGTTCTCTTATAAAAGAAAGCTCTCTCTCTCTTGAGCTTTCTCACCAACTCTTCCATAATTTTTTCAACAACCTAGAGCTCCACCATTAATACTCTTCCAAGCTTTTCATTGTCATCCTCTCCCAAAGTGCTAGAGTATTAAAGAGTTGTACATTTCGATCTTCACGTGTTAGAAGATCAACAAGTTCTCATTCTCTTTTGTTTGAAGTTGGCGAGCCTTCGTAAGAAAACTCGTGTGTAGAAGTTGGCGAGTCTTCGGATCCAAACTCATGTTGAAGTTGGCGAGTTCTTCGGATCCAAACTCGTGTGTACTATTTGGTTAAATAGTGGATTAAAGCCGGAGAGAGTTCCGGGACTGGACTGCCTCAAAAGAGGATACCAGGATACATCCTTGCGTTTGCGTTTGATCTTTCTACTCTTTACTTTCAATTGTCTTTATTGCATCAATTGTTGTAGTTAATTTTTAATTTCCCTATTCACCCCCCCCTCTAGGGTTTTACAGGTTGTTATTACCAACTTGTCTTACGAGGAGCAGCCGGTGTCCATTTTGGACCGAAGAGAGAAGATAATCAAGAACTGAACAATTAGCCTTGTCCGGGTTGCTTGGGGTCATCACTCATTAGGAGAGTCAACGTGGAAACGTGAGGATGATATCCGATCACGGTATCCGCACCTGTTTGACTCACAAGGTATATCTCTCTCTATATACCTTGATTGGCTTAACTCCTCATGTTTGTCACCTTATGAGTAGAATTGCTTGGTGTCATCGATAGTTAAACATAGATATATTACTTGCTATTTGACATTCTAGAATAGCTACTTACTCAAATTACTTGTGCTTAGATTAGTCTAGCTCTGACATTTCTGTCCTGCTTGGATCTGAAATTCCGAGGACGGAATTTTTCTAAGGAGGGTAGAGATTTCACTCCCCGTTCCCAGAATAAGTATTTTATACGTGTACTTCTTGAATGCATTTATTCAATATTTATCATGCATTTGTTCTGTATTTAAATTCTTCAATTTCGCGCTTATTAATTTTTTTGTATTTTATTTTCTGCTTTATCTTGGCTCTTGGTTCATTTCGGTTCATGGTAAACCCACTTGGTGTGGTTTGGTTCAACATGGAAGGGAATGGATGGCTTGGATTTGGTGGAGAGAATGAATGGTGGAGATCCACTTGACCTTGATATAAAACTTCTTCTTTCATTCTCTTTCTTCATTCATTCACATTTACTCCTCCACCAAAACCCTAACCCACTTGTGAGAGGCAAGTACATCTTGCACACCATGAGGGATTTTATGCATCTCCATTTATTTTTAGTCCATGTTGTTTATCTTCTCTTCCTCTACAAGTTTAGGTCTTGAAGTTCTTGATTTCTATGGATGGTTGGGTGTAGATCTAAGTTTTAAGTTTTGGTTTTCATATGAATTTTAGGGTTTTGATCTATCAAACATTGTTGTTTTTGAAAATAAGTGGTTCCATGTTGTAGAGAATTTAATTCTACTAAAGTTTGGCTTTTAAAAAGTTAGATTTTGATTTGTTTTGTGGAAGTTATGGAAGAAGATGTCGTAGGAGGCACATGATGGTATCGCGAATGAGCCGCATGAGGCGCATGTCGCAGTAGGCGCATGATGGCGTCGCGAATGAGCCGCATGAGGCGCATGTTGCAGTAGGCGCATGATGGCGTCGCGAATGAGCCGCATGAGGCGCATGTTGCAGTAGGCGCATGATGGCGTCGCGAATGAGCCGCATGAGGCGCATGTCGCAGTAGGCGCATGATGGTGTCGTGAATGAGCCGCATGAGGCGCATATCGTAGTAGGCGCATGATGGTGTCACGAATGAGCCGCATCAGGCGCATGTCGCAGTAGGCGCATGATGGTGTCGCGAATGAGCCGCATGAGGCGCATGTCGCAGTAGGCGCATGATGGTGTCGCGAATGAACCGCATGAGGCGCATGTCGCAGTTGAGCCGCATATGGTATCGCAGTTGGACCGCATATGCCGCATGAGCCGCATGTCGCAGTTGGTCCGCATGCATGTCGCAGAATAGGCCGCATATGCCTATTTTGGTTGTTTCTGACTGTTATATGTCCTATTTTGACTGAATTGTGGCTAGAATTTCTTTCAACTCCCAACATGAAATTTGTAGATCTTTTTCTTGGCTTCAAGAATATGTTACCAACTATTTTATACTAGTTATGGACTCGACCATGCTTAATACTAATTTGACTTTTATGCCTTGTCACGAATTGACCTCGACTGTTACTTGACTAATAATTGATCATGCGTTCCTAGTTGGAACTAAGAGACTGGCTAGTCGTCTTATTAAATTGAATGAACGAGACACGTTCATATTAACTATGAACTATTATAATCGATTGGCCGATCCCGAATATTGACATACAGGCACACATGTAGGCTTCAATTTATTTATTTATTTTTCTACAAAAGCAGCATGTGTACTTGATGGTCAAGGCATGATTATTCCGTGATTAGTTTTGATTGTTGCACTACGCTATGTAAGTCCTACAACCTAACCGTACGGGTATCGTTGTAGAGTTGGGCATATCGTACTTGTACGGAAGTACTCATTTGAATGACCATGATCCACGGCATGGGATTTCACTCAACGTAGAGACTATTAAGTTAAATAAAATAATGATTGTATGGAGAGAATGGATTCTCGAGTTCTTACATGGCAGCCCTCTTGGGACTAGTAGTGCCCGACAGGCCGGTTGGTCCCCACAGATACTACAAATCTGCCACACGAGCAGGGAGCGGTATCTGGTTATATTATCTATTGTATATTGTATATTGATGACGGGCGTCCCGCTGGGACTCGTCTAATTCATGATTGGCGCAATTGATTGACTGGGTAAACTAGCCTTGCTTGTACATAGTAAGAACTGAGGAATCCTTTATTGCATAATTCCAGGATAACTTGGAACTCACAGTAGCAAGCCGTAGTAGTTGCATGGCCGTTTAAATTGATTTGTTTGTGTACTGTACCTACTTTGTTACCTAACTGAGATGATCAGAATGTCAGGGCATGACGGGCCAACTTCTGTCCTTGTTTGGTTGGGAGGTTGGTTCGAAGTGTCGTGATGTTATGTGAATCCCAGTGGCAAGCAGAGATCTACTTGTCATATTCTCTTATTACTGGTTTTAATTCCTCATATCGTGCTTCATTGCGGTACTTGCTATTAGAGGTCTAACCTCTCTGGTTTTGCATGGCCAGATTTAGAGCCGGTCCCCGAGGACTCAGCTTACTTCCACCTCCAAGATGGTCAATACTAGAGGGATGATCGCAGGAGGACTCGAGTGGGTTCCTTACTTCCCCACTCGTTTTGTTATTGCCGTTTGGCACCGACATGTCAGTCGGATTGTCTTGTACTTACTTTTACATAATTGTAATTAAGTCAGACTGCAGCTGATAACAATTGTGTACACTTGCTACATTATCTGGCTATGTTTTGTAAAGCCAGATATCAAGAACATTTTGACTGAACGTTTGGGACGCCTTACTGCTTTATCTTACATGTTCTCTATTTCTGTTTCTTATTTGAATGATTGAGACAATAGATGTGAAGTAACCATAGTGAGACTTTCATGTAGTATGCACCCCCTCGTCTTTTAGACAACATTGATCGTATTATACGGTATTCATCTACCCGTAATACGTAGCTGGCTGAGTCATTCCCCCGCTCTCCAGTATTCTGGTTCTGGGGCGTGACAAGGTTTTAGTGGTGGCGGCCCATGCAGGTCTGATTTCAGACTTGTGGGGTATTTTAATTTATAGGATGTCTCAATCACACATGTTCCCCCTTGATCTCATGATTCGTTACTCTCGACTCTAGCTTGACATTCCGGTATCCTTTGACTTCATTGATCTTTCATGTCCGATCGTTTGATTGTTTTTTTGTCCCTTTTCTTAGGGGCACTTCGTCCGCATCTGCCAAGACTGGACAACAACAACAAGAGCAACACGGACAACCTGACCATGTTGGTCAGCAACAAGGGCCGGTACTAACTCAAGAGACTATCCAAGAAGAAGTAATAGTGGAAGCAGCAGCTGGATCACAGTATCCGGAGGTTCCACCACCACCAACAGTTCCACCTACCCCTGCAGAAATGGACACACCGGCTCTTTTGGAGATCATGAGAGGGATGATGGCTACTCAGCAACATCAGATGTTAGCCCAGCAGTGCATGCACGCTCAGTTGCAAGAGCAGAACGTATTACTCAACCAAGGATTGCAGACGGCTTTGGAAAGAGGGGTGAGGTCAGATTCAGGAGCATCAGCCAGGTTTTGCAAGTTCAACCCCCGCCGTTTCGAAGGAACGGAGGATGCCATCTCAGCAGATGCATGGCTTAAGGATATTGAGGCTATTCTGACAGCAGCTAAGGTGCCGGCAGAAGAACGTGTGGATCAAGTGAAGTTGTTACTTCAGGATCTCGCACGTGATTGGTGGGAATTAGAGGAAGTGGGCATCAGACGTCCTATTGCTTGGGACGATTTTACCGCAAGATTAAAGACCAAGTACTATGGAGTTGTGGCGCAGTTTGAGCTACAACAGAAATTTATCAACCTTAAGCATGCCGGCAAGACGGTAGATGCCTATGCAGCGGAGTTCTGCAGATTGAGTAGGTTCGCCCCGGAGATGGTAGCAACAGAGGGCCAGAGGGCTATGAGGTTCCAGCAAGGGTTTCACCTTGAGCTCTTGCAATTGATAGAGGGGCACAATTACCAGACTTTTGATGAAGTATTGACGGCAACCCGAAGGCATGAGATCACCATTCAGAGGATCACGGCAAGGACTGGAGGTCAGAAGAGATCTCACATTCAGATTGAAGGAGGAGGGGGAGCAACGCCCCGAACAACAGCACCATCCCTTGGCATTCGCATTCACGATGTGGCAATGCGAGGGCCAACACCACCACCCAGGCAGCAGCAGCAACAGAGGAAGAATTAGCAACCCTCAGCGGGCTGCACTTATTATGGAAAGATGGGGCACACTAGAGATGTGTGTCGGGCATTGAACGGACTGTGTTTGATATGTAGAAATCCAGATCATCGGATTACCATATGTCCCATGAATTCGAGGTCAGGAGGACCAGTGCAGCAGTTTCCTGCTCTGCCAGCACCAGGGGCAGGACAGTATCGAGGACCCGCAGTGGCAGTGAGACCATTGGCCCAGCGTCCGTTAATGCCACAGGCTCAGATGTTTCGGCAGCTGGGACCGCCGATGCAGCAACACCAGCATAGACCACCCCAGCATCATCAAGGCAGGGGCCAACAGCAGCACCAGGTTAGGCCGCAACATGGGAACCAACAAGGAGGTCGAGGGCAGGCATTCACTCTGTCCTTGGAGGAGGCATTAGCACCGGGAGATGTTGTGGCAGGTAGCATTCTCGTCGCCTCATATCCCGCAGTAGCATTGTTTGATTCAGGAGCATCACACTCATTTATATCTGCACAATTTGCGACACAGCTAGGAATGGAGTTCGAGGCATTACCAGGGAGGTTGAATATACTCACTGGCAATGGGCTCGTAGGAGTTAGTAGAGTTATTCTAGCGTGTAGCGTTGTAGTTTATGGGCATTCCTTACCCGTCCGGTTGATAAAATTTCCTGTTGGAAATTTCGACGTTATCTCAGGCATGGACTGGCTGAAAGACAGTCATACGACGATAGATTGTCGTAGAGGGAGTGTATCTTTTGATATTCCAGGCATGAAGAGATTCACCTTAGTCAGATCAGAGGCAACTCAACAAGAACATGGAGTAATAACGGCAATGGAAGAAATTCAAGTTCCGAAGGTAGTTGAAAAATTTCTAGACGTATTTCCCGAAGAACTTCCAGGGCTACCACCGATTAGAGATATTGAGTTCGGCATAGAATTGGTACCTGGAACTAAACCGATATCAGATCGAGTTTACAGAATGGCGGATTCAGAGTAGGCCAAGGTATATCAACACATAGAGGAACTGAAGGAGAAGAAGTTCATCCAAGCTAGCATATCACCTTGGGCAGCACCAATGGTACTTGTGGGAAAGAAGGATGGGTCCTCCAGATTGTGCATTGATTACAGGAAGCTTAACGCGGCGACAGTAAAGAACAAGTACCCACTACCCAGGATCGACGACTTGTTTGATCAGTTGAGCAAAGCTAGAGTTTTCTCCAAGATAGATCTTCGTTTAGGGTATCATCAAGTGAGGGTACGGAAGGAGGATATTCCTAAGACAGCATTCAGGTCGAAGTATGGGCATTATGAATTCTTAGTAATGCCATTTGGTTTGACCAATGCTCCAGGAATATTTATGGATTTGATGAACCGCATCTTTATGCCATACTTAGATCAGTTTATCGTTGTGTTTCTTGACGACATTCTCGTATATTCTGCCAGTAAAGAGGAGCATAAAGACCACCTCAGGAAAGTGTTACAGGTTCTGAAAGAGAACCAGTTGTATGCCAAGCTCAGCAAGTATGAGTTTTGGTCGGATCATATTTCATTTTTGGGTCATATCATATCAGGAGCTGGAGTAGCAGTGGATCCCAAGATGGTAGAAGCAGTAGAGAGTTGGCCAGTACCCAAGACCGTAGCTGATGTACGAAGTTTCTTGGGATTGGCAGAATATTACAGAAGGTTCGTATCAATCTTTGCAAGGCTTTCAGCACCTATGACCCGCTTGACACGGAAGGATGTACCATTCGTCTGGTCGGTAGAATGCCAGGCATCATTTGAGAATCTGAAGCAGAAGTTGATATCAGCGCCTATTCTTACATTGCCAGTTGGATCCGGAGGTTTTACAGTGTATTGCGATATGTCAGGTAAGGGACTTGGGTGCGTCCTAATGCAACATGGGAAGGTGATAGCATACGCATCTAGGCAACTTCGAGACCACGAGAAGAATTACCCAACTCATGACTTGGAGTTGGCGGCAGTAGTATTTGCTTTGAAGCTATGGAGGCATTACCTATATGGTGACCGAGTGGACATGTACACAGACCATAAAAGTCTGAAGTACATCTTTACTCAGAAGGAGCTGAACATGAGACAGAGAAGATGGTTGGAGTTGATCAAGGATTATGACGTGGAGCTTCAGTATCATCCAGGCAAGGCTAATGTGGTAGCAGACGCTCTTAGCAGGAGAGGCGGCGCATTTATGTTGACAACGCAGAAGCACATCTTAGAAGACCTTCAGGAGATGGGCATCGAAGTTATACTTCCTAGTGATGTAGGAGTTCTAACAAGTTTACAAGTTCAATCCGACTTGGTAGACAGGATCAAGGTAGCTCAGGCACATGACCCAAGGATTCAGAAGCTTAGAGCAGAATGTGAGTCAGGACTCAGAAAGGAGATACAAATTCATGAAGATGGTACGCTTAGGTTTGGAACACGTCTGTGTGTGCCTAGTGGAGATATCAGACAGGAGGTTATGACAGAAGCTCACAGTTCTCAATATTCTATACCCCCTGGAGGGACCAAGATGTACCAAGATATCAAGCAGCACTTCTGGTGGAACGGGATGAAGAGGGAGATAGCTAGATTTGTTTTCCGTTGCTTTGTATGTCAGCAAGTGAAGGCAGAACAGTAGAGGCCAGCTGGGTTATTACAACCACTTCCTATCCCGGAATGGAAGTGGGAACACATCACAATGGACTTTATGACCGGTTTACCGAGATCACCAAGTGGTAAAGATGCTATTTGGGTGATAGTAGATCGGCTTACAAAGGTGGCACACTTTCTTCCTTTCAGAGTAGGGCAATCTACAGAAAAGTTGGCAGAGTTGTATATGCAGCAGATAGTCAGGCAGTATGGAGTCCCCGTCAGCATTGTGTCAGACCGAAATACCCGCTTTACATCACATTTCTGGAAGAGCTTACATCATAGTCTGGGTACCAAGTTAAGATTTAGCACGGCTTACCATCCCAGACAGACGGGAAATCAGAAAGAACAATTCAGACCCTAGAAGATATGTTGCGAGCTTGTACTCTGGATTTTGGAGGATCTTGGAAGAGCCACATGCACTTAGTTGAGTTCTCATACAACAATAGTTATCAAGCCAGTATCCAGATGGCGCCATTTGAAGCACTATATGGTAAGAAGTGTAGGTCGCCACTAGCATGGGATGATATCGGGGAGAGGAAGATGTTAGGCCCGGAAATGATTGTTCAGACAGTTGAATTGGTTAAGAAAATTAGAGAGCGACTTCGAGTTGCGCAGGATCGACATCATCATTGGGCGGACCAGCATCGTAGGCCGCTAGAGTTTTCTTTTGGGGACCACGTGTTCTTGAGGATCTCACCTACCCGTGGGGTCATTAGATTTGGCGTTCGCGGGAAGTTGAGTCCGCGATACGTAGGACCCTTTGTTATTCTTGATAGGATAGGCGATGTTGCTTATCGTTTATCCCTTCCACCTTCGTTACGAGAGGTGCATGACGTATTTCATGTATCTCAGTTGTGAAGGTATATATCGGACCCCAGCCATATCTTTGATAATTTCGAGTTGGTTGTTGGTACCAACTTGTCTTACGAGGAGCAGCCGGTGTCCATTTTGGACCGAAGAAAGAAGATACTCAAGAACCGAACAATTAGCCTTATCCGGGTTGCTTAGGGTCATCACTCATTAGAAGAGTAAACGTGGCAACGTGAGGATGATATCCGATCACGGTATCCGTACCTGTTTGACTCACAAGGTATATCTCTCTCTATATACCTTGATTGTCTTAACTCCTCATGCTTGTCACCTTATGAGTAGAATTGCTTGGTGTCGTCGATAGTTAAACATAGATATATTACTTGCTATTTGACATTGTAGAATAGCTACTTACTCAAATTACTTGTGCTTAGATTAGTCTAGCTCTGACATTTTTGTCCTGCTTGGATCTGAAATTCCGAGGACGAAATTTTTCTAAGGAGGGTAGAGATGTCACTCCCCGTTCCCATAATAAGTATTTTATACGTGTACTTCTTGAATGCATTTATTCAATATTTATCATGCATTTGTTCTGTATTTAAATTCTTCAATTTTGCACTTATTAATTTTTTTGTATTTTATTTTCTGCTTTATCTTGGCTCTTGGTTCATTTCGGTTCATGGTAAACCCACTTGGTGTGGTTTGGTTCAACATGGAAGGGAATGGATGGCTTGGATTTGGTGGAGAGAATGAATGGTGGAGATCCACTTGACCTTGATATAAAACTTCTTCTTTCATTCTCTTTCTTCATTCATTCACATTTACTCCTCCACCAAAACCCTACACCACTTGTGCGAGGCAAGTACATCTTGCACACCATGAGGGATTTCATGCATCCCCATTTATTTTTAGTCCATGTTGTTCATCTTCTCTTTCTCTACAAGTTTAGGTCTTGAAGTTCTTGATTTCCATGGATGGTTGAGTGTAGATCTAAGTTTTAAGTTTTGGTTTTCATATAAATTTTAGGGTTTTGATCTATCAAACATTGTTGTTTTCGAAAATAAGTGGTTCCATGCTGTAGAGAATTTAATTCTACTAAAGTTTGGCTTTTGAAAAGTTAGATTTCGATTTGTTTTGTGGAAGTTATGGAAGAAGTATTTTGTTCGTTCTATATTCAACTGCAGCAGGAGGTGCATGTCGCAGTAGGCGCATGATGGTGTCGCGAATGAGCCGCATGAGGCGCATGTCGCAGTAGGCGCATGATGGTGTCGCGAATGAGCCGCATGAGGTGCATGTCGCAGTAGGCGCATGATGGTGTCGCGAATGAGCCGTATGAGGCGCATGTCGCAGTAGGCACATGATGGTGTCGCAAATGAGCCGCATGAGGCGCATGACGCAGTAGGCGCATGATGGTGTCGCGAATGAGCCGCATCAGGCGCATGTCGCAGTAGGCGCATGATGGTGTCGCGAATGAGCCGCATGAGGCGCATATCGCAGTAGGCGCATGATGGTGTCGCGAATGAGCCGCATCAGGCGCATGTCGCAGTAGGCGCATGATGGTGTCGCGAATGAGCCGCATGAGGCGCATGTCGTAGTAGGCGCATGATGGTGTCACGAATGAGCCGCATGAGGCGCATGTCGCAGTTGAGCCGCATATGGTATCGCAGTTGGACCGCATATGACGCATGAGCCGCATGTCGCAGTTGGTCCGCATGCATGTCGCAGAATAGGCCGCATATGCCTATTTTGGTTGTTTCTGACTGTTATATGTCCTATTTTGACTGAATTGTGGCTAGAATTTCTTTCAACTTCCAACATGAAATTCGTAGATGTTTTTCTTGGCTTCAAGAATATGTTACCAACTATTTTATACTAGTTATGGACTCGACCATGCTTAATACTAATTTTACTTTTATGCCTTGTCACGAATTGACCCCAACTGTTACTTGACTAATAATTGATCATGCGTTCCTAGTTGGAACTAAGAGACTGGCTAGTCGTCTTATTAAATTGAATGAATGAGACACGTTCATATTAACTATGAACTATTATAATCGATTGGCCGATCCCGAATATTGACATACAGGCACACATGCAGGCTTCAATTTATTTATTTATTTTTCTAGAAAAGCAGCATGTGTACTTGATGGTCAAGGCATGATTATTCCATGGTTAGTTTTGATTGTTGCATTACGTTATGTAAGACCTACAACCTAACCGCATGGGTATCGTTGTAGAGTTGGACATATCGTACTTGTACGAAAGTACTCATTTGAATGACCATGATCCCTGGTATGGGATTTCACTCAACGTAGAGACTATTAAGTTAAATAAAATAATGATTGCATGGAGAGAATGGATTCCCGAGTTCTTACATGGTAGCCCTCTTGGGACTAGTAGTGCCCGACAGGCGGGTTGGTCCCCACAGATACTGTAAATCTGCCACACGGGCAGGGAGCGGTATCTGGTTATATTATCTATTGTATATTGTATATTGATGACGGGCGTCCCGCTGGGACTCGTCTAATTCATGATTGGCACAATTGATTGACTGGATAAACTAGCCTTGCTTGTACATAGTAAGAACTGAGGAATCCTTTATTGCATAATTCCAGGATAACTTGGAACTCACAGTAGCAAGCCGTAGTAGTTGCATGGCCGTTTAAATTGATTTGTTTGTGTACTGTACCTACTCTGTTACCTAACTGAGATGATCAGAATGTCAGGGCATGACGGGCCAACTTCTGTCCTTGTTTGGTTGGGAGGTTGGTTCGAAGTGTCATGATGTTATGTGAATCCCAGTGGCAAGCAGAGATCTACTTATCATATTCTCTTATTACTGGTTTTAATTTCTCATATCGTGCTTCCTTACGGTACTTGCTATTAGAGGTCTAACCTCTCTGGTTTTGTATGGCCAGATTTAGAGCCGGTCCTCGAGGACTCAGCTTACTTCCACCTCCAAGTTGGTCAATACTAGAGGGATGATCGCAGGAGGACTCGAGTGGGTTCCTTACTTCCCCACTCGTTTTGTTATTTACTTAATACCTTGTCGTTTGGCACCGACATGTTAGTCGGATTATCTTGTACTTACTTTTACATAATTGTAATTAAGTCAGACTGCAGCTGATAACAATTGTGTACACTTGCTACATCATCTGGCTATGTTTTGTAAAGCCAGATATTAAGAACATTTTGACTGAGCATTTGGGACGCCTTACTGCTTTATCTTACATGTTCTCTATTTCTGTTTCTTATTTGAATGATTGAGACAATATATGTGAAGTAACCATAGTGAGACTTTCATGTAGTATGCACCCCCTCGTCTTTTAGACAGCATTGATCGTATTATACGGTAGTCATCTACCCGTAATACGTAGCTGGCTGAGTCATTCCCCCGCTCTCCAGTATTCTGGTTCTGGGGCGTGACACATCGGTCGACAACTTCTTACGGAAGGCTCTCTAGAGAAGGAAAGACCACTTTTTAGGGATGCAGGTCTGCCAAAATGCGGCGATGATAGGTACAGGCGTCCCTACGTCCCGTACCACGCTTCTAGCCGACCTCACCGAAAAGTAACCAAAAGGTTCAGCCGACCACCTCAGCACGTCAGTCTCATCATCCAGTTTAAGGTTATGGCTTCGGATGAGGTCTTCTTCCTCAGCCCCGACCCACTCTCTGATCAGGCGCCAATTCCAATCATTACTAGTGAAATCCCACAGGTCCTTGATCCTGCTGTTCTCTGGAGCTGCCATAAGATTGTTGAGCATTGTTATCCCTCGCCTAATGTTCCAAGAAAGTCTGGGATTTGCCATTACCCAGTTGGAGTTTGATCATCGGTTCGACGAGGGATCGCCCCACGAGAATCTGCCTCCAGGCGGTAGATGATCTGCAATTGGAGCTGGCTTGCGTAGGGTGAATATACTTGAAGTACATGGCTTTCATTAATTTGGCCCATAAATTCTGACTCGTACGAAGCTTCCACCACAGCTTCATAGAGAAGGCATCTACAATGTGGGATAGTTTGGAGAAGCCCAGACCACCTTCTTCCGTGGGCCTAGCCATAGAATCCCAACTGGCCCAATGATGTTTGTCGTGCCCGTCACCATGACCCCAAAAGAAATTGCTGAAAATTCTTTCCAACGAAGCAAGCACTTTCTTGGGAGGGGAGCAGGCAGCTAGGGTATAGTTATGGATAGAGGTGAGCACGTGCTTGATGATAATCATCTTGCCACCTGGGGATAAGGTAGCGTTATGCCACCCCTCGAGCTTTTTCCTGATCTTGGTTATTAGCTCATCGAAGATGGCGGCATTCAATCTCCCGTACACTAGGGGCACCCCAGGTATTTGAAAGGTGGTTGTTTGACTGAGAATGAGGTGATGTTGGATAGGTTGATAGCATGCTCTCTCTTGATGTTGTGGTGGGCGTATATCACGCTCTTAGTGGGATTGACCTTTTGACCAGAACATCTGGAGTATTTCATGAGCAAGTTGTGGACCACCTCCACCGACCCAACTTCCCCAGAGGAGAAGATAAGAATGTCGTCAGCATACACTACTAAAATCTGCTCAATTGGCGACATATATTTAGCGACGTTCGATTAACGTCGCTAAATTGTGTACATTAGCGACGTTTTGTCTAAACGTCGCTAATAGTCGCTACTAGCGACGACCTAAGCGACGTAACAATGACGTATATTAATCACATGATCGAGTCGTCGCGAAACGTCACTCGGACGTCGCTAATAGCGACTAGCTTAGCGACGGTAGTGATAGCGTCGCTAAATTCTAATTATACCCCCCCACCGATTCATTTTCCCCCATTTTCCTCTCTCACTCTCTCTTCCCCCCCTCCGGTGCTCTCTTTCTCTCAGGCGGCGACTCTCACTCCCTCCGGCGACTCTCCTCCCTCTCCGGTACGTGACTCACCCCTCCCTCTCTCTCTCTCTCTCTCTCTCTTTCCGTCTGTTTTGGTTGTTGGTGGTTTGGGGGGGTGCGGGTGGCTCGGAGGGAGGTGCATGGGGGGATGCGGGTGGTTGGGGGGTGAATAGGGGGTGGCTGGGGGGGTGGCTAGGGGTGGGGCAGGGGGGACGAGGGCGGCTGGGGGAGGGGAGCTAGGGTTCGGGTTAGGGTTCGTGGGGGGTGGCTGGGGGGGTGAGGCAGGGGGGATGAGGGCGGCTGGGGGAGGGGAGCAGGGGGGTGGAGGCGGCTGGGGGAGGGGAGCAGGAGGGGAGGGGAGGGTTAGGTTTCGGGTTAGGGGTGGTGTAGGGGGGCTTGGTCAGGGGCACCGATAGTGCCAAAAAATCTGATAATTTAGTAATAATTATTTGTTTTTAGACACCGAAAAATGTGATACTCCGATTCGAACGCACCGATAGTGCCGATATTTATAACAAGTAGTTTTGTTGGTTGGTTAATTGGTAACATGGTGATCGGGACATATAGTCCCTGCAGCCATTCGACTGGCGAGGCAGAAACTATGGTACGACATGGTGATCAGGACATAGTCCCTGCAGCCATTCGACTGGCGAGGCAGAAACTATGTAGCCGTAGATAAAGTTGATTGTCCTCCGACCCTCATCCCTCGGCAATGATGATACGACAACCTATCACTATATCTCATATAGTAGTAGATGATATTTTAGTATTACATTATGTGAGTTCATCTTGATTTTGTTACATTCTTCAGATACTAGGTACTAGATTCGATAAGAACGTATACTACACCATATGTACATAACATAGATGATTCATACTAATGTATGCTAGAATGAATTTTGGGTTGTGTTCTGAGCCATCCGTTCTCACACTTAAAATACATATGAATTAGAACTGTGTGTCAATCTTTGTTTTTGTATTTTCGGCGAACCCAGGGATTGGATTCTGTATTTTATATTTTGGATTATGTATTTTGGATTCTGTACCCTATAGCTCGACAACCAACCGGAGAGGATACTCCGAGAGATCCATCTAAGTAGGACGGATACTCTGAGAGATCACTTTACAAGAATGATATCAGTAGTGGGATTGAGTGTTGGAGGAGATATTATCAGAGTATACGTCCTACTCAGATGGGTCTCTCACCGTTACAATTTTTTTTCTGACAGCATGGTAGATGTGCTCCGTCAACAGATTCTTGCTCTGAGCCAAAACTTTGCCCCAGAGCTCAAGTGGACATCCTTCGTGTAGAGCTGGAGTGAGAGGTTCCTGACAGCATGGTGGTCTCCTTTGTTAAAGTATCTGTGCTCGTCCCACAACCAATCAAATTTTTTTCATTTCTAATCTCTTGAATATGAAGCTCTGCTTCACATTTGGCTCTACCTTCTGGTATATAAGAACCAAATGTGAAACAGAGTTTCATATTCAAGATCTTAGAAATGAAGAAATTTTCGATTGGTTGTGGGACGAGCAAGAATCTTTTGACAAAGGAGACCACCATGCTGTCAGGAACCTCTCGCTCGAGCTCTACTCAAGGATGTCCACTCGAACTCCGAGGCAAAGAATTGACTCAGAGCGGATTTCTGGACAGAGATGACGAAGAAGATGGCTGCCAAAGCTTATGTAAGTTTTCTAATTCTTTATACGTTTATATTTTTATCATTTTGTATTACTGTAATTAAAATCGATCATTGCATCGTATCAATAGGTGATTTTGTACATTAGTTACAAGTGCTACTTAGTTAAAGTTCAAGTGCTACTTAGTTGTGTCTCTCTCTATCTATCTCGTTATCAATGCTATAGTGTTGTTCCCCTCGCAATACGGAATGGTCCGATACCGATACTCTGAGTATCAGACCATTCCTATGTGTATCGGTATCGCAATCACAATACCGATACTCGAGTATCGCATTGATACTCAAGTATAACATCTGATAGTTCTCTCATTTAATTGTCAATTACTGTATTTCAGTTCTAGTTAGTTTTATGTGATTCTCTGATGGTTCTCTCATTCATTTTCAACCGTTCCCCCCGGTGAATATTGATTTTACCAGATGGCACCCATGACCCGAGGAGCGGTACGTCGTTTGAGGGAAACAGTGAATGCTGAGGTGGCTCCTCCTACTGTTAAGGAGGAAGTGGCACCGGTAGCTAGTGATACCGGGAGTTCTATTCATCCAGCACCGCTAGCTAGTGAGACCGGGAGTTCTATTCATGCAGCACTTGCAAGGGACTACATCTCTCATGCCGTCGTCGATCCCACTTATTCGAGGTGGTTGCGTGATCGTATCACTGAGCGTTTGCGTGAGCTGCGTGGTTCTTGTCACGACCCGGTCCCCAAATACTTGGGTCGAATCGGATCATGCCCAGCCTGCGCCGTTGATGAGACGGCGGCAGTAAGCTGTAATCCATATTGCAGGTCATTTCAACAACAAGCTTGAATTTAAAAGTTGCCACAACATTTAATTTACGATAATAAAAACTTGTCTTTCAGTACAAAGTTCATAAACTGGAAATAAAGAAACAACTAAACTTTCAACTAATGTAGCATCTATGGAGACGCCACAACATCATCATCAGCTGGGAGTACCGCCGGGTACAAGTCAGGATCATAATAGCTATTGATCATCATCTCCAGATCCTCAGTAATACCTAAAATGTTATCTCCAGTCAGGAGGGAGCAAAGTACAATTCATGCAAACTTTTAACAATTAAAATGACAATTAAAATTATGCATTTTTAAACAATTTAAAGATGAGCAGTTTTTGAAATAGTACAGTACAGTGATGTGAATAGGTAATGAATATGACCGGTTTGGGTTACAATAGTATCCTAACGATACGGTATGGCTTGTCCCCGTGTGAAGAGGGGAAAGCTAACACATTCATTATCCTAAGTTTGGATTTGGTCATATCCACTACTCTACTCCCCCAGTCCCCAACAGTACGATCAATGCTCCCGAAGGAGTTCGTGTGTAACAGTGGTTTAAACTTGCAATGAAACAATTGTGAAAATAATTGTAAAATCTACATAAATGTACTTGCCTTATCTCCTTGTTTTGAAAAGTCGGTACTTCGGGATTTTGAACAGTCACGCTCTTCCTCGAAATCCTACATTCCGGGAACTTGTTTCAGAAGCAATCACCAGAGTTATCTAGTTACAATCTCTAATTGTTTTTCCTAATCAGTTTTAGTTGTTAATTAGCTAACACAACATCACAACGTTTACTAGTGCGTTGAAATTAAGGAAATCAATTTACATTGGTTTTTCGGAAAAACTTGTAATTATCAAATTACGTATAAAACATGATATTTATTTATTTGAAAAACTTTGATATTTTTAATATATAAAATATATTTATTTTCTTAAAATGAGAAATTGTGAATTATTAATTAATAATTCATAACAATATTTTGATTGTTCCTACGCTATCACACATTCCCAGAAAATAAAATAAAATGCTAATTCCTACTTATTACAAAACCACATTTACTGGAATTGGGCTTATGCCCTTACAAATTTTATTGCAAATTGAAATAAGAAAAGATAGGTTAGTCTTGAAAATTACCTACAATTAACATTAATAAAACTAGTAATTTCTAATTTAAATTTAAAATAATAGGTGTCTCAGACTCTGGTCCAGTCGTCATATCAGCTACTCTGCCTCAACGTCCGGTCGAACCGGTGCGTTTGCATTTCACTGGGGCCCAGTGACCGTTTAAGGTCGTCGCCCAAAATATTATAAAAATAATATTTAACTCGAAAAATCATTTCGAAAATCATTTAATAAATTTCCGAAAATTTCGGCAGCATTCCCTCTGTTTTCGGGATAACCCAAAAACTGGGAACGCGTCCGATACCTGCAAGAATAATCCCAAAATTTCAATTTATATTTTTTTTATCCCTCAAAATATTTTAAATCAAACCAGCATACTAAACTCATATTCCAGTATTGACATATAACTCAAAGAAATTTCCAACAGAACAAAGGTTAAAACCAATTTCCAACTTTCACTCAAAAAATCCCAGAGCATCCAACATAGTTAATATCTATCAACAGCTAATATCTATCAACAGAACATGAACGCAACAGAAAATCACCAAAAATCCAAATATAGAAATTTTCCGCATTTCCTTCGGAAATTCCGAGATTTAGCCTACGAATAGGAAACTCAGAAAATAATCATTCTCCAGAGTTCCTTTCGAAAAGGTTCTCAGAAATCCGACTTTCCGAAAACTTCGGAAAGACAGAAATTGCATCGTAGGAATTACGTTGTCGAAAAACCGAAATCCCGCTGGATTCGGGGACCAGAGAATTCATCATTGACAAAAGAAGTAACGGTCAGAATGTACCCACAGCAGAGTCTCGGAACGGGACGGGCTAACACCGGAGCAAACGCCGGAGAAACAGCGGGTCACCGGGGCGAACGCCGGCCAGGGGCAGCGACGGGCACGGACGGCGGTGACGCGGGGCCGCACGAGTCGTCGGGAAGCCCGGGATCGGGGCTGTAAGGGGGCGCCGGCCTCGGGGATTCGCCGGGAAGGAGGCGGTCGGCCTCGGGATCGACCACGGGGTGGATCGGCTCCTAAATTTGGGAATTAGGGCACAAACTCTAGAGAAATTGGTGGTGGAGATGGGAATGGATGTGGAGAAGGAGGGGCTTTATATATGAAATTAGGTTGGGGGTTACCAGAGTAGGAAGGTGAAGAGACTTCCCCCTTCATTAATTCCGGCGGCCGGAAGGTGATGAGCCCGAACGTTTGATCGGAGGAGAAACCGAACAAAACCGAAGAACCCATCGGTTCTCCCAAGCACAGAACATTCCATAGAAGGATAAACTTAACTAATGGTCCCAACCTATTTTGACTTCATGAAAAAAAGGCTTAAACCTTTGAGCCAACACTTGGTTTAGTCTAAATCCATGTATAAATAGCTTATGGGCTAATGGTTTATGGTTGAAAATACTACATGGGCTTTGGGTTATAGAGGAAATAAGTTGGGCCAAGAATTTAAAAGAAATTAAATATGGCTAACAAAAAATAATTTTCCCTTTTCAGAAAAATATATTAATTAATATTTTTAAATAATTTAACCATCAATTTGTAAAAATATTCCTAAGCTTCGATTTGGTTAGGGTCTGGGTCTGGACAACATGCAAAATTCCAAGTTATTTAATTTTTAAAAATAATTTTGCATAATATCAACATTAGCTAACATTATGTTTACAAGAAATTAATTTAGCAGATAAATTATAATTTAGCAGTTTAATGATTACAATAATTTAAATAAGTACTCTAACATTATTCTAAAAATTTTATTTAAAAAATTAGAAAAAATCAAATTAAAAGTTATGGGTTTCACAACCTTCCCTCCTTAAGAAATTTCGTCCTCGAAATTTAAAGAGTTAGGTTGAGAAAATACCTCAAGTCTCGAACAAATACGGGTACTTCTCCCGCATCTCATCTTCACGCTCCCAGGTAGATTCGCCTGGGGAATCATGCCTCCACATCACTCGAACTATGGGAGTCACCGAGGTTCTGGTCTTCTTCTCGCCTCGATCCAAGATCGCCACTGGCTTTTCTGGTATGGTGAGACTCGGTCCAATCTCCAACTCTGAATGGTCCAGAACGTGGTTCTTATCAGGTACATACTCCCTGAGCTGCGAAACGTGAAAGACGTTGTGCACGCCTTCTAGATTAGCTGGTAGAGCTAACCTATACGCCACTTCTCCAATCCGGCTCAGAACTTCGAACGGACCAATGTACCTGGGACTCAGCTTCCCGGCTCTGCCAAATCTGATAGTACCTCTGGTAGGAGAAATCTTCACAAAGACCTTATCTCCTTCTTCAAATGTCAGTGGTCGTCGACTGCTGTCTGCCCAGTGTTTCTGTCTGTCTTGAGCAATCCTGAGCCTGTCTCTGATAAACTTCACCTTCTCTGCTGCGTCAGTCACCATTTCAGGACCCAGCAGTACTCTTTCACCAACGTCGTCCCATGCCAAAGGTGTACGGCAACGACGTCCATAAAGAGCTTCAAACGGGGTCATACCAATACTGGCTTGGTAGCTGTTATTATAAGAAAACTCTACCAAGTGCAGATGGTCTTCCCACGATCCTCCAAATTCTAAGACACAAGATCGCAGCATATCTTCAAGTGTCTGAATCGTCCTCTCAGATTGCCCATCTGTCTGGGGATGATAAGCCGTGCTGAACTTCAACTGAGTCCCCAAGCTGTCATGCAAGCTCTTCCAAAAATGTGAGGTAAAACGAGTGTCTCGGTCAGAAACAATGCTTACCGGTACGCCATGAATCCGGTAAATGTGCCGCATGTACAATGCTGCCAACTTCTCAGTGGATAAACCAACTTTAAAAGGGAATAAAGTGAGCTGACTTGGTTAGTCGGTCCACTATTACCCAAATGGCGTCCTTCCCTCCTTGGGAACGAGGCAGTCCTGACACGAAATCCATAGTGATGTGCTCCCACTTCCATTCTGGGATGTCCAGCGGTTGTAGAAGTCCTGCAGGTCTTTGTCTACTAGCCTTTACTTGTTGACAAATCAAGCATCTAGCGACATACCTGGTGACATCTTTCTTCATTCCACTCCACCAGACAATAGTGCGCATATCCCGATACATCTTATTGGCTCCAGGATGTATGGAATATTGAGACTGATGCGCTTCCTTCATCAACTCATTCCTCAGTTCGCCAGACGGTACACAAAGCCTTGTACCATTCTTCAAAGCTCCATCACTGGCGATTGAGAAACCTTCCAGTGTTCCTGCTAACACTTGATCTCTCAGCTTACAAAGTGCCTCGTCTTGAAACTGCGTCTCCTTGACTTTGTCCATCAGGTACGAGCTCACTTGCAACTTCATCATCACCGAATCAGCATCCAGTTCCTTCTGTCCAGGCAGTACAATCTCCAGTCCAAGCTTCTCGATGTCCTCCAGCAGGTGCCTCTCCTTGGTTAAGAACATCGCCACTGGGTATCGACTAAGTGCATCAGCGACCACATTAGCCTTACCCGGGTGGTATTGCAAGTCGATGTCAAAATCCTTCATTAACTCCAGCCATCGCCTTTGCCTCATGTTTAACTCCTTCTGGGTGAAAACATACTTCAGACTTTTGTGGTCTGTGTATATCTCCACTCTCTCTCCATACAAATAGTGCTTCCAAAGCTTCAACGCAAAGATGACTGCAGCAAGCTCCAGATCATGAGTGGGATAGTTCTTCTCATGAGTCCGTAATTGCCTAGATGCATAAGCAATCACTTTCCCATGTTGTTGAAGAACGCAACCCAGTCCTTTGCCTGAGGCGTCACTGTAGATTGTGAAACCACCGGATCCTGCGGGTAGCGCAAGGATTGGTGCAGTGGTAAGCCTCTTCTTCAACTCCTCGAACGCTGCTTGGCAGTCCTCCGTCCAGATGAAATCCTCATTCTTCCGAGTCAGCTTTGTCATAGGTTCAGCAATTCTAGCAAAGTCCTTCACAAACTTCCGGTAGTAGCCCGCCAAGCCCAAGAAACTTCTGATGTCAGCAACTGAGCTTGGGGTAGGCCACTTCTCCACAGCAGCTATCTTCTTCGGGTCCACAGAAATTCCTTCTCCTGTGACAACATGGCCAAGAAAATCCACCTTGTCTAGAAAGAATTCACACTTGGATAGCTTACCGTACAGCTTCTCCTTCCTCAAAGTTTCCAGAACTTTCCTGAGGTGCTCTTCGTGCTCCTCCTTCGTCTTTGAATAGATCAGTATGTCATCAATGAAGACGACGACAAACTGGTCTAAGTATTCATGGAAAACCTTATTCATAAGGTTCATGAACACAGCAGGAGCATTCGTCAGACCAAACGGCATGACCAAGAATTCAAACTGCCCATACTTGGTGTTGAATGCCGTTTTGGGAATGTCTTCCTTCCTGACCTTGATCTGATGATAGCCAGACCTGAGATCAATCTTGGAAAACACCTTGGCTCCACTCAACTGGTCAAATAAGTCATCGATCCGGGGCAGAGGGTACTTGTTCTTGATTGTGACATTGTTCAGCGCCCGGTAGTCGATGCACATCCTCACTGTTCCGTCCTTCTTGGGCACAAACAAAACAGGTGCTCCCCAGGGTGAAGCTCCGTCTCGAATGAATCCAAGAGCCTTCAGTTCGTTGATCTGCTCCTTCATCTCTTTGGCCTCCTTCGGGTTCACTTCTCTCCTTCCAAGTGCAGCCATAGCTACATTGTGGGAGTTCTCCATTCCTTCCTTCATAATCGCGTTCTGCTCGCGATGAGATTCAGCTTCAGCCCTCTGAGTTGCTAGCACTTCCCGCAGCAAACTTATGAGTTCAGAGGGGTTCACTGGAAGCGGCGGGGCAGGTGGGACAAGCATCTCCGTCCGCAGTCCAGTCCTCGAGCCTGAAGGATCCATCGTCTGATGAACTTGTGTGTCTCCAGCATTATGATGGCGATCAGAAAGTCGCAGAGTAGGATCTGGACTAAACAGGGAAGGTGGTGGTGTGGTATGTTGAGGTGACAACTCATCTCCAACATTGTCATCCTCATTAATAGCCATGGTCTGGAAAGGTTTAGGACATAAACATAAGCAAGGTATCCTACCCGTCTATAATCAAGCAAAAATATTTAATAAGATATATCGGTCCTAAGTTGTGGCAATATGATGTTCTAGTGTTCCTAATTGTTTCTAAGTTTTCCTAAGTTGTTGAACAGAGACCTGCATGGGCCACCACTAAAAACATGTCACGACCCGGTCCCCAAATACTTGGGTCGAATCGGATCATGCCCAGCCTGCGCCGTTGATGAGACGGCGGCAGTAAGCTGTAATCCATATTGCAGGTCATTTCAACAACAAGCTTGAATTTAAAAGTTGCCACAACATTTAATTTACGATAATAAAAACTTGTCTTTCAGTACAAAGTTCATAAACTGGAAATAAAGAAACAACTAAACTTTCAACTAATGTAGCATCTATGGAGACGCCACAACATCATCATCAGCTGGGAGTACCGCCGGGTACAAGTCAGGATCATAATAGCTATTGATCATCATCTCCAGATCCTCAGTAATACCTAAAATGTTATCTCCAGTCAGGAGGGAGCAAAGTACAATTCATGCAAACTTTTAACAATTAAAATGACAATTAAAATTATGCATTTTTAAACAATTTAAAGATGAGCAGTTTTTGAAATAGTACAGTACAGTGATGTGAATAGGTAATGAATATGACCGGTTTGGGTTACAATAGTATCCTAACGATACGGTATGGCTTGTCCCCGTGTGAAGAGGGGAAAGCTAACACATTCATTATCCTAAGTTTGGATTTGGTCATATCCACTACTCTACTCCCCCAGTCCCCAACAGTACGATCAATGCTCCCGAAGGAGTTCGTGTGTAACAGTGGTTTAAACTTGCAATGAAACAATTGTGAAAATAATTGTAAAATCTACATAAATGTACTTGCCTTATCTCCTTGTTTTGAAAAGTCGGTACTTCGGGATTTTGAACAGTCACGCTCTTCCTCGAAATCCTACATTCCGGGAACTTGTTTCAGAAGCAATCACCAGAGTTATCTAGTTACAATCTCTAATTGTTTTTCCTAATCAGTTTTAGTTGTTAATTAGCTAACACAACATCACAACGTTTACTAGTGCGTTGAAATTAAGGAAATCAATTTACATTGGTTTTTCGGAAAAACTTGTAATTATCAAATTACGTATAAAACATGATATTTATTTATTTGAAAAACTTTGATATTTTTAATATATATAAAATATATTTATTTTCTTAAAATGAGAAATTGTGAATTATTAATTAATAATTCATAACAATATTTTGATTGTTCCTACGCTATCACACATTCCCAGAAAATAAAATAAAATGCTAATTCCTACTTATTACAAAACCACATTTACTGGAATTGGGCTTATGCCCTTACAAATTTTATTGCAAATTGAAATAAGAAAAGATAGGTTAGTCTTGAAAATTACCTACAATTAACATTAATAAAACTAGTAATTTCTAATTTAAATTTAAAATAATAGGTGTCTCAGACTCTGGTCCAGTCGTCATATCAGCTACTCTGCCTCAACGTCCGGTCGAACCGGTGCGTTTGCATTTCACTGGGGCCCAGTGACCGTTTAAGGTCGTCGCCCAAAATATTATAAAAATAATATTTAACTCGAAAAATCATTTCGAAAATCATTTAATAAATTTCCGAAAATTTCGGCAGCATTCCCTCTGTTTTCGGGATAACCCAAAAACTGGGAACGCGTCCGATACCTGCAAGAATAATCCCAAAATTTCAATTTATATTTTTTTTATCCCTCAAAATATTTTAAATCAAACCAGCATACTAAACTCATATTCCAGTATTGACATATAACTCAAAGAAATTTCCAACAGAACAAAGGTTAAAACCAATTTCCAACTTTCACTCAAAAAATCCCAGAGCATCCAACATAGTTAATATCTATCAACAGCTAATATCTATCAACAGAACATGAACGCAACAGAAAATCACCAAAAATCCAAATATAGAAATTTTCCGCATTTCCTTCGGAAATTCCGAGATTTAGCCTACGAATAGGAAACTCAGAAAATAATCATTCTCCAGAGTTCCTTTCGAAAAGGTTCTCAGAAATCCGACTTTCCGAAAACTTCGGAAAGACAGAAATTGCAACGTAGGAATTACGTTGTCGAAAAACCGAAATCCCGCTGGATTCGGGGACCAGAGAATTCATCATTGACAAAAGAAGTAACGGTCAGAATGTACCCACAGCAGAGTCTCGGAACGGGACGGGCTAACACCGGAGCAAACGCCGGAGAAACAGCGGGTCACCGGGGCGAACGCCGGCCAGGGGCAGCGACGGGCACGGACGGCGGTGACGCGGGGCCGCGCGAGTCGTCGGGAAGCCCGGGATCGGGGCTGTAAGGGGGCGCCGGCCTCGGGGATTCGCCGGGAAGGAGGCGGTCGGCCTCGGGATCGACCACGGGGTGGATCGGCTCCTAAATTTGGGAATTAGGGCACAAACTCTAGAGAAATTGGTGGTGGAGATGGGAATGGATGTGGAGAAGGAGGGGCTTTATATATGAAATTAGGTTGGGGGTTACCAGAGTAGGAAGGTGAAGAGACTTCCCCCTTCATTAATTCCGGCGGCCGGAAGGTGATGAGCCCGAACGTTTGATCGGAGGAGAAACCGAACAAAACCGAAGAACCCATCGGTTCTCCCAAGCACAGAACATTCCATAGAAGGATAAACTTAACTAATGGTCCCAACCTATTTTGACTTCATGAAAAAAAGGCTTAAACCTTTGAGCCAACACTTGGTTTAGTCTAAATCCATGTATAAATAGCTTATGGGCTAATGGTTTATGGTTGAAAATACTACATGGGCTTTGGGTTATAGAGGAAATAAGTTGGGCCAAGAATTTAAAAGAAATTAAATATGGCTAACAAAAAATAATTTTCCCTTTTCAGAAAAATATATTAATTAATATTTTTAAATAATTTAACCATCAATTTGTAAAAATATTCCTAAGCTTCGATTTGGTTAGGGTCTGGGTCTGGACAACATGCAAAATTCCAAGTTATTTAATTTTTAAAAATAATTTTGCATAATATCAACATTAGCTAACATTATGTTTACAAGAAATTAATTTAGCAGATAAATTATAATTTAGCAGTTTAATGATTACAATAATTTAAATAAGTACTCTAACATTATTCTAAAAATTTTATTTAAAAAATTAGAAAAAATCAAATTAAAAGTTATGGGTTTCACAGTTCTCATTAGCTATTAGTACTTATTTGTATTGGACTATTTGTATTGTGGGTTGTTTTTGTATTAGACTATTTGTATTGGACTACATATATGAATTAGTACTGTGTCAATCTCTGGATTGTATTGGACTACGATATGGTGATCAGGACGTAGTCCCTGCAGCCATTCGACTGGTGAGACAAAAACTATGTAGCCGTAGATGAAGTTGACTGTCCTCCGACCCTCATCCCTCGGCAATGATGATACGACAACCTATCACTATATCTTATATAGTAGTAGATGATATTTTAGTATTACATTATGTGAGTTCATCTTGATTCTGTTACATTCTTCAGATACTAGATACTAGATTCGATAAGAATGTATACTACACCATATGTACAGAACATAGATGATTCACACTAATGTATGCTAGAATGAATTTTGGGTTGTGTTCTGAGCCATCCGTTCTCACACTAAAAACACATATGAATTAGAACTGTGTGTCAATCTTTGTTTTTGCATTTTCGGCGAACCTAGGGATTGGATTCTGTATTTTGTATTTTGGATTCTGTATTTTGGCTCCAGCTCCAGCTCCATTTGCATAAATCTACGGTACGCCATGGTGATCAGGATATAGTCCCTGCAACCATTCGACTGGCGAGGCAGAAACTATGTAGCCGTAGAAAAAGTTGACTGTCCTTCGACCCTCATCCCTCGGCAATGATGATACGACAACCTATCACTATATTTTATATAGTAGTAGATGATGTTTTAGTATTACATTATGTGAGTTCATCTTGATTCTGTTACATTCTTCAGATACTAGATACTAGATTCGATAAGAACGTATACTACACCATATGTACAGAACATAGATGATTCACACTAATGTATACTAGAATGAATTTTGGGTTGTGTTCTTAGCCATCCGTTCTCACACTTGGAAAAAATCAAATTTTTTGTATTTTATCTGACGCACAAATACCGCTCGAGTGAGCCAAAGGCATGCAGCCACTTCCCTCCCTCCATTCCCCCTCTCCCTCTCTTATGCTATCAACGTCACAAATACCGCTCGAGTGAGCCAAAAGCCGGCAGCAAGACCTGGAGGAAGTACATAGGTTTTCTTCAACATCCGTAGGAGAACTATAAGGACAACATGTCACCTTGTCAAAGACCCTTAATGTGAATATCATGTTACCGCGGTGTCGGAAGACTAACATTTCATAATTTTCTAAGCCGTGTGCTTTGACATAATCCTCCCAACTCTTTCCTCCTATGTAGTAATCTTGCACTTCATAAAGAAATGCAAGATTACTACATAGGAGGAAAGAGTTGGGAGGATTATGTCAAAGCACACGGCTTAGAAAATTATGACATGTTAGTCTTCCGACACCGTGGTAACATGGTTGTCACATTAAGGGTCTTTGACAAGATGACATGTTGTGAAAAAATATATCCTTATAGTTCTCCTACGGATGTTGAAGAAAACCTTTGTACTTCCTCCAGGTCATGCCGCCGGCCTTTGGCTCACTCGAGCAATATTTGTGACGTTGATAGCATGAGAGAGGGAGAGGGGGAATGGAGGGAAGAAAGTGGCTGCATGCCTTTGGCTCACTCTGTATGTCCTAAAAATCAAGTTGCATCTATCAAATAGGCAGAGAATTCTCAACTGCGCATCTTTCAAATGGACTGCGCAGGAAACAAATTGCGCTACAAATCGAACGCGCGAGCTGAATTGCGCTACCACCCGAGCGCGCTACGCTGACGTGGCAATGCCATCATTACCTGACAAAGATCAGATCTTCTGACAGCCTGACAGCCCCAAAAATGAGGAGTCCGTTCGTTTCTTGTGCAGCACAGCGCTCGAGAACAGCTATTCAACTTCAGCGCAGTCTGCCAGTCCAACTTCAGCGCAGTCTGTCAGTCCAACTTCAGCGCAGTCTGCTAGTCCAACCTCAGCGCAGTTTGACCAAGTCTGAATCCCAGCGCTGTCCAGTGACTAGAAGGAAGCGCAATCTGAAGCTAGCGCGATTCATCAAATAACTGACATTTATTACGTGGCTTACATGCCATCAATTGCTCGCCACGTGGCAACCGCCTGTACACGACCAAGCGTATTTCAATCAAACAATGCCACGCGTCTGAATACAGTTAGCCCACGATCGAGCAACTGCCCAATAGGCCAGCACAGTTTACAGTCTGTGCAGTCTGTTGACAGCACAGTTTATCATGCGCAATCCAGAATAACTACAAAATAGTTATTTCTAGAACTCTATAAATAGAGTTTCAAGTCCTTCATTAAGCAGATCATATTATGATCAGAGATCAGGAGTTCTTGTCCAAGTGCTGCTGCATTCTTCAGAGGCTATCATCTTCAAAGTTCACATCGTCCAAGGGATAAAGCGATCGTCTTCAGATCGAATTCCTATAGTTTTACTTTCCCAGAATTTAATTGTAATCTTCTTACAAAGTTTGTGAAATAAAGACTTTTGTTTTTACAAACAAAATGGCGACTCTGCTGGGGACGACTTTCTTCTCCGACGAGGAAGTGACAACTCAATATGACCTTGCGTCTATCGGAAAGACGCGGAAGACGCTGGTTGTGAAGGTCAACCAGACGGCCTACGAAGCCATGATCAACTCCAGGACCACCCCTCGCACTGCAACTTCTGCTACGAGCAAGGTTCGGCCAGTGTAGGTTCCCAAGACTGCTGTGCAGCCTGTTGTCTCCTCTGACATGCTGCCTGTAGCAACTTCTGCCTCTGCACAAGTCTCTATCTCCTCTGCCAAGGCGCAATCCAAAGCCCATGTGGTCCAGACGCAGCACACTTCTTCTCCTGCCTCTGTACAAGCCACTTTCTATGCTGCTCTGGCAAAGTGCAAGACTCCTCTTCCCTAGTGCAACTTACGACAACTTTTGCTCCTGCGCAATCAACTGCCCCTTCAACCAGAGTGTAACTTAAGCCTTATGGGACCAAAACTCCTGCTGCGCAAGCTGCAACTCCTGGAATTTCTATGGCCAAAAGGCCATTTGTCAAATCCTCTCAGGCACAATTGGCCAAAGCACCTACTGTTGCCTCAACCCGAGCGCAGGTGGCTACCCCTCTTTTTCCAGCGCAGTCTAATAGGGATAGCCCTTTGGCTAATCTCCCTTATTCTCACAGCAATGGGAAAGATTCTGCTCCTCTTCCCAAGCACCATGTTGTTCCAACACCAGCGCAATCTACTGGGGGTAGTCCGTTGACTGTTCCTTCCCCTCCCCAGAACAAAGGAAAAGGCTCGTTGGTCTTTTCTCAAACATCCTCGTTCCACGGCTTAGAAGACAACAGAGGGAAACGCTCTTTAGCCAACCCTTCCTCATAAAACAAGAGAAAAGGTCCTTTGGTCTTTTCTCAGTCTTCTCTGGTTTTTACCTCGGAAGATCAATCTCAACGTGCCTCGGCACCGATCAGTACAAAGGCCCTTTCAAACAAGAATTCTTATCTCCCTGCCAAAGAAAAGTGTACCGATCAAAGAGGTATTCTGCCTACACCGGTAGCGGACCTCCAAGATCTCCCAACTCTCCGGATATCCCGCTCAAAGCAAGAAAAATTACTGGTGTCTCGGACAGAAATCCCTGGGGGTGAGTTTGCTGATCTACGGGTTTATCTCAATAGACCTCGATCAACATCAACTTCAGCAAAACGTAAGCGGCCAATGCCGAAGATGAACCTGCATCAGAGGCAAACTTTCAGGACAAAAAATCCTGACACCTATGCTAACAAAGTGAGTACTTCCCTGTATACTCACGGGACAAAACATCTGGAGAACCGGAACCATGTTCCGAATGTTGTCAAAGAATATATCCCTCAAACTTCTTCTCGTCCTGTTATTGTTCCTGACCTCCGAGAACACCTTAAGCAAAAGCGAGACAATATTTCAACACCTCCAGTTCAATCACTTGAACGCCATTGTAATCACGAAGTTGTCATCAAGTGCTGTTACCAGACAACAAAATGATCTGTCTTCAATCGTCTGAATTTTGCAACTTCTGAACCAATGTCAGAAGATGAAGACGAAGTGTTGTATGCTTCCGTCAACATGGCTTCTCGAGAGACTGGGGGTAGAAAGTGCTCCAAATACGGCAAGCCTCGCAAGCCCAGCCAGCGGTACTTAGATTTACTCCAAGAATCTTCTGAAGGAGTATTTCGACACACTCGATCTCGAAGTCGAGACACAATCGGGCATAGAAGTCTTCTCCAAGATCCTTCTAGTCATCTCCCTATTTCTTATTCAGGAGATGATTCCTTCTCTGATTATGATGCATACAACGAAAGTTCTGAACAGACGGTGTCTTCTACTGTACCTAGAGAAGTTACAGCTTATGTTGTCACTGAAGACCCAGACGCTTCTAGTTCAGCAAATCAAGAACAATGAATAGCTACACTGGAGGACAAGCTGAAGACCATGGCTGAAATGGTCGTAAGTATGCATTCTATCATCGTGGCCCAACATACAGTACCACCAACCGCACCTATTGCAAATCCTGAGATTATAGCATCGTCGGTGCCTGTCAACGCAGGTCTGGGTGTAGTATCTCCTCAAATACCCCCTTTATAAATTCAACCCACACCCAGTCAGTCAGGAGCTGGGGTAGCACTTACCACGCTGTTCTTCCCCCTAATACTATAATTCAGCCCATTACTCTTCCATCCTCGGAAGATGCTAATGAGGCTATAAAACTTCTATGAACTCAGTTCGAGGCCTTCAAAGAGAAAGATGGTCTGCAGAGGCTGGGAATCAAACAACCTTATCCGGTTGAATGGAAGGAAGTCCCATTCCCTCCAAAGTACAAGATTCCCACGATCACGCTGTTTGACGGCAGCACTTCTCCGAGTCAGTTCATTAACCACTTTGAGGTAATGACTGTCCAGCTCTAGCCAAGTGATGCTCTTCTTACTAGAGTCTTCGTCGGTTGCTTAGCCGGCACGGCATATGACTAGTACCACAGCCTGCCTGATGGCTCTATCACTTCATTTGTCGGACTCAAGCAAATGTTCCTGGAATAATTCTACGAGGGTATCAACGATATGACTATATCCGCCCTCAATAAGATCAAGCAAAGACATAATGAAACTACTGAAAGTTTCATTGAACGATTCCGTCGAGAAGCACTTAAAATGCCTCCCGGAACCCCATCTTTGTAACGATAGACACTTGTAAATCAAACTTGTTGCCTATCATTAGCATGTGGACAGGGTCAACACAGTTCCAGGACTGGCCGTCATTCATTGTCAACGCTAAAGCAGCTGAAGTGAGTGCCGAGAAGTTCAAGCAGTTGGGGGTACATATGTCTAACCCTGATCGAGATGAATCTTCTGCATCTGGTGGCGGTAATCGCCAAAACAATCGCAAGAACAAAGAAACCTTGAATATCAATCTCAAGAACAAAGAATCCTTGGCTGTTAACGTGGCTCAACCCACGTCTACCTCTACTCTTTCTGCACCTCTACCAAAGGAACCTCGCCCAAAAGTAGAGTATTCCTTTGATAAAAATGATACGGTGAGCATCTTCGACTGTCTGCTGAAGAGCAATAAATTGCAACTTCCTGACCCGAAGAAGCCTGATGAAGTCGGTAAGACTGACCATCCTAAGTATTGTGTTTATCACAGGTTCATAGGGCATCATACTCGGGCATGCTATGTGCTCAAAGGCAAGATTCAAGAGCTAGTCAACGCCGGTGTCATCACTCTCCAGCAGGATGAAAAGACTGTTACAGCCAACATAATTTCTGTACAGTTTGGTGACTTCCCACCACAAGTGGTACAGAATGGCGTCATCCCCATTCCCAGAACCATTCTTGAGATTGAGAATCTTCCTCCTCTACGAAGTGAAGGTCTTGTCCCATTATCTCTTGATAATGGTGAGATTGTATAGATCCACCCTGACCTTTTTGCAGACTTCGAGGCTCCTTCCTCGTCTAAGCAGAAAGACCGCTCCAAGGGTAGAACAAAGATATGCAATATGGTGTCTTTTGACCCCATAGTTGAAGAGGAAATCCTGCTGGGCACCAGGTCAGGAAAAGCCTATCTACGGGAATTTCCCGAAACTCGAGAAAACCCTGCATCTTCTTCTGAGTCTGCTCCAGTGCAACCTGTTTCTACTGAGGACATCCCTGCTGTGTCCTCAACGGTTGTAGAACCCATTCCACCTAAGCCGACGGCAGCCGACAAAGGCAAACAACAAGTCCGCTTTGACAAGCCTTTGAAAAAGTCATCTCCTTCTGGACTTGAGAAGCCATACAACTTTGATGTTTTGGCTCAATTAGCTAATACACCGGCCAGGCTGTCGATCTTCGAGCTCTTGCGCCTCTCCAAAGAGACTCGAGAAACTCTGAGTGAAGCTCTCATGCAGGCGGAAACATGTTTAACTCTTCTAAAGAAGCCAGAATCAGAGCATGTCTCTTGCCTCCATTGTCACAGTGTGTTGGAGTTAATTCCAAACATTACCTTCACACAGGATGATATGCTGATGGAAGAGAATAGGCATGACCGTCCTCTATACTATACAGGATACATCGACACGATGAAGGTCGATCGTATTCTGATAGATCCTGGATCAGCACTCAGCATCATGCCGAAGACAATGCTAAATGCACTGAAGATCCCAGTGCATAGTCTTTCTGGCACAATCACCACCATCCTGGGTTCAACCAGGGAAGAAGTGAGCCTCTGGACAAGATTCGCCTAAAACTCCAAATAGGCAATCTCCGCACAAAGGTGACCTTCTATATTATAGATAACCATGGTTGCTCTTACAATGCTCTTTTGGGAAGACCATTCCTTCATGAACACAACATTGCTTCTTCAACTTTCTATCAATGTTTCAAGTACGTTGATGACAATGGAGAGGTTCAAAAAGAGGTTGCGGATCTCTACCCTTTAAAGGTGTTGAAGCATATTGTAACGATGCTCGCATGTATAAAGATGAGTTCATAAAGATAGTGCTGGCTTTGGACACTGAAGAAGACCAAAAAGCAGTGCCCAATGACACCCTCATCATACCTGTCAAAGGGTGTGTTTCTCATCCTCAGTCCTCCAAACCATTGGCTATTCATTTGCCAGTCCGGAAGCAATCAACCGATGGTGGTCAAGATCAAAGGGAGCTCACCTCTTCTGAGCCACTTGTTATCGACCTACGTCGTAACAAGGATAAAAGGCAGCTCACCTCTTCTGAGCCGCTTGTTATTGACCTTCGTCGTAGCAAGCCTCCTCTACGTTCTTCTTCTCCCCCTCTTATAATCAATCTGACCAAGCCTGCTAAGGCTAAAGGTCTTGTTGTAAATATGGATGTACAAATCAATGAAAAATCATCTACTTTCCAGTACACTGATGTCATTTATCATGCTAAATGCTATTTGGATATGCTAGATAGCTTTCAGTCATTCACAATCGGAGTTGTACAATCCCTTCAGACAGAGGTTTTGATTGAACATCCAGATGACTCATGTTTTGTTGTCCCCTCTCGAAAGAGAGGCAAATGTCCAATACTTTTTAGTAAAGGACCAGAACAAAAATTTAGCTATACAGATGATAGCAAAAGTAATGATACAGGACGTCTCCAACTACGTCGTTATAGCCAACAATCAAAAGACATCATCCGAAAGATGGGTTATGACTTTAAGAATGGCCTCAACTATGGTAAGGGTAGACGAACTCCTATCCGTACGGCTGTTCCGAAAGGAAAATCAGAGATGTACTACAGCAGGACGAAAAGAGGTCTTGGATATGCTTCACCTCCAGTCTTATCCCCAGAAGTCTCCGAATCCGATAGAGAAGAGTGTTCCAACTCTTCTGATTCTAGATCATGGGATTCTGACACTAGCATCGGTCAAGTTCATCGATTGATCGTATCTTCTAACATGGTCTCCGTTGAACTCCCAGAAGGCTATGATGAAGACATAGAAGAAAAATCCAGAAACAGATCCTTGGGCTCAACGAATGGACACCCAATGGGAACTCCGATTCGAGCAACGAGAACCTCCTACTGAAGATCAATTGGTCCAAATTGACGTGGGAGAAAACGGGTCACCTCGTCCAATATTCATCAATAAGAACCTTTCAGAGGCAAATAAGCAAGAATTAATTCTTCTTATTCGAGAATACATTGATGTCTTTGCTTGGAATTATGAAGACATGCCAGGTTTAGATCCCAAAAGTTGCTACTCATAAACTGAATATTTTGCCTAATGCAAAGCCAGTTAAGCAACAGCAAAGGCGATTCAAGCAAGAAATGATGGACGCAATTGATGATGAAGTCAAAAAGCTCATAGCTTGTAGCTTTATTCGAGAAGAACAACATCCTGATTGGGTAGCCAACGTTGTTCCAGGCTTGAAGAAAACTAGCAAAGTTCGAGTTTGCATCGACTTTCGGGATCTTAATGAAGCCTATCCAAAAGATGAGTTTCCTCTCCCTATCACAGATGTCATGATCGATAATACTTGTGGGTTTGAAAGGATATCCTTCATGGATGGATTCTCTGGATACAATCAGATTCGGATGAATCCTGAAGATGAAAAACATACTTCTTTTCGCACTCCTCGCGGAGTCTACTGCTACACAGTGATGCCATTTGGTCTCAAGAACGCTGGTGCAACTTACCAACGAGCTATGAGTACCATCTTTCGAGATCATCTGCGCAAGACTGTCAAATGCTATGTTGATGATATTGCTGTCAAGAGTCGTTTAAAAGAAGATCACATCCAAGATTTAAAAACTATCTTCAATCTAATGTGCCAACATCAACTTAAAATGAATTCCACCAAGTCATTCTTGGGTGTCTCTAGTGGTAAATTTCTCGGCTTCGTCATTACCTCTAAGGGTATACACGTGGATCCCGAGAAGATCAAAGCCATTCAAGAGATGCGTCCTCCACGCAACTTAAAAGAGCTACAAGGATTCCAAGGTCGACTTGCGTACATCAGAAGATTCATTTTAAATCTGTCTGGACGCTGCAGACCATTTACCCAGTTAATAAAGAATGGTGTATCTTTTATTTGGACTGAAAAATGTCAACGAGCATTTGATGATATAAAGCAATATCTCATGAACCCACCAGTCTTGGTGCCACCAATTTCAGGCATACCATTTTTAAAGTATGTCCGTGCTATGGATCATTCATTGGGTGCTTTACTTGCTCAGAAGAACAAAGAAGGCCATGAACAAGCCATCTACTATCTTAGTCGTACTATGATTGGTGCTGAACACCGTTATAGTCCTGTTGAGAAAGAATGCTTAGCTCTTATGTTCGATGTTCAAAAGACTCGGCATTATATCATCGGCCAAACCATTCACGTCATTTCCCGAGTTAATCCTCTTCGGGTACTGATGAAGAAGCCTAGCACACTCAATTCTCGACTGGCTACATGGGCCATTTTGCTAGCCCAATATGACATGGTTTATGTTCCATAAAAGTCCGTTAAAGGTCAAGCACTGGCTGACTTTTTAGCAGCTCATCCTGTTCCGGAAACATCTAAGCTTTATGATAAAATTCCAGACGAAACATTGGAATCAAACATGATCTCTGAAGAATTTCCTACCTGGCGTCTGTTCTTCGATGGAGCATCCCGGATCGGGCCAAAAGAGACCATTGTCGCAGGAGTTAGGATTGTACTGGTCTCTCCAGAAGGATTAGCTATCCAAAGAGCCTATTCCTTAGATCAGCCATGCTCTAACAATGTGGCTGAATACAATACCTTGCTTATCGGACTCCAGTTAGCTAAACAGTTGGAGGTCGAATATCTTGAAGTCTATGGCGATTCTAAACTGGTTGTCAATCAGGTTAGAGGAACATACGAAGTTCGCCATCAAGATCTAGTACCCTATCATGAAGCTGCGATTTACATGGCTACATCATTCAAGGCTTTCTTCATTGAATATGTTCGACGAGCTTGTAACACTGAGGCAGATGCTTTAGCTAATCTCGCGGTAGTCTTAGCAATCCCCGTCAAAAGACAACAAGTGGTTGTTGTTTCCAACAGATAATTGTTTTGCGTGGAAATCAATCGTAACATCGAGTTCAGTAACTTCGCTGAAATCAATGTTATCAATGAAGATTGGAGAGCTCCTTTCATCGACTTTGTGGTTCATGATATACTCCCTGAAGATCCTAAAGAGGCCACGAGCATTCGTCGACAATTTCTTCGATTCTACTGCAACCAGACCACTAAGACTCTTTATCGATGAATCTACGACGGTTTACTCTTGCGTTGTCTTACTGACGATGAAGCAAAGCAGGTATTGCGCGAAGCTCATGATGGTATGTGTGGAGCACATCAACCAGGCCCTAAGCTACAAGTTCATATCCGACGAATGGGTTATTATTGGCCCTCTATGGAATCTGATGCTATCGAATATGCAAAAAAATGTCGAGCTTGTCAAATCCATACAGATTTTATCCATCAACCGTCGAAATTTCTTCATCCGACTGCTGCTTCATGGCCTTTTGAAGCTTGGGACATGGATATTATAGGTCCTATCAATCCTCCTTCTTCTAAAGGATATCAGTTTATACTAGCCATAACGGATTATTTCTCCAAGTGGGCCGAAGCTATACCTTTGGCTGAAGTCAAAACCAGCAGCATCATCAACTTCGTCAAACATCATGTTATCTACAGGTTTAGTGTACCTCGACGAATTATTCACGACAACGGACCTCAGTTCATCAGTCAAAAGTTTACTAGGTTCTGGGATGATCATCGGATTGACAATGTCGCCTCTACGGCTTACAACCCTGCTGCTAATGGCTTGGCTGAAGCCTTCAACAAGACTATTATCAAGCTCCTTAAGAAGTTTGTATCTACTGACAAACGAAACTGGAGTGATAAGCTTGGAGAATGTCTATGGGCCTACCGTACTACGGTCCGCAACCCCACAGGATGTACACCCTTCTCTCTGGTGTACGGTTGTGAAGCAGTTCTACCTCTGGAACTTCAAATTCCTTCCTTGAGGATTGCCATCGCTAATGAACTTACTACAGAGAACAATGATCTTCTTCGACTTTAATAACTGGAGGCGCTCGATGAGAAGCGACTATTGGCTCAATAACACATAGAGTTATATCAAGCCCGTATCTCGAAGACTTTCAACCACAAAGTTAAAGTCAGAGCCTTTCAGAAAGGAGAACTCGTTCTTACAGTCAGACATCCCATGACTATGACTCACATGAGCAAAGGCAAGTTCGATGCGAAATGGGAAGGGCCTTATATCGTGAGTAAAGTCTTCTCAAATGGAGCTTATCAAGTCACAGAGCTAGATGGTCGAGTTGCAATGATGCCCATCAATGACAAGTTTCTTAAAAAATATTATGTATGAATGTAAAAAGGATTTCTTGTAAATATGATCAGACAGTTCATAAATAAAGTTTGATTTTATTTTATCATAAACGATATTACATGATATCAAGGACGAGAATCACTATCATCCTTCTTAAAGACAGGACGAGGACCACTACCGTCCTTTTCAAAAACATAGTCGACAAAAGAGCCGAGGATATCCTTGCTCGATTTCACCAGAAATACGCAAGCAGCCATTCTCATAGCCTCCTCTTCTTCAGTCTTTCCTGGCTCAACCAGGAAGTCCAAGATATCCCGCGGCGGCTTGGGTGCAGACGAACCTTCGCCCGCCTCCGTCTGCTTTGGCTGGGTTGGTTCGGCTGGACGTTCCTCAGTGCCTTCTTCAACCTTCGAAACAATCTCAGTTCTCTTGGGTATATCTTCAGACGACATTTTGTGTTAAGAAGTAAAATTGATCATTCCATCTAAATTTCTGTTCTATTTATAGACATAGATTCTTGAACCAGTCGATTACGCGAATCAAAGCGACGTATCTTTTCACAAACGTTCATCACATTCATCCGACGGTTCATCCATTCATTTCATTCATCCGACGGTTCGCCCATTCATTTCATTCATTCGATGGTTCATCCGTTCATTCCATTCATCCGACGGTTCATCCGTTCATCCCGACGATTCATTTTCGTTCATACATTTTGACGGTTCATCCGTTCATCCCGACGATTCATTTTCGTTCACACATTTTGACGATTCATCCGTTCATCCATATCAGCAACTTGTCACGTATTTATTATCTCTGATTAAGTTGTCTATCGAAATAATAATATTCAACAAATTATATTCTGTCATGTCCATATTACCTCTGAGCAGATATAATGAATATAATTATTTTCTAAATCAAGAAATATATTATGTCCTGAACCTCTGAATATATTTTCTATCGCTATTATTTATATCCGTAATGGGATATGCAATAAATAATAGAGCCACAAAAATAATGTCTTTTCATTGATCAAAATAAAAGGCATTACAAAAAGACATATCACAAAGAAGAAAGTACAAAAGATTTTCTTTCACTCAATCGGTGGGGTCATCAGACTAGCTATCTGCTGCTTCAAGGTTTGAAGTCGTTCTTCACGAGTATCCAGCACCCGCTTTCTAGCTTCCTCCATTCCAGATTTATCGTCAAATGTCGGCAAGGTCACTAGTCGGCAAACGATTTCATCTTGATGAGACTTGACAAACGCATTCTTTTCATGGGTCAGAATGTCTAGTTGCTGAACTGCAGCTTGATGCTGTGTAGTCTCTTCCTCAAGAGCAAGTTGAACGATTCTCAACTCTTCTTGAAGTCGGGCAAACTCTGCATCCAGTTCAGCAACCTTCTTTTCTTTCTCCCCAGCAGCAGACGCTAATATCTCCATCTGGGAATCATACTCTGAAGACTTTATAGCGAAAGTGTCCAAGAGAATCTTGAAATCAGTTTCGTGACTTCAGCTTCTCGAGTCATCCTTTCAAACTCAGCATTCACCAGGGGCTCTACCTCCTCCCGATTAAGATCTTTGTAAATCTTAATTGATTCCTCCAGCTCATCCAGTATATGTTCAAGATAGGCAGCTTAAGCTTCATCACCCTGACTTCGGATAGCGCCGATCAGATAAGTAGTTGGACTTCTGACAGTGATGAAACCAACATTCTCTTTCTCTATTACCCTTTCTACTAAAGGTCCTAATGAAGTGAAGAAGAGGTTGGTGAAGGAACCAACTATAAATCTGTTGGTAGCCGCTGCACTGGGTGTAGCAGCTATTCCTATAGAAGTTGCAGCGGCAGATGTCTGTGAGGGCGGAAGTTCGGCATCTTGAACATGGGCTGCAGTCTCTTTGGATAGGGGGGCCATAGTGGAGCTAGTTGCTCCTCCCAGATGTTCTTCTGCGGGATCAAATAAATGTAATTAGTTTGCTGTCACTGAGAACTGTTAAAAGGGACCAAAATGAAGGCAAGCTTACCAATGCTGGGTTTAATGACAAGATTGTCATCTGTTGAAATAGGCTGCAGCCTCGCAGAAGTAGCTTCAGACATCACTGTCTGACTGCTTCCTGCTTCAGAGCCGCCTGATAAATGACGACTGCTGCTGGCTATCGCCTTTGCCTGCACTATATCAATATATACCGGAGGAATTCGAGAAGGTTGAATTTCTGCATAAATGAAAGTTAAGATGTCAGTCATTTAATGATCTATAAAAGAAGATTATCAATATCAGTCAATACCTCTTTGATTGGTGACAGTATCTTCCTCCGGTGCTACGTCATTAACAACGTTCTTCTCTTGGGATGCATGGGCATCGGCATCCTTTTCCAGATTCAGATTGTCATCCTCTGCAGATGTTTTTTCATCATCTGCACCCTCTTCTCGTTCTTTCTTGTTATCACTTGCGTCGACTGGATCTATATCATCATTGAAGCCGAAGTCACAGTCTTCCAAGGCCTCGATCATCAGTCGATCTTCTTCGGCCCGACGCGATCTTGGTGTAGCTGGAAGAGGGGCAGTTTCCGTTGTAAGCGTAGAAGATTGTACTACTTCGACAGATGATCCCGACTCATTGATTGGGGTTGGAGTTGCAGTTGCTTCTCTTGCTTCTGCAGCCCCATCCTTTATCTCTGTTGTCTCCTCTCTTGTCTCTGCAACCTTGTCTCCTTTCTCTGTACTGGAAGCTTCCTGCCTGGGCTCAGGAGCAGGTGTAGGAGAAGGCATCATAACCCCGACAACATCACTTATTAACGCCGATGTATGGACAGATCTTGGGGGAGTGGTTACTTTCTTTCTGAAAGCTAATTTTGTCCTGCGTAGAGGTTCTTCCGGAATCTCTACGTCTGCTGCGTGTGTTTTTCTTTGGATAGAAGTAGGGGTTGTTGTCTTTTCTCTATGAACCGACTCGGCCTGTTGCCGAGACTGCGAGCGAGTAGTGACTCTTTCTGAAGAGTCTACGGCAGTGTTCTTCTTTAAGACATGAGAAGATGTTTCTTCTGCCTTCCTCTTCTTCTCCTTGATCGGAGATCTTACAACTTTCAGAGAGACACGCAGCGGTTCGTAGACTTCTTCGGGGAAGTTGGCTTCCCTTGAAGCTTCTAGAGGCGCATCAGCTGGCTCGTGCTCTTCATCATTACCAGGAAGCACCATAACAGGTGCTCCTTTTTTAAATCGAGTTGCCGTCGCAAAGCTGTCTGCTAGATTGAAGTTCTTAGCAAAAGTATTTGTTGATGTGTAAAAGATCGAATAAGTATACAGCATGCGAGGGCCACGATCGTTTCTTGTCGGCATCGAGAATGTCGTCCTTGTGTCACCGGTATTGTAATATGCCCAAGCCCGGGCTCCATCAATTAAAAAACCTTTTCCCTATAGGCATGTTATAGCATTACCTACATGAAATTGGTCATAACCGAATTGGCGTACAAAACGGCTGGGGAGATAAGGCTCGAGATAACATTCATCTTCGAACCGAGTGTGATGGCCGAATTGTCCTCAGCCAGTCGAAAGCTGTATGGCCCAACGGCTGCATCCTCATAGAGTCGACGAGGTTTGTTGACATATGCTCATAACCAACTGGAGGGGGAACACAATAAAAGTTCCATCCTTTGCCGAGATTCAGAGTTCGCCGGCAGTCTCTCAAAGTGGTGTAGATCCACTTACATCCAGAAAATCTTCTTAAAAAGCTACCGCCCATTGCCCCCATGTTAGGATTCATCATAGAAGGATGGTGTAAAAGCAGCCATCCAAACAAATATGTGTACGACAGTTCCAGCTGAGGAAAACTTTCTTTCTCGCCTTTTCCTCGAATCATCGAATCAATGAAGAGGCGGAGGCCGACGTTCACCCTGCATGTCATTGCTGACAGCAGATCCATCCGGTAGCCGAAAACCAGACGGACATCAGCAAATAGTACACCGCGATGGAAGCGGTCAACTGCACTGGCCCTAGGAACGACATATCGTCGAAGCCAGTAAGTGAGGAAAGCTGCCAGCTAGGCTTCCTTCGACATGGGCCTGTAGCCCATCCTCATGTAGCTTTCAATGATGTCATCTTTCTTAAAAGGAGGATATTGAAGATCATCCTCAATCTTGATATCCATATCACCATGCGTCTCCATCAGCTCTATCACTTCACTATTGCTAAGTGGTCTGAAAAAGTTGGGATTGCAGTTTTCATGCTCTTTTGTCTTCTTCTCAATAATATGGTTGAGGAAAAGATACGACAACCATTTGGTGGAGTAGCAGGTGCCGGCTGTACCACTCTTGTAATATAAAGAACAGATCTTGTAGTAATATAGTAACTCTTCAAAAACAGCCACCATGTCAGCATTTTCTTGGCGTAGTCTGTCCAACTCATCATTTGTCGGGACAAACTCTTCATAGGGGATATCCCCCATTGGCAGATTGGAGATGTACTTCATCTCGTGCAAGGCTAATCCAATCTCTCCGCGTGGCGTCATGAAAGTCCCAGTCCTATAATTGAATCTCTCCGCCAACGCGAGGAATATATGAGGATTGGGAGGGAAGCCGTAAACAGTGGCGTACACTGCTTGGTACAGATCAATCTCCTTGAGCCGAGCTTCAAATTGGACTAATATCCAATTGGCCACACAGATCCACCTCTTATTATCCGGGTTCACTAAACCTGTCAGCCGCAGATCTTGGTCCGGATACCTCCCTTCCACCTTCGCAAACTCATTTGCGAATATAGGAGTTCTCACTGGAAGTAGCAGGGAAGAATCTTCCGGCGGGATGCAACCGGGTTTTAATCCTCTGAGTAAGGAGCTATGACGCTCAGAGGAACTGTAGAACATATCTTTGTGGTCTGGTCCATTCTTAACATAGATATTTTCCGCTCGGGCTTGCTGAAGCGGAGTTATGTCCCATTCCATTCTTCTGGGATAGCTCGCAAAAGCATATCGGGACAGAGGAAGGCATCTGGAGATCTCCGGCAGAAGTATCGTCTTCTCACCCCTCGGGAAAATTCTCTGTTCCATACGAGGTCTCGGCTGAGAATTCTTGTCAAAAGCCTCACCAAACAAGAACAAAGGTTTCTTATGGGTGACTGTATTCGCAGTTTGAAGAGGTTGCCCGTTTATTAAACACAGCAAAGTTTCATTGTCTTGCGCAATCAAGACGGCTTGCCGAGATGACGGTAAGGTGTATTGAGGAAATGACACATGCGAAAGATCTTCTTTGTATTCAGGTTCAGACAGGGATCCTGCAAAAACCTCATAGTTGGGATCTTCCCTGAGGTTAACTGCATCAATAAAGAAGACAAAGATCAGTATATGCAAAATCAAAAAGTATTCTTCAAAAGATCATCAATTTGTGCTGTGTGAAACAAGCTATCAGATTGCGCCAACACAGTCAGCTTGCACAAGTTATCAGATTGTGCCAGCACAGTCAACATGCGCAAGTTATCAGATTGCGCCAGTACAGCCAACGTGTGCAAGACATCAGGTTGCGCTAACATACTTGCGCAAGACATCAGTTTGCGCTGGCACAACCGACTTGCGCAAATCGATGGATTACGTCGAACATTTTGTCAGCGCTTTCCAACCGATTGTGCAAGCGTATAGTTTTCATAAAATTGAAAACTATTGTATATACAGCCGAAACCCTAAACAGGGTGGCGCAAATACCATCAATCTCTAAAAAGGGAGAGGTATGAAGGTCTGAAAACATCAAAAACCCTAAAAAGGGTTTCGATCATGGTTCGTCATTTACCTTGATGCACAGGATGACCCATCTCATGACGAGATACTCGTGGCGCAACACGAGTCGAAGGTTCGACGGGGGCCTTTCCCTTCTCGGTGGCCGAACGCTTGGGCGCCATTGCTGTCGTCGACGAGATGAAGAAGAAGAAGAAGTCGGAGTAGGGGTAGAGCTTCTGTCTCTTGAGAATTCGAAAGCAAGTTGAAAGAATGAGAAAACGAAACTATTTATAGTTTTTCAGAAGTATAACAGCCACCTCCGATTGCGCCGAGAAAGTCGGAGCTAATTCCTCCAAACGCGCAACCACAGCGCAACTTGATTTTAAATTCAAAATTCAAATTATTTCGAAACTTTGAATATTTTCAAATTTTGAAAACTTCGAAGGGAGTCTTTTATGTCCTAAAAATCAAGTTGCATCTATCAAATAGGCATAGAATTCTCAACTGCGCATCCTTCAAATGGACTGCGCAGGAAACAGATTGCACTACAAATCGAACACGCGAGCTGAACTGCGCTACCACCCGAGCGTGCTACGCTGACGTGTCAATGCCATCATTACCTGACAAAGACCAGAGCTTCTGACAGCCTGACAGCCCAAAAAATGAGGAGTCCGTTCGTTTCTTGTGCAACACAGCGCTCGAGAACAGCTGTACAACTTCAGCGCAGTCTGCCAGTCCAACTTCAGCGCAGTCTGCCAGTCCAACCTCAGCGCAGTTTGACCAAGTCTGAATCCCAGCGCTGTCCAGTGACTAGAAGGAAGCGCAGTCTGAAGCTAGCGCTATTTGGTTAGCATGATTCATCAAATAACTGACATTTATTACGTGGCTTACATGCCATCAATTGCTCGCCACGTGGCAACCGTCTGTACACGACCAAGCGCATTTCAATCAAACAATGCAATGCGTCTGAATACAGTTAGCCCACGATCGAGCAACTGCCCAATAGGCCAGCACAGTTTGCAGTCTGTACAGTCTGTTGACAGTGCAGTTCATCATGTGCAATCCAGAATAACTACAAAATAGTTATTTTTAGAACTCTATAAATAGAGTTTCAAGTCCTTCATTAAGCAGATCATATTATCATCAGAGATCAGGAGTTCTTGTCCAAGTGCTGCTGCATTCTTCAGAGGCTATTGTCTTCAAAGTTCACATCGTCCAAGGGATAAAGCGATCGTCTTCAGATCGGATTCCTATAGTTGTACTTTCCCAGAATTTAATTGTAATCTTCTTACAAAGTTTGTGAAATAAAGACTTTTGTTTTTGCAAACAAAATGACGACTCTGCTGGGGACGACTTTCTCCTCCGACGAGGAGTGACAACTCAATGTGACGTTGCGTCTATCAGAAAGACGCGACAGACGCTAATTAGCGTCAACGAACAAACGTCGAAATAACGTCGCTAATTAGCGACGTTAATAACGTCGCCAAATAACATCGCCCTAGCGACGTTTTCTCGTTTAGCGACACGTTTTTTTCGTCGTTCCCGAAACGTCGCCCTAAACGTCGCTAAGTTGATTTAGCAACGTTTTCACCGAGGTTAGCGACGTTTCTAAACGTCGCTAATCTGACAAATTTTTGTAGTGATAGGCCAAATGAGTAATGATAGGACACTCGCTGACCGTGTGGAAATATTGGAAGTTTGGGATTTTGGTCATGCTGTTCAGCTGTCTGCTCAGAGCGTCGACAGCGATGATGAAGATGGTGGACGATAAGGGATCTCCTTGCCTGACACCGCGACTGGATTTGAAGAAGCCGTCCGGTTGGCCGTTGATCACCGTGGAGAACCATGAGTTGCTAATCGATCTCCAAACGACATTGGTCCACGTTTCCGAGAATCCGAAGGCCATGAAAACTCAGATCATGAATTGTCAGTCAAGTCTATCGTACGCTTTCTCCATGTCCAGTTTGATGGCAATGTTCCCCCCTCCCCGGAAGTTTCATGCATGTGATTAACTCGTGAGCCAGTATGATATTATCCTGAATGTTTCTGCCCTTGACGAAGCCACTCTGCTCCTCAGAAATAATCTTGGAAAGAATATCTGACTTGCGTGACGCGATGATTTTAGAAATGATCTTGTTGGTGAATGTGCAAAGGCTGATAGGCCGAAAGTCTCAGAAAGTCTCTGGATTATCTTTTTTGGGGATAAGGATAAGGTTGGCGCTCGAAATGGTTCTAGGGTAAGTCGCTCCTTGGAAGAATGCCTTAACCGCCTCATGAATGTCTTTCTTGATGATATCCCAGCAGACCCTGAAGAATATTCCCGTGAATCCGTCTGGGCCCGGCACGCTATGAGCATTAAGAGCCCAGACCGCTTCTTTCACTTCCTGTTCGGAAGGAAGAAGTTCCAGCTGGTTGTTGTCGGTGTCGTCGATGAGGTAGGGGATCTCGGCCAGTAGGGAGTTGTCTCTGTGGACCGTCTCTTTGGTGAACAATTTGGAATAGAAGTTGGCAGCTTCCCTTTGGATGCCCCGTTGGTCGGTAAAAAAAGTTGCCCGAGTCATCATCAATCTGATGAAGGGTGAGTTTCTGTCTACGACCGTTGACGCAAGCGTGGAAGTAGATCGAGTTTTTTTCCCCCTCACTGTCCCATTTAAGCCTCGCTTTTTGTTTCCAAAAGTCAGTCTCAACCTTCACCCATAATTTGAGGATGGCTTTGGTAAGGTTCAGAGCCGCTCTAGCCTCCGGCGATCGGTCAGTCACGACCAGAGTTTCGGTGCGAGTGACATCATCCTCTACAATCCGGACCGCCTGAAAAATGTTCCCGAACGCCTGTTTACTCCAAACCGAGAGAGCCTGTCGCGTGGTCTTGAGCTTGTTGGCGACGCGAATAAGGGGGTCGTTGGATTCCTCTTTGTCTCAGGCCTCCTCAACCACGCTCTTGAACTGGGGGTGAGTGGTCCAGAGGTGAAGGAAGCAAATTTTTTTATTGATCCTGGCCGCTTTGCTTTTAACTTCCACCAGCAGAGGGGCGTGATCAGATTCGGTGGTGTTGAGATGGTGGAGTTTGGATGAGATTCCGATATCATGCCACAGGGCGTTAGAGAGAGCTCTGTCAAGCCAGGAGTATTGCCGCCGGTCGCCTTCCTGCATGTTGCACCATGTAAAGGCACTGCCAGAGAACTAAAGGGGTTGTAGATGAGCGTTGAAAATGAAGTTGTTGAAATCCAGCATGGCTGAGTGGGGCGGCGGTCGACCGCCAGTTTTCTTGTCTCTGCAGGTGATAGCATTAAAATCTCCAATGCATAGCCAAGGAGTGTTGTAGTGGCTGCGTTGGAGGTCCACAAGTTCGCTCCAGAGCTGCTTGCATTCTCCTATGTCACAGCTGCCATGAACCGCTGACAGGAGGGCCCGCTTGGGAATAAGAGGATGTTCCACCCAGCAAGAGAGAGCCAGTCTCGAGTCCTGTATGACTCCGATTCTGACTGCCGGCGAACAGAGAATCCAGAAGTCATGTCTGCCTGCTATGGTGATTTTAAAGCCTAACGGCAATATATATATATATATATATATATATATATATATATATATATATATATATATATATATATATATATATATAGAGTACAAACATTTTCATGAAATTATTTATCATATATGTATATATATATATATATAAAATAACCGCAAAAATGTTAATAATATAATAACTAATGATGTTAATCAATACAATACTATCAGTAATGTAAAACTATATACGTATACCAATATGATTGCTATTAAAGCACTACCTATATTATACAATATAATCACTAAAATTGTTAAAAAAAAAAAGGTAATGGGCCCCAAAGCCCAAATAATTCCAGCCCAAATTCCAAATCAATAAACCATTTGTTTTTCTCTCTTTTTTAAAGCCCATCAAACCGGGTTGCCAACCCAGCCCAACAGCATTAGTAATAATAGCAAAAGTTAACCTATATTAATGAATGGGGGGGGAGGTGGAGGAGAGCTGCTGTGCTCGATCCCAAATCCCTAATAAAAACGAAGATATGGGGCTTCTGCTGCATTCATTTCCAATTAAACCTAATTTCCAAAATCGAAAGGAGAGAAGCAGTGAAAGGGAGAAGGGAGACGACGGAGGGGGCTCACCGAGCTTCGATGTGCAGCGGCGGCCTGGAGGCTAACCGAGACGACAAGGACGGCGGAGAGGATCGACTAAGGTGCCAGATCTGGGGGGGTGGCGCCAGTCCCGAAGCTCGCCGGGGCTGGCAGTGCTGGACCAAGGTCGGGACAGCGCTAGGTCGGTCCATGTCGTAGTCGGACGCTGGCGACGCGCAGATCCGGATCTACGACGGCGGGGGAGGCAGTGGACGCAGGGGACGCAGCGTCGGGCTCGACGAGGTCGGACGGTGGGCGGCGGCGGAGAATGGTAAGAGGTTCACTCTTTTTCTCTCTTTCTGTCTAAGATTTGTGGTGGCGTTTGGTGGCGGTGGCGCGACTGTGATGGTGGTGGCACTGGCGGGGTATAGGCGGTTGTGGCAGCAATGGTGGATGGTGTGGCTTTGGTGACGGATCTGGGTGGTCACGTCGGAGGAGGCCAGGCGACGGCATTGGGTGCGCGGTGGTGGTGGTGGAAAGGGACTAGTCTGGCCGAGGGTGGTTGTCTCAGGTGAGGGTTGGGCGTTGATGACAGGGGCAGTATTGGTGGTGGTGGTGGTTTGGACTAGGGTGGCCGATGGTGGCCGAGGGGGTGTCGGGAGGCAGGAGTTGCTGGTGGTCGTGGTGGCTCGGCTATGGGAGAGTGGCTGCAACGGTGGTCGGGCAGCCACTGGCCGGATAAGAGGCAGGATGCAGGGGGAAGTCGGGAACATGGGAGGTAGAGTTGTTGGATGTGTAGGGGTGGCGGCTAGGAATGTGTATGTGGGTTTAGGGATTGTCATGTAAAATATTTGGGAGTCCCCAATATTTATAGGGTAGGATAGGAAATTCTAGTTCTAAAGATCTAATTCTAATAGAAGTAGAAAAAATAGCGGAATACTAATTACTAACAACTAACACTAATTACTAGTTTACTAATTATTAGCTACTAATTATCAATTACTGGCTAAATCCAAAGCCCTAGCCCACAATCCAAGCCTAAGGCTTGGTAGGCTAAAATAGACTAGCCCACGATCCAAGTCTGAACTTGGTAGGCTAGAACTAGGATCGAATGGTCTTAGCCACGAGAGAAAATCGAATAACTTACAAATTATCGAGAAAAAAAAAGGTATAAGATTCAAATAAAATAGAAATAAGGTATATTTATTTATAATACTATTTGACAATCTTTTCTTTATTCAAAAGCAAATATGTATAACTTATATAAATTCAAGGAAATGAGCAAAAAATTCCAATAAAAATATCACATAAAATAGTTTCATAAAACCAATGCTCAAAACTATGAACTTAGTACCTATAGCACATTACGTTTTCAAAAAATATACTTTATATTGAAATTCTCTATTTCAAAGACTCAAAAAAATTAGGGGAAAAAAATAAAAAAATAAAAAAAAATCCAGAATTAGGGTAACGGAGGTTACATAGGTTGATCCTTCTGTAGAGTAAAAGAAGAAATCAGGATCTTCACGGGGGTCTATTACGCTAGTATACGACCCGGGGATGGGTCGTTGTCGCTCTTCCAGGACGTCAAACTGACATTGAGGCCGGTGGTTTGGAATACGCCCACCTTCATACCAGGCAACATCGTGGGTATCGGGTGTTCGAACCCTTGCTAGGTATAGTTCCCGCTGTCGTCGCCCTCGTCTTCTCTCACCACCAAGTTGCCCGCACCCAGCAATTGTGCGACCATATTGGTCAGGCCGGCCGAGCTTGCTGACCATACCAACGTTGAGTTGCTGTCATTGATCGTCAGGGACCCGTAGACGTGATTGACAGGATCTCGATCGAGTTAGTGACCAGCTTGTCGAGGTTTGCTATCCATAGAATTATTTTAATTGTGATCTTACTGTACCATAGGCCGAGATAACAATTGTTTGAGCTGGCAGGGGTGAAGAAGCCTATTGTGTACTGGCCATTGGAGGAAACGAGGGTCTTACTGTTGGCGAGGGGTTGCGTCAAGGTGATGGTGTCCTTCCCGATAGTGTAGAAGGATTGCTCTGATACGCAATCGCTCCATGTTCAATATTATGTTATGTGCACATTAGTAATATTGATTACATACATATACATATAATATAATATAATATAATTGATAGAATAGAATATAATAGGATAGAATAGATGTTGGTATAAGATATTACACCCGAGACATATCAAAAGATCAAAAGATGAAAGAACAGAAGCAAAAAGACAGAGATATTACGCGAAACCTTTCAGGAGATTTGTTCTATGTTATGATCCAGAAGATGTAGTCGAGATCAGAAGTTTACGCAAACAAATTTGTCCTTTGGTATCTCGATTTCAACTGAATGCTACAATTGTTTTAGATTACAACTTCTTCTTCGAAATACAAACTAACATAATCAGATAACGTTCTTCCTTGCAAATGTGTTGCAATTGAGATAGAATGTTTTCAACTTAGAAAGGAGAAGTAGATGAAGACAGAAAGTATTCTTGCTAGGGTGATGAAGATCACCATTTCTCAAAGCAGGATTTTTAACACCCAGTCCCAATATACATATGTAAAACCCCTCAAAAATTAAATAAATATTTAATTAGGTTAAATATATTTTATTGGGTTATTAATTATTTTTATTTTATTTTAATTCTATCTTTATTATATAAAAAGGGCCATAATCATAGTTGAGTTTTGATATGCATGTTGACTAGAAATTATGGTTTGTCTAGTGTAGCCGGGTGTCATGACTAGCACTAGCCTTGGTAGGGATGGCATAGTCATATTTTAGTCACTTGCATGTTAATAATTCAAGTTGTGGCCCAAATCATATTTTTGATTAATTAACCAATGGTATGTTCCGGGTCTGTTTAGATAATAAAGATCTATTTATATAAGCCTTTATGACTTTTGTGAGACCTGATTGTACTAAACGTTTTCAAACTTCTTCCAAGCCAAACCCAAACTTATGTAGGCATGTTGGACATTAATAAGCATCATATATATATATATATATATATATATATATATATATATATATATATATATATATATATATATATATATCCTCGCTCTCGGAGCCCCGCGGGAGCCCTGTCCCTCTCGACCATTGGATTGAGTGAGCGCATGCGCATGCGCGCGCGGGCCCGACGCGGCCCGCTTGATCCAACGGTGCACGAGGAGGGGAGGCTCCCACAGTGCTCTGGGAGCGGGTCTTTTGATCCGCTCCATATATATATATATATATATATATATATATGGGTCCGGATCGGGAGCCCCGTTTTCGGAGCCCCGCCGAAGCCCCGCGATCCTTGGCCGTTGGATCGCGCGGCATCGCGTGGGCCCCTCGCGGGCCCCGCTCGATCCGATGGTGCAGGGGGGGGCGGGGCTTCGGCGGGGCTCCGCGGGCGGGGCTCTTGATCCGGATCCTATATATATATATATATATATATATATATATATTTTTTTTTTTTTTTTTTTTTTTTTTTTTTTGGGGGGGGGCCCGGGGGGGGGGGGGGGGGGCTTCCGGGGGTGGGGGGTAACCCGGGGGGAGGGGGGGGGGGCAGGGGGGGGGGGGTGGGGTGTCCGGCAATGGGTCGCCAACCCGAGGCCGCGACCAAAGCCGCCCAGCCACCTCGGGTGGGGAAGGGAGGGCTCGAACCTAGCCCACCGCTAGGGGAGCCAACCCTCCTAACCACAAGAGCTAGGTCCGCCGGACATATATATATATATATATATATATATATATATATATATATATATATATATATATATAGTTTATATTCATATTTTTGAATTATGGTCTTTTGATCCGCTCCATATATATATATATATATATATATATATATATATATATATATATATATTTATATATATAAAGTTTATATTCATATTTTTGAATTATATTTGTATAAATATTAGAAGGTTATATATATGGATATATTTAGTTGAATCCTTAGCCAACCAACTAGCCAACCCAACTAACCAACCCAACCAAGTGGGGACACCATGGACTACCAAGGGTTTCCAAACCTACATGCATGCAAACCCATAAGCCCATATACATATATAAACTTTTTTCTATCAAATCCTAACAAAAAACCCTAACCTAATATTGACTCCACCCCTTCCACCTCACCCCTCTCCTCTTCAAATTTTCTAGCAACACCAAGCCCTAGCAACCATCCATCTTCATTTCCTTCATCAAACACCTTATTCTCCATTACAAAACTCATCCTTTTCATCATCCTTCCATCAAAACTCTGCCAAACAAATCCTAGAAGCACCATCTTCATTATCCAACCTTCAAGAGCTATTGCCAACACCTTCAAACCCATTAAGAAACCCATTAAGAATGGGTTAACAAGCAAGCAAGGCAAGAAAGTTGGGACCTTTGGCAAGGAAGAGCACGTACAACCCTTCTAGCAAAGGATTTTCGTAAAAATTTCATACTTTTCCATCTCAAATCCCATCCTATTAATTCTGTAGAAAATATGAGTTTCATGCTTTATAAAGTATTATTTTTTGATCTCTTTTACTTCATATTTTTATCTCTAAGGTTTGCATATAGGATTGTTGAGAAATCGGAATACGGTAGCATTTATTTTTAGCACCATTGTGAAGGAACCCTTTGATAGTGTTAAAAAATTTCAAAATTAAATCTAACGTAGATTTATTATTATAAAACATGATTTTTAATCAATTTTTTCATGATTTTATCATCTTAGATCTGACCCAAAGAAATAAGGGTCAAAATACTAGTTTTTCGGGTAAGTTGCTGACATGGAATAGCCAAAACTTGGTAGTTAATTGGGCCATTGAATCCAAGTTTATTTTATGTGAAATATTCAGTATTAATTATGTTTTAAAATAATATTTTATGTATTTTTACTTATATTGGTTGCGATGTTCCGGACAAGTTTCGGGTAGACTAGCTGACATAGAAGTCAACTACCCATATATTTTCTTTAGAATTTTAAATTTGGAAGAACCTATTTCTGTATAAAATAATTTTAAATCATTATTTTTATGATTTTAGATAATTTTTATGTGTACCCTCAAAGTAGAGACTTAACCGTAGAATTTGAAAGTCGATAACCGTAAAACTAGGTTCCGGTGTCTCATGGAACATGTGTGTTATTGTGTGTGAATCTAAATAATTTCATGAGGCATTTGGACATGGTCATTTATGGTTAGTAATATTAATTTAGATAATTAAGTCACATTATAAGTTGCTTGGTTAAATACTTAAAGTAGTTAATTAATTATTTATAAGCATTGGATTCCGGAGGCGTGGACATGAAAGCTATTTTTCATCTTCACACTGCAGAATCAGGCAAGTGCACCTTGCTACTGTCAGTTCATGTTTATCTTTTATTTTATTTCTTGTATTTATGTTAATGTCCTGGACCTTAGTGTATGTTATATTAATACATGCTTCCGGATTATATTCGGGTGCATTCAACTGTTGAGTTGTCTAATATTGATATTTAGAGCCTTCATGTGATTCTTTAGATTTTATTTCCATTGAGATCTGTAGGATATGACATGTGATTGCCACATATATGATTCCTGATAACTGAGCCTGATTTTCTGAGATACCGAATTTTTTGATGACTGTAGGACATGGTTGGTGTTGTCATTTTATTTTTATGTATAGAAGTGTCATAGGATTTGCCGTCTAGATAGAGGTCAGAATGGTAAGTTGTGGATATGACTTATTGATTCTTGAGAGTTGAGGACAATTACAACTTGCACGGGCCTTGCTATGTACTACACATTTATATTATGTACAAATATTTATTCGGAGAGAATACATGTTTCATGTGGTCTATGTTTCTCTCTTAGTTACCGTTGAGACTCCGACATGACACTACGACTATATTTATATTCTTGTCCTGTTGTATTTACTTTGGAGATGTCTACGTTTGCAAACGATGTCCTCAAAGCGTCATGTTAGTTTGGTTTAGTCACCCCGAGATATTTCATTTACCTTACTTTAGCTTGTATATTATGTGTCTTATTATGTCCCCTAAGGACCTGGTTATTTCTCGGATATAGGTGAAGAGATCTTTCCTGAGAGTACGTACCGAAGTATATTCGTCTTTTGCACCAGCTGAGGAAGACGAGGTTGCACCGGAGTCGTTCTTCTTTTATTGATATTTCTATTTTATATCTTGTCAGAGCTGTGGACTTGTAGTGGTTTCTTTTACATTTTATTTGAGACTTGTATCGTTTATTTTATATTGTTGAGACTTATATCCATGGGTTTTCCCCATGTGACTATTTTATTTCTATTTGATATTATTTCAATTTCCTTTTTCAGCAAGATGATGTCATATTTCTTGTTATTTCATATTAAAAAAAATCTGTGGACGAGTATAGATGTCTGTGACTGCCATGATTATGATTATATTTCACAGCTTAAGATACTTTCCATTTGGTCCATTAAATTGGGTATACCTATGAGTGTCTGCTGCCATGCCACATGTTCTAGTCTCATGGATTTTGGGACTGTGGCGTGACATATTTTTGTGGTGGCCCATGCAGGTCTACGTTAAATCGAATTGGTTAGATGACTATACCAAGCGAGCCTACGAATTAGGATTATACTTAAGATAGGATCTCATCCACATTAATTTATCGCTTTTGGCTTCTAAACTTGACTTTTAAATATTTCCTTGACTTGCATCTTGCTTGAAGCTTTCAACGTTTAATGGGTCTTTTTCTATCCTACAGATAATAGACCCACAAGACGAAATCTCAACTCCAGTTGGCACTTAGCAGAATGCCATTATCACTCAGGGCGATGTACTCCACCACCTTTAGGAGACCAACACACCCAGCAGAGCCGAATGATGCATCCTAAGCCATCGAGGTTTCGAAGGGATGATCTTCCACCACCATCGCAGTTTCCAACCACAGATGTCGTAGTCGGCATAGATGCCACAACCTGGGACTTCCTTACCACCACTTCCACCGATGTTATTCATGCCCTCCCAACCTCAAGGCCAACAGATGGACGAATAACAGATGTTCCAGATGTTTTTTGCGATGATGCATGCCTAGCAAGCGGTACAACAACAGAATCAGCAACAACATGTCGAAGCCTTGAGAGGTAGCATTGTGTCAGCCTTGTCACATACTGCACCACCAGTCCCTCAGTCGAAGACCGGATCTATTGCGGACTTCAGAAATATGACACCTAAGCCATTTTCTAGGAATGAAGACCCTACTGAAGCTCATGCCTGGCTTATCAACATCGAGCATCAGCTGGTAGCCGCTGAACTTGTAAACCCCCTAGTTCTAAATTTGTTTATTTTTTTATATCTTATTTTAAAACATTATTTAGTTATTTTATTAATGGTATGAAAAATAAATATTGTAGATATTGAATAATCAGCATGGTGTGAAAGTGTGTGGGTTTTGTAAAAAATATATATATATATGGAAGTTATAGATTTTTATTGGTTACAATTTAATTTTGTTTATAAATTCTCAAATATTATAAATACTATTATTATTTTTATCTAATATAAATTACAACATTTATATTATTAATGGCTTTATTTAATACTTTATTTAATAGTCCTCTTATGACCATAATATGTAAAGTTGTACAAAATTTATTAAATATTTTAGGAATATTTTTAAATTATTTTAGAGTTAGTAGATAATTATAGAAGAGTTTAGATACATGTTAAATACATAATATACATAACTTGTACAAATATGTTATGGGGAATCTCACGAGATATTGAAAGCCAATATCTCGCGAGATGTGGAAGTCTTAATTCCCCGACCCCTCTTTCTTTTTCGTGAATGGAAGGCACATAAGATTTGATCGCTTCAAATCTTTGACAAATCCTCTTCTCAATATTTTCCAAACTCAACCTTATCCATCCTCCATCGGATTAGAGTAAATGCCATCCACAATTTGGATTAAAACCGAGTGAATATAGGATTTAAATCCCCATAGATAATGCACAACCGCGATTTAGTTCTCCAACAAAATTCCCTCTCGATACCGCACCTCAACCCTAACCCATCACCCCATAGCCTGCGCCCTGCCCGGACCCGTGACAACTGCCAGTCCCGCACGCGCCGTCGCAGCAGCCGCCGGCCGACGGTGCAGCAGCAGTAGCAGAGTAGAGGCAGCGCAGCAAACGCTATTACGAACTCGACTTGGCGGAGAGATTTTGCTGTCTTCATGAGATCGTTTTCTCATCCATTTTAACTGGTACTACTTGACCTAACCCCCTCCAAGACTCTTCAATTACTTCGTTTTATTTCACGATGCACACGACGTAAATCGATTCAGAAATCGATGAAAAACCGTCGAAAATAGGACAGAACAACACTCCCAGACACCTATTTCGGAAGGCAACTCTTTGTCAATCCATCAATAATTTTTGGAAACTACCTGAACAACTCTGTAGACAACATATACGAGAATAAAACCAATCTGGTAGATCATGTTTTCGATCAGTATGTACGAAGTTATTTCATTTCAAATCCAGAAAAACTTGTTCTTGAAAAATAAAAATCTTGGAAATTTTACCGATACGATGTGCGTCCTGACAAACCGGGGGACGTGGTCACAACCAGTGAGCATCAAAAGACGCGTACGGATGTTGCGGACGTGTCGGATTTGACGAAACTCAATTTTGTTGTGCGTGCACGATGAAATCGATGCGTATCCGTCAAGATATCCCGTATCGGTCCCTTTGCAAACTAGCCCATAACGTCGTACACGTTCGTCATCTCGAGACGAAACTTGCGCCAACATGACCGTATCATTTTTTGGTCTGTATGCCAAGTTTGGTCCAATTCTGAGAAGGTCGACCGGAACGCTATTTTGGCGGGCCCGCGACCCAATCCAACGGGAGATTTGTACACGGCCTACTGGAATCCAACTTTGGATATACGGTTGGGTTCATCTCTGTCACGCCCCACTCCCGTAGGAGCGATCGTCCTCGCTAAGGCGTGATGCCGCACGAGCCTAGATTGCGCTCGTGCAAGGCAATTCCATAACGGCCGATTGCATCGGCGGCGACGGGGTCGTCGCCCAGAAGTCCCAAGCAGAGTTTTTGAATACATTGCAGCGGAATTTAAAGAAGAACACATGAACACAAGTATTTCAAAAGAAACTCTTTTTATTGATATGAACACAAGATTACAATTGTGGGCGCAAGGCCAAATTACAAGTCTCTCAGGCTCACTTTTCACTCATGTTACAAGTCATTCTGCTCTCTCTCATCTCTCGATACAATACTTGAATCCAGCGGAAGCTTCGGAAGGCGATGTCCATACATTATGTCCTGTATAAGTCTTCAATCCACGCGGCCGCACGCTCGACTCGCCAAGGAACTCCGTGCCTCGACGCATCCAAGCGAGCTCCGCGCCACGAGCTTCTACCTGTGCCTGCACATGAAACACTGTGTGGGTGTCAGTACCACTGTACTGGTGGAGTGAGCTTCTCGCCCACCCATACAAAACCTACACGTTTCATCATCTTTGTGCAACATAAACCCTTTTACGATTGTCTTTCTATTCTTGCCTTAGGATCAGTTTTAAGACCGGCGCCTTAGCGCAACTTGTGTATCGGAACCATCCCGTGCTAGCAATGTCAACGTTAACTCCTACTTTGTCACTAGACCACCCTTGTGCCAACAACGTTAACCTATCAAGTCGTGTTCGCCTTACGGCCATAAGCAGAGACGCAACTACACGAAGGACTCCATTTCCTTGCCTCTAGACCTTTCTCGTGCTTGCATTGTCGACGCACCGACTTATACTTATCTTTCGTGCCAAACTCTGGGACGTAACGACTCGGTCGTGCCATAACTCGATTCGTGCTTCAATATCTCCGAGGCAGTGCCTCCTTGCTTAGTCTCGCCTACACTTGTGTTGTGACAACGCGGCCGTGCCTCATATTTCGAGGCCGTGCCCAATAACTCAAGTAACTTCACACAACTTTCCCTACGGCCCTTTTTGACTTAACTCGCATTAGCTCAAGCCTAACTCATGCAACTCTATGCCATCAACTTAACACTCGACGCCACATCTAGTGCCGAAGCACGCCGCCCTCTTGCTGTAGCCAAATCTTAGGCCCAGACATTGTGTTCACTAACTTCACACACTTTTAACTCAACTCAATCCAAAGGCACGCACGCGGATTGCCGCCCGTGCCGACACATCTATATGAAAGGTCACTGGCATTGACTAGCCATAGTGGACATAGCCTGGTACTCGGGACCCTTGCACCGCCGGTTGCGATCCTCGATGCAAGTCCCCGACATACCGGTTGCTTCATACCCAGCTCGGCTATAATTTTGTTCTTCCTAGGCCGGATCGGTCCCTGGCCCAAGGTTTCCGATCCGAAGAACCATCGCCCTTGTCGACAAGTTGTCCATGACCACGCACCTACGCTAACTTCTAGACTTAACGTAATGCATGGTCTCATTATTATCACAGTTCCTTTGCTTTTACTCTTTCCACTTTTCACACTTCATTCGCAGAGCCCAAACCAGGGTTGCCTCGGCGACTGAACCACAGTCCCGACATATTTCCTCTCGGCGACTAACCATCACTTAGACTTAACGTTCTTTGAACTCAGGGAACGGCTACTGTATAGCCTTCCAACTTAACTTGAACATAACGTGTTTCCTTAAGTATCGACCGACCGTGGATAACTTTCCACTGAACCAACCGAGGCTCGTGCCTCTAAACCGACTCGTGTTCGACGCAACGCTGCCGCCCACGTCATACTTCATATGACGGACCTTGGGATCGTGGGACTATTTAACTTGACAACCGCAGAATGAGCGGGACAGCACTTAGAATAACTTAGGTCGACCGGCATAACTTTGCCTAACCCACTCAAGCCTACAACATAACCCAAAGGACGAGCAAAGGCTATGCCAAGCCTTGCGGGACAGGACCGTGCATGCTTTAACAAGTATTTGTGCGGGCGACGCCTATGACTTAGACTAACTCTCAGCTTTTGCACCGAAGACCAACTTTCCTTCACCCAAGCCACGAGACGAAGGACCGAGTGTCATTTTCAAAGCACACCGTGCACCAACTCTAAGCCGACAGTGGGACGTTTTCCATGTTCTAACTCGACTCAAACCGTCGGGATTATTCCCTTAGCTATGTGGATGCGTAGCTTTTATTATCAAGCCTAACTTGTGTAAGTTGAAAACACGATTTATTATGTGAAGGCAAAGATGAGGAGAGTTCACCGAAACTACCCCACCTGAGCGATGTCTCCGAGCAAGCCGTTGCAAGGCTAAGGCCGAACGCCGTCGGCGTTTCGATTCCTCCGATTGACTTTGCGGGACGGGGCACTACATCATACACCACTCAGAACAAGTCTCGTCCTCGAGACTTTCCTGAAGGCAAGCTATCCTACCATTTCTATGGCCAAGACTTAATCGTACACATTTCGCCTACGCGTTCCTTCGATTCCGAGCCACGCTCGCACTATTATCAATCACTCCTTTAACACGATTTCAAGATCTCGACACTCTCCCATCTTTCAAGCCTTGCTTGAACTCGTCGTATCACTTGGCTGGATCGTGCACGCATTCCAAGCGTCCCCAAAATACATGCATTCAACCAAGCCGCATGATAAAGAATTTGTCATTCTCACTCGAGCCGTATCGTGCACATACCCAGGCGTCCCTGAAATATATGCATGTCAGCCGAGTCTCGTGAGCAGGGTTTCCTATATTCGTGATTTCCATGCATTCCAATCCTCAAGATCAATCTTTTCGATTAGCTAACACTTGAAACAGGGCGTCTCTCCTAGCCGCTAGGCTATTTCTTTTCGAGGCTAAGTCAATGTCAGGATTGGAATCATAGTTCCCAAACAATAATGCCAACACTGACCCCAATCCTAGGGTCAAACCAAAGCCGATCATACGGGATCTTCTACCCAAGCTCGCGTCACTCAAATTTCTAAACATCGAGCACGATCACCTAATTCGTATCACGGCACGCGTTGCGTATATTCGAATCCCTTCAATTCACCAATTCTAACCAATTCATGTATTCGATCACGAGGTCATCTAGCTCGACAATACGTTGTGCCCCAATCTCACGCGAGTCCGATTATCTACGGTGGTTCATGAATCACCATGCAACGCACCCGCAGAATAATCATTCTCATCGGGGCGTAACTCTTGTTTGAGTTTAGACTAACTCATTTTCGATACGCGGATTGGACCTACTCAATCCTCAAGTTCGATTCTTCAAGCACACAAATCCATTCTCGAGTCACCTTCGCGTCAAACCACAAGTCGAAGCACAAATTGTCGTACCGTGCAAGTTCGACCACTCCCGCTGTATGAATCACCATACCAGCGCTCACGCAGAGTGATCGCCCTAATTCGGCGTGACGCATGTGCGAGGCTGGAGTAGCACTCGCATAAGACAAGAACATCAACGTTGTGGTTGTCGACGAAGCAAATCCAAACATTTCAGTTTTCATCCGAGCCAAGTTCGATAGTTCGATCGTCACTCGTTCAACTTAGAAAATCCTCGAGCCAGTCTATCTTTTTCTCGACACATTTTTAACATTTCAAGTATAGCGTCCAACGGAACAATAACATTTGCACGACCGTCATTCGCCGAGTCAGAGTGCCCCCGAGTTATCGCATATCGATCTTTGATACGCCTCAATACCATCGACGATATGCGTAACCTGACGATCTTCCTTTGCAACCAATTTCGAGTCGTGCGACTGATGTTATTGTCCGAGTTGGATATTCCACAATTTTCTCAGTACTCAAGATCAAGTTTCGATCGCTATTCCTCAAGTTCGTTTCAAGATCGTTGTTCAAAACTCAAGTCACATTTTATTTGCATCAATCCGATATCGCACGCGCGATCCTCTAAGTTTCCTCGATCAAGACCATTCATTTTCATTCATCGTTCTGAATCGTTTTCTAACTCGCGTTGCTCATTCACAAGTTGTCCGAACGAGATGCTCGTTCGGGGCATTCGAAGTCACGACCAACTAAGTGTGACGCGTTCTAAGGCTTTGTGCGATTGCATCGCCTCGTCGACATACTCGTAATCCTCAATATTCACTCGAACAATTTCCAAGAAAACCCATACACCACTCGGATTTGAGCCACTCGACTAGTCGTCGACACTCATTCTTATTCTTCTCCGAACCTATCACATACACCACTCGGATTCAAGCCATACGATCCAGTCCTCAATCACATTCGCGTCATTCGCTAAGACATCCTTCAGATTCGTTCGACGAATCGCTAGCGTAGTCGCTCGCGTCGCATCGACGCACTAAGTCGTTCGCACTATTTCCTCAGAATCCAAATCAATCTTCCGTGTACGCCTAAGCATTAGTTCGATAGCGTTCCTATCGATAGACACTCTAAGTGCATCTCCGTTCCCGACCGAACGATACTTAATATCGCTCGCGACTCGTTTGCACCAAGGGTCGAGGTGCGCGACGCGAAACACAACTTAGCCAAAAGGCCGTGTGTAGCCATTCCTGTGCGGACTATATTCCGAGTTTGCACGCTCACTTGCTAGGGTCGACGTTGGACTAATTCGGACATACGTGTGACTTTGCTAACATTAGCACATATTTTCTATCGAGTCAAGTTTGCAACGTTCGGCACAAAGACCCTATGGATCCCATTCAACCGAGTACTTGTACGAGCTTTCGAAAATATTTAGACTTATTGTATGGACATGCCGAGGGATATTTGAGAGAGAGCGCACCAATGATATCACGTTGCGGAAGCACAATTCAGAGTTTGCAAAACAACGGAGTTAAAGAATTCAATCGACGGTCCAAGGACGTAAAGCCGTGCTCTGATACCACTATGTCACGCCCCACTCCCGTAGGAGCGATCGTCCTCGCTAAGGCGTGATGCCGCACGAGCCTAGATTGCGCTCGTGCAAGGCAATTCCATAACGGCCGATTGCATCGGCGGCGACGGGGTCGTCGCCCAGAAGTCCCAAGCAGAGTTTTTGAATACATTGCAGCGGAATTTAAAGAAGAACACATGAACACAAGTATTTCAAAAGAAACTCTTTTTATTGATATGAACACAAGATTACAATTGTGGGCGCAAGGCCAAATTACAAGTCTCTCAGGCTCACTTTTCACTCATGTTACAAGTCATTCTGCTCTCTCTCATCTCTCGATACAATACTTGAATCCAGCGGAAGCTTCGGAAGGCGATGTCCATACATTATGTCCTGTATAAGTCTTCAATCCACGCGGCCGCACGCTCGACTCGCCAAGGAATTCCGTGCCTCGACGCATCCAAGCGAGCTCCGCGCCACGAGCTTCTACCTGTGCCTGCACATGAAACACTGTGTGGGTGTCAGTACCACTGTACTGGTGGAGTGAGCTTCTCGCCCACCCATACAAAACCTACACGTTTCATCATCTTTGTGCAACATAAACCCTTTTACGATTGTCTTTCTATTCTTGCCTTAGGATCAGTTTTAAGACCGGCGCCTTAGCGCAACTTGTGTATCGGAACCATCCCGTGCTAGCAATGTCAACGTTAACTCATACTTTGTCACTAGACCACCCTTGTGCCAACAACGTTAACCTATCAAGTCGTGTTCGCCTTACGGCCATAAGCAGAGACGCAACTACACGAAGGACTCCATTTCCTTGCCTCTAGACCTTTCTCGTGCTTGCATTGTCGACGCACCGACTTATACTTATCTTTCGTGCCAAACTCTGGGACGTAACGACTCGGTCGTGCCATAACTCGATTCGTGCTTCAATATCTCCGAGGCAGTGCCTCCTTGCTTAGTCTCGCCTACACTTGTGTTGTGACAACGCGGCCGTGCCTCATATTTCGAGGCCGTGCCCAATAACTCAAGTAACTTCACACAACTTTCCCTACGGCCCTTTTTGACTTAACTCGCATTAGCTCAAGCCTAACTCATGCAACTCTATGCCATCAACTTAACACTCGACGCCACATCTAGTGCCGAAGCACGCCGCCCTCTCGCTGTAGCCAAATCTTAGGCCCAGACATTGTGTTCACTAACTTCACACACTTTTAACTCAACTCAATCCAAAGGCACGCACGCGGATTGCCGCCCGTGCCGACACATCTATATGAAAGGTCACTGGCATTGACTAGCCATAGTGGACATAGCCTGGTACTCGGGACCCTTGCACCGCCGGTTGCGATCCTCGATGCAAGTCCCCGACATACCGGTTGCTTCATACCCAGCTCGGCTATAATTTTGTTCTTCCTAGGCCGGATCGGTCCCTGGCCCAAGGTTTCCGATCCGAAGAACCATCGCCCTTGTCGACAAGTTGTCCATGACCACGCACCTACGCTAACTTCTAGACTTAACGTAATGCATGGTCTCATTATTATCACAGTTCCTTTGCTTTTACTCTTTCCACTTTTCACACTTCATTCGCAGAGCCCAAACCAGGGTTGCCTCGGCGACTGAACCACAGTCCCGACATATTTCCTCTCGGCGACTAACCATCACTTAGACTTAACGTTCTTTGAACTCAGGGAACGGCTACTGTATAGCCTTCCAACTTAACTTGAACATAACGTGTTTCCTTAAGTATCGACCGACCGTGGATAACTTTCCACTGAACCAACCGAGGCTCGTGCCTCTAAACCGACTCGTGTTCGACGGAACGCTGCCGCCCACGTCATACTTCATATGACGGACCTTGGGATCGTGGGACTATTTAACTTGACAACCGCAGAATGAGCGGGACAGCACTTAGAATAACTTAGGTCGACCGGCATAACTTTGCCTAACCCACTCAAGCCTACAACATAACCCAAAGGACGAGCAAAGGCTATGCCAAGCCTTGCGGGACAGGACCGTGCATGCTTTAACAAGTATTTGTGCGGGCGACGCCTATGACTTAGACTAACTCTCAGCTTTTGCACCGAAGACCAACTTTCCTTCACCCAAGCCACGAGACGAAGGACCGAGTGTCATTTTCAAAGCACACCGTGCACCAACTCTAAGCCGACAGTGGGACGTTTTCCATGTTCTAACTCGACTCAAACCGTCGGGATTATTCCCTTAGCTATGTGGATGCGTAGCTTTTATTATCAAGCCTAACTTGTGTAAGTTGAAAACACGATTTATTATGTGAAGGCAAAGATGAGGAGAGTTCACCGAAACTACCCCACCTGAGCGATGTCTCCGAGCAAGCCGTTGCAAGGCTAAGGCCGAACGCCGTCGGCGTTTCGATTCCTCCGATTGACTTTGCGGGACGGGGCACTACAATCTCAAACCAGACCCGTAGACATATAGTTGTGGACCCACACAAAAAAGAAGAAGAAACACTGTCTTTTCTTATTGGAGCAAGGCACCACAAATTGAGTACGCCTGAGAGATCCTACACTGAGGATCCCCGAGTACAAAAAGAATTCTGGGGAATGGGACGATGGAGCTCGAACGACAGTTGCTCTTTCACTCCGTTGACACTCCGATTTACAAAAGTGGGAAAAAACCTAAGAAAATTGCTAACTCTCGGCTCACTGCAAAGAAGAGCAGCAATTTGGCTCTTGAAATGCTCTCCATTCTGTCTGTTTTTGTAGAGGGGGATGCCCTCTATTTATAGTCGTTTGCACTGAAATAGCTATTATGCGCCCACAGGTGGAAAATACACTGATTTTACTGTGGGCACATAACACCCCTTTGGGCGCATATGGTGTAGGCGCATGGATACTAGATGATCGTGGGTAGATCGTGGGGTTGACGTGGCCGCATGCTTCGGTGCACGATTGCTTATGGAGACTGACGTGGCTGCAGGCTTCGGTGCACGACTGATCGTGGATGTTGACTGAGTCGTAGGGATCTGCTGCCTTGGGTGCATAGTGTGGGAGTAAGTTTATGCGCCCACACTTGGGTGCATATTTGATCTGCATGAAAACAATGTGGACGCATAGTCCCTCTTCGATCATGTGGGCACACAGCCCCTCTTTGATCATGTGGGCGCATAGCCTCCCTTTGGTTATGTGGGCGCATAGTATTCTTCTTCATGTGGGGTACATAGTCTTGTATTTTTTATGCTTCTATAAGACCCCCCTTCAAAGTTTTTAAGACTCGAACGAGTGGCAGAATACTTTGAAAGAAGCATGGGAAAAACTGTCTCCACTAGCTTCATGGGCGTATGGTGGGTATGACCCCTTTTGGCGCATAGATGTTTGCCAGGCTGTCGAAATGTGGCTGTTGAGACCTTCCTTGGAAATATGAAGCGATAGACTCATTTTGGAACGAAATTTGAAAATGTTCGCTCTTTGTGCGATTTCTATGCGTGGTCTGCATCAGCAAATAGCAGGCGCATAATCTGCAAAAGCTCGAGTCTTTGCGTAGGCGCATAGACTATATGGGCGCATAAATCGTATGGGCGCATAACTCCCCGTTCGTGCCTATAAATAGGCTTCAAGGAGAGAAAGTTCATTCTCTCTTCTTTATCTTCAGAAATTTTAAAGAGTTTTTTTTCTTTTACTCTCTTTCGAGCAATCATGTCTCCCAAGGCTGCTTCGACTCCCAAGAAGTCTGCGAAGGGCAAGAAGGCTGCAGCAGCTAGTTCTCCTCCTTTGACGGCATCTTATATGGTTCAAGACCCCATCCTGGGTGAGGCAATGTCTCAAAAAATGAAGTCTCGAGTATTAATTTGTGATGTCCGAACTTTTTTCTGCTTGGGCGCATAACCATCGATATGCGCCCAAAGCAAACACACTTATTTTGTGAGTAGTCTTATGCGCCCACAGATGCATGCGCCCACACACTTTGTTGTGTCATGCGCTCACACAGAACACATGCTTTGAAGATGCTTATGCGCCCACAGGCTCTTTGGGCGCATAACATCTGGGCGCATAGAATTTCTCCAGCACTTAGCTCTTTTTTCTGTAGATTCTAAGTCTGACTTTTTTTGTCTTTGCAGTTGACATGGTTGTCCCGGCTCTTGGTGGGATTCCTCTCGGCTCTGCCCGCTATGCTCTGGATTCAAGGCTCATCACCGCAATGGTCATAAATGCCCAGGTGAAGATCAGCCATGACCATCCTTCGGTGCGGGTGATCGCTATGCTTGAACATGACAAAATATTCTTGAAGCAGATGATGAATGATGAGAAGTTCACGCTCGGAGGGGCGCGAAGCTTCAAGAGACTGTACTTCTTGTTTGGTGACAGCCTGGGATTTGAGGTTGAAGAGACTATGTCTAGAAGACCCTCTGGTGGCCAGTTTAAATAACCAAAGGATATGGTTACCATCGATGAAGCGCCAATACCCTCTATCGGCGTTTACTGATCTAGCTGTGCGAAGACAAATGAAATGGGATCTGACCCCTGAACTTCATGGAGTCGTTTTTGGCAGGATCCAATTTAACTCTGGTGACCAGAAGGACACTTTCAAGTGTGTCAAGGGCTCCACGTCCTACTCCACGAGGGGGCTGCATCATGGGGCCATAATAAACGATATCCCGACTGATCTTCACCCTTATGCTGCTGAGACTCTTTCCAACTTGATGCTGTCAAAGAAGGAGTCGTATCCGGGAGGGAAGCTGCGGATGGAAGGTTGGAGATACTCTGTCCCGTTCTAGAGTGACCTTACTGAATGGGTGCTCTCGACTTACGAGGCCACCCTAAAAGTTACCGACCTTTTTTATGCCGTTAGGCCACCCAGTATGGCATAAAGGTTAATTGGCCTATGTTTATCTCATTGGAGTTGTACAACTATCACACATGTACCTTCTTCACTCCGGGTGTGGAGATGGGTCTGGCTCTTCACGTAATGCAGGCGATATCAAAACTTCCCTAGGGTACCGAGCCATGCGAAGAATACGTCCCCTGTGATGAGGAGCTCTTGGATTTGGTGAGAAAGAACTCTGAGATGATGGAGGTGAACAAAGAGTTACTCTGTCTCCTCTTTATTTGTCACCAGGTCACAAAGAAGGGTACGACTGAGGGGTCCCTTTCCCATACGAGAGCTTGGACCAACTACATCTTCATTAGAGAAGAAGGAGACGACCCAGTCTTTTTCTCGACTCGCAAGCCCTCGACGAAATCTGAGATAGAGCAACTGATGACAGATCACAGGGCAGTAGACACTGAAGATAGTGATGATCCCGAGGGAAACTTCTCGGTTTATCATTTCTTCAGGCAGGCTGAGTTTAAGTTGTCGGAGAAGGCTGTGCTAGCCGCCTTTCTGATGACATGGCTCCGCGATTGTGTAGTCCCTCGTAGTTCAAGGTCTATTGAAAGGATAAGCCGGGGTATGATACTTCCGGCTGTAAAGCTGGCATTTGGATACCAGCTTACCCTGCTTCCTGCGATGGTCTGTGCCATCCAACGAGGCTTACGACACTTTGTTGTTAACTCGGTGACGCCTGATGGTAGAAAGGACTTTGTCAGGACTGAATTTTCCTTTCATTACTTGATGGGATGGCTTGTGCTGCACTGTTCCAGATTAATGAATGCCGGGCTGGTGGCAGACTCTTTAGCGGGAGATGCCTTTCTTCGGAGATTCAAAGATGCAGACTAGACCGTCACAGGGGTGCCTGTTTGCAGAAGGCTTTGAGTTTCCTGCAGAATTATGAGTTCTTCAGAGTGTCGCCTCAGTCTGGTAGTGGCCGTGCAGGAGACACTTTAGTAGATGCGGGAGCACTAACTACTAGCCTTCCTATTGGGACGTTCCATTGGCTCCAGTCCATCAGGCCTTCCCATCTGGTGCTCAGGAATAGGAACCACACTTTCTTGGAACCTTATCTGTCAAGTCGCTTTGCACGACAGTTCGGCTACAGTCAGCTTCTTTTGGGCAACCCCAGCCCTCATCTACAGTCGATAGGAAGCCTGATCGACAGAGCACGTGCATAGGGTTACTACAACGCCGGATGTACGGGGGCAATTTTTACCATGCCAGAAGATAATCCTGAAACCCATATGCTCTTTGTTGCTGCCAAGTTCTATATTCAGGTCAATACCCTTCATCCTCGGTATGACCATGAGTAGAGTTTAATATCAGGGACTAGGCTTGCCCCCACTCTTGCCAATATAGGACGAGTGCGCGCAATAGGGGTCACAGAAGGGAAGGTGTCGCATCCTCTGCTGAGCCGGCTGCAGCGCCACGGCAGAGGGTCGCTCTTGAGGAGCCGGTTGTTAAAGTACCTCAGAGAGAGGATACTGAAGATCCTCTTCCTGATACTCCTCACAAGAGGAAAGCTTCCATTGAGCTGGTTCAACGGTCCAAAAGGAAGAAGATTGTTGTCTCCAGAGGGAGAAAGAAGGTCACGGATGTGAGCGCCGGCTCACCTCCTCCCAGAAGATCTTCTCGTCAGATTCAGAGGAGTGAAACAACATCACAGGCCGTTATTATCTCGGAGGTAGATCCCTTTCTGGATTCCATAGCCATTTTGGTAGAACTAGTATCCATGATATCTACAAATAACGCTCTCTCATCCTTGCGTTTGTCCTTTGCACAGGACGTTGAAGTCACGGTCGCGGCAGGTGCTTCTTCGTATAAAGAGGTGGACATAACAATGGTGTCCCCTACTTGTCCTCAACCGATTGATGAAGGTGGGTCTTCTTCAGTTGTAAGGTTTGAGCAAAGGGATGATCAAGGCGAAGGCCCAGACCATGATGGCGATCAGGAAGCCAGTTCCTCCTATGACATTTTTTTGGGGGATATGTCTGCGATAGGAGCTATGATGAAAGATTTGGATGAAAATCAAGTCTAATCAGCTCACCCTCCTATGGGTATGTCATTCTTGCACTTTTCTTCGGATGAGATTTTTCGACTTCAATTTTGCGTGGTACTTGTGAGGCTGACTTCTGTCTTATATTCCCTTGTAGAAAAAAAGAAAGAACAAAGCACGAAGGTTGCTCCGGATACCGGGACTAGAAAGGAAGCTGTCCTTGGTTCTTCCAGTAAACTGGCATCGGTCATTGAAGAAGTCTTTGATCGGCCCATTGAGACGGCCATTATTGAATCTGCTTCGGGTCCAGCTGGGACCGTGGAAGGCAAGCAGCCTGATGCTGCTTTGGCTGATGTTGACAGTGAGCGACCTGGGTCTGCTCTCATTTCCCCAGCTCCAGTTGATACTGAGCCGACAGGAGGTACGAAATTACAACTCCTTCATACTCTTTAAGTAAGTTTTTTGGTTACTGATATGTATATTGCTTTATTTGTCAGGTTCGACTTCCTCCTAAGTAGCTCTCCTTGGGACAGAATATCCCCATCAAGCTTCATCTCCAACGACCTCTTCTGAAGATGATGGGATGGCTGAGGAAGTTATAGGAGCTTTCTACTCCATTTTGAAAGTAAAGCTTCCTGGAGTTTTGAACCGAAATGCCTCCTTCGGGCCTGTGAAGACTGTTGCTGAGTGCCAGGTGACAGTCCTTGAAAGCATTGATGGCTATGAAGAGCGAGCTAATGCTTTAAGGAAGGTCATAGCTGACCTGGAAAATTAAGTGGCCAAACTCCAAGAAGTCAGTCATCGAAGCCCAACATCATTGTTTCTTAAGGAGGACGTAGCTCTGATTGCGGCTCTTGAGAAGAAGGAAGTGTAGAAGCATGAAAAAGATGGAGTTTGTGCGGATCATCACTCCATGCGGACAAGAGAAACCAAGCCGCAAATGAAAGGCTCTCGAAGATCCTATGCGGCCAAGAGAAACTAAGCCGCAGAAGGAGCGCTCCTGGAGACCCCATGCGGCTAAGAAAACTCGAGCCGCAGAAGCAAGGCTCTCGAAGACCCCCTGCGGCTAAGTGGATTCCGAGCCGCATAAGTAAGGCTCTCGAAGACCCCATACGGCCAAGTGGATTCGAGCCGCAGAGAGAAGGCTCTCGAAGATCCTATGCGGCCAAGTAAAACCAAGCCGCAGAAGCAAGGCTCTCGAAGATCCCATGCGGCCAAGTGAAACCAAGCCGCAGAAGCAAGGTTCTCAAAGATCCCTTGCGGCTAAGCAGAGCCGAACCGCAGAAGAAAGGCTCCTAAAGCCACTATGCGGCCAAAACGATTCAGGCTCTACTTTTTTTTTTTTTGGGGGGGGGGGGGGGGACACGTGGCAATTTGACCATGTCTCAACCACCCAGATTTGCTACAATAAAGAAATCTCAACAACCCCTGTTTGCCATTAAAATCGTTTGATTGCAAATCTTAATACAAACAGAACAGTGTTACAATATAGGACTTAGATGTAGTCCTAGGAGTACACTTTTGTTTAAGCTGGGTCCTTAGTGCCAATGGAGCGAGTGGTAATACGTTGACTCCGTTGATGGGCTGACGACGGTTATCGGTTCTCTGAAGGTGTAGATTGCTCTGGGTGCTGGAGCTTGCTGAGAGGAGGAAGACGTTGAGTGTCTGTATCTGCCTCTCCGGTGATTCCTTGTATGTTCGTTGTGGATTCTCTGTGTTGTCCGTGGGTGAGAAGGAAATGATCCCTCTATTTATAGTTTTGCAGGCTGGCTGCTCATGCGCGCATGTAGGATGCGCCGGTATGTGGGGGCGCCACGTGGAGGTTGCTGATGGGGGCGCATGGATGATGCGCCCTGATTGGGAGGTTGAACTCTTCATACTGCTGTTATGAGCCGGCACGTAGCAGAGGAGAAGATCTTTCTGTTGCTGAAATCTTGGACGACTTGAGTCAAAGGACACATGTCGTCGACTCATGGCTCGAAGATCTCGGATTTGGGGGGGGTAGTGATCTGGTGAGCTGCGCCTTGGATTGGACGCAGGAGGAGGCTGCGGCTCATAACCTTTAGGAGTTACAAACTATTTAGGGCGCATGGCTTTTGAGGCGCATGCAGGCGACTTTCCTTCTGTCTTTCGGGATCAGAGATCAGTCTGGGGCGCACGGCTTTTGAGGCGCATGCAAAGCTTCAACTGGAGACTCTTCTTCTGTCTTTAGGGATCAGTGAAGGGTCTGAGGCGCACGGCTTTTGAGGCGTATGCTGGTCTGGACGCATGGCCGTAGAGGCGCATGCGGATGGTTTAAGGGGCCACGTGGCAGTAGCCGTCGGAATAGAGTCATGATGATGCTGACGTTGCCGACGCTTCGTTCTCTGAAAAAGCTGTCAACTGTTCAGACTTTGGAAAGCGCGCTGCCAACTCTGGTGTCAGTTCAGCATTTAATGTTTGTGACGTTCGATGGACAGCTGAGTGGGCATGTTGGTTGGTGTTCCACTCGGTATGGGGATGTGAGGGGGCGCATCCTCTGTGATGCGCCGGGTATCGTAGGGCGCGTCTGTGTGATGCGCCTGATGCTGGAGGGCGCGTCCATGTGATGCGCTGTTTGGCTGGCGCATCCGACATGTCCTTTAATGATGCGGCTGTCTCGCTCCTCGAGTGCTATAAATAGCCGCTTGGCTGAATTCGAGGCGTCCGGTTCATCCATTTAATGCAAATTCATTGCACGGAATTCGGAGAGTCATCCACTTGGCGCGTGGGTTTGATTTGCCCAGCCTATAAATAGTGGCATGGAGAGAAGGTTTGCTCCTCGTTCCCTCACGTACTTCCAACATGAACTTGGATATGCGGGTGCATTCTGTTGACGAAGTGCTCCCGAGGGTGAAGATGAGACGTCGTGTTGTCTTCGATGCACTTGAAGGTGACTGTTACATCCAAAAGACGGAGTCGAGGGCTTCTGAGGCAGGCGGAAGGTGCCTGTTGCATCCAAAGATGGGGATGCTCGGGCCTCGTCTCCGTTGTTCCGGAAGAGCCGTAGATCGGAATGGTGGTGCTAGGCTTTCTCTTCCTTCAAAGTGGGTGTCGCCCACTTTGATTGTGTTGAAAGCTGCTCCCTGCGCCATGATTTCGATCACGGTCTTCCTTGGTCTTTGGAGGCTCTTTCGAAGCCTCCCCTGGCCACAGCTTTGCCGTGCTCTTCTCTTCCTCGGTTCCAGCCAGAGGGTTAAATGCTTTGTGTAATCGAAGCACTTATCAGGCGAGCCTGGCTGGAAGAACGGCACAACTAGGCTCTATTCGGCCAGGTGAGCCTGGTTGGGAGAGTTGCACATAACTGAGCTGCTGAAGGGATGCACATAACTGAGCTGGATGCACATAACTGAGCTGCTGAAGAGATGATGGGATGCGCCTGGCTGGAGGCGCATGACATCTGCTGCGCCTAACTGACAGCGCATGGTGACTGCTGCGCCTATCGGAAGGCGCATGGTGGCCGCTGCGCCTATCTGGAGGCACATGGTGGCCGCTGGCTGTAGATCTAGGATCTTTCCTTTGTAGAAATTCTCCTTTGTACAACCTTTTCTAGACATGTAATAGACTTTTATATATATAAATAAAAAGTCCCTCTTCGAATGTCTATGGCTTATTTGATTTTGCTGTCTGAGTTCTGGCGCATATAGTGCCTGGCGCATGGGTTTTCTGGTTGTGAAATTCCATGCTTCTACAAGACCCCCTTCAAAGTTTTCAAAACTTTTAAATAAGTTTTGGAATACTTTGAATAAGAAGCATGGAGGTCAGGGCGCACGATTGTTGGGCGCATACCTGTTCGGGCGCATGCTCCTTCCAGTTGATGATGATGACGCCTTGGTAACCCAAAAGATTAATGATGATCTTTTGGTTGTATTTGCTGTTATCTCTTCACGGAACCCGAAGCGACGGCTGAGATTACACGTCATCGGTTCACGCGTGCGACCAAGCCCTATAAATAGGTGAGGGTTGGAGAGAGAGAGAGTTCTTCTTCTCTGTGCCTTTGCTTTCTTTAGAGTTATTCTTCAAAACCCTAACTTTTTCTTCTTTGAGAGAATGGCTCCCAAGACTCCTCGCGGTGGTGCCGGCAAGGGGAAGGAGAAAGCGAAGGAGCCTGTGACGGCTGATGTTCCCCGACGGCCTGTCGAAGTTCGGCCGGAGGTGGTTGGTAAGTCTCGTTTTCCGTACACCAACGCACATAGACCTTGGGTCTTTAATGATATGCCGCGGTCTTTGTTCGCCGACGCGCATGGGTTTAAACCCTGATGATGCGCCGAGGCTGCTGACGCGCATGGGTTTAAACCCTGATGATGCGCCGAGGCTGCTGCTGACGCGCATGGGTTTAAACCCTGATGATGCGCCGAGGCCTGATGCGCAGGGGTTCAAACTCAGATGATGCGCCGAAGCTCTTCTTTCTCTTGTTGCTTCTAACATTTTCTGATCTTTGCCAGTGTCAGTGGCGATCCCGCCTTTGAATGAGGTGTTCTTGGAGGCTGCCTTCAACCAGATGGGAGTAGAGTATGATGAGGAAGTGATAAACCCCGCTCAAGATGCTCTTATGCTGGATCAGCCTCCGGAGAGAATGACCCAAATCCGTGAGCAACAATATGGGTTCCTCAAACGGATGATGGAACGTGGTGTTTTAAAATCTTCCACATCCGATAAATTGACCTTCTTGAAGCCTGAGTTCCTATTCGGAGACCGCCTCGCTTCTACTGATGCGACGGTGTTGAAGGTCAAGGAGGACTGGTTCTTTGCAGCGAATGGAGTGCATATGACTGTTAAGCAACTTGAACGTCAATGGCCTTTGACATCTTTCTGTCGCCTTGTTTCCCAGAGGAGGATGTCTTGGGATCTTACCCCCTCTCAGGGGGGAGCGGTGACTGGCGTCATCCAAATTGATTCTGCCTCCGACCAAAGGGATACTTTGACCGCCACACGGTCTGGGTCTTCTTTCACCTGGCGGACTCTACGTCCTGGGAGCCTCTACAGTGAAGTGCCCATTGATACGTTTGCTTATAGTGCTTCGACTTTTACACATCGTATGTTTTTGATGGAACGCTCATACCCGAAAGGGGATTTTCGGGTAGAGGGTTGGTGCCATTACGTTTCCAAGTGGGATAGACTGACACTCTGGATCTTGTCACGGTTTTGGACCGAGCTTCGAGAGATTGGGTTGACTGCCGCGATCCGTGCTACCCAGGCGGGTGTTGATCTCAATAGGCACATGTTTCTCGCACTACTGGAGATGTTTGATATCCATACTGGGACCTTTTTTACTCCGGTGGGGGAATTAGGGCTCGCACTTCATGAGATGTATGAGGTGTCAAAACTCCCTTGGGGGTCGGAACCCTATGAAGAGTACTTTCCGACCAACGAGGAACTTCAGGTCCTGGGGGATAGGGCTGAGGAGATGACGGCCGTCTTCAAGGAAGTGGCGAGTCATCATTACTATATGCAGAGAAGGGATAGAAACGGGACGCAGCCCCATGTGACCGCTTGGAGAGATTATGTCTTTAGGCAAGACAAAGAGGATCCCTCACAGTTTTCTACTCTGCCGGCGCTCTCTCATAGCGAAGTGCTGTCCGAGATGAACAGGTTAGGGGAGAAGAATCCCCGAGGAAATGAAGACCAGCAGTCAGATGCACGCTCCTACAGCTGCTTCTGGCATCTTGCTTATCGAATGTCATCCAAGGCGGTGTTGGTGTCCTACCTGATGATATGGCTCCGGGATTGCGTGTTCGCAGGCGGATCCGGTGCCGTAGAGAGGGTAACCCGGAACTTAATCCTGCCAGCCGTGAAGTTGGTCTTCGGCCGGCGTTTGGCTCTTCTCCCCGCAATGGTATGTAACCTGCAGCGAGGTTTGCGAGAGTTTGCTGGAAATGTGATTCATGACAGAGGCAGAAACAATAACTTCCCGCGCGCCGAACTGCCATTTCACTATTTGATGGGATGGCTGATTTTGCATCATCCCAGTGTGATGAGTCCAGGCTCGGAAGAAGACTATAAGGCTGGAGATGCACTCCTTCGTCGTTTCAATCGGAGGAGCTGGTCGCATACTGGTGTCCCTGTTTGTAGAAAGGTTTTATCCCGTCTTCAGGGTTGGGAGATTACCAAAGTTGGTCCAATCTACTTGGGTTTTGAGGCCAACGAAGATTTAAGGGATTTGGGCGAAGGTACCACCACTCTGCCTCAATGGGGATTCCGCTGGTTGCAGAGTATCCGTCCATCTCATCTGGTATACCGGAACAGGAATCAGTGCTACCTGGAACCATATTTGCCAAGCCGCTTTGCGCGGCAATTTGGTTATGCCCAGATGATGTTGGATAACCCCAGTATTTCTCTGGGGTATATTGGAAGTTTGTTGGATGATGCACGAGCTTGGCATTACTATAATGCCGGATGTACCGGGGCTCGTTTTACGTTGCCCGCCCCAGATCCGCGGCCGCCCATTCTTTACTCAGCCGCCAAATTTTACTGTGCTATGGCTGCCGCGCCCTCCGGATATGACAGGGAGACCAGTCTTATTGCAGGCACCCAGTTAGCAGTGACCGGGGACGTGCCGGTGAAGGCCCGATCGCATCGTCCGTCAGGGGTAGGTCAACGGAGTGCCCCTTCCGCATCTCAAGCAGAACCCTCGGGCGATCGATCAAAGCGATGTGCAGACATATGGATTGAATCTCCTGTACCGAAGAAGCAGAAGAAGGCGTCGTCACCAGCGGCGTCATCGGATTCAGCGTCCGCAGAGGTAAGGGCGTCCCACATAATCTGATTTTGGTTCCACTATTTACGAGGCTTTACCTTCTCTTGTAGGAACCGTTAAAAAGAAAACCTCGTACTCCAAAGTCAGGTGGGAGCAGGCGAGAAGGGACGGCGGGCTCGTCTGAAGTGCGTATCCCGCCGACCATGATGTCTCCCATGGAGGAAGATCCGGAGGATGCTGTTGACGTGGAGATTCCAGTATCCCCGGATTATGTCAGGAGGGAAACTGAGGGTGCGGCAGCTTCCGAGATGGCAAAGGCCACAACGGAAGCTTCAAGTGCCGAAGGTTTAACAAGCACGCCGTTTCCTGGTGGTGAAGAAGAATGGAGTTCGTCGTCTTCCGATGACGTTGCTCCAGAGCTGCAAGAGCCTGTTGCGGAGGCAACAGAAGTAGTTGAGACAGAAGAGAGGGTTGAATCCCCTCTTTATCATGATGAGGGGAGGTCGGCTGAATCATTGCCGAGTCCTACCCCGGCTTCAACCGTGGAAGTTGAGGCGACTACCGCTCAGGAGGTAGCGACAGATTCTGTCCCTGTTGAGGGACTTGATGATGAGACCCGTCTGCTGGTCACGACCGCTGAGACGGGTCAAGAGACTAATCTCCCTATTCTGCCAAGGGAGGTACCAACTGTTGATAGGATGTTGGGGGTAACAGCGGTGGTCGTTGACATCGGTGGTTCCTCCGGGCTTGAGAAGGGTAAGGGTGTAGAACCCTCTGTAGCTCCTTCTACTTGGGGGACCATCTCGACGCCTGTACCGGCTCCTTCTGTTGCTTCGGCTCCTCGGGCTAGCAGTCCAGCCCCTGTTGATGAAGAGCCCATTGATGCCGAGGTTCAAGCCTCGCTGGTTGAGGTTGGCAGATCTTCTTCCGGTCCGCAAACTGTAGTAGCTCCTCCAACTCCTGCTATGACGCCACAGGTCCTGGCGGATGCAGACGAGTATGTGAAATTCCTCGTCGAGGGGGTGTACAAAATGCTGCAGAAGGGTGTATCTGCTGTGATGGATGCCAACGGGAGTTTTGCGACAGCAAAAGCTCTGGCAATGCCCTGCATCGAGCTGATTCGTATTCACCAAGGCCACGACCATATGGCCGAAATTCTGGAGGCTTCGGTGATTGAGCTGGATGAGCGGCTCGCGGAACTTCAACGCATCCAACGAAGTGACCTCTCCGTCTTAATAGAGGCGGAGAAGGGGAAGTTGATTGCTGAAATCGAGTCTTCCCACCAGGCCACTGTGAGCGATTGGGAGCGCGAGGTGGCTGAGACTGAGGCTGCGGTAGAGCAGTTGTCTCAGTCTATGAAGAAGACGACAGAGACGCGAGCTGCGTTGGATGCCAACATCGCGGAGATCGACACCCAGATGCGCCGCCTTGAGGACCAGCGGGCCCGACTCCAGTTAGAAGCTGAACGTGTCCGGGCTGAACACGTAACATTCAAGCAGGAGGAAGCGACTTTTACTCAGCGGACTCTTTCCTTGGCTCAGCAGCGACGACAGCTTGATGAGAAGTATGAGGGCGAAACTTCTGCTGAGGCTGTCGAATTGATGCGTCAAGAGGCCGAGCGTCGAGTTCTGGCAACGGTAGAAACTCGTACCGCTGGCCTGAGACAACGAGTCAGAGAGCTCTCAACCCATCCTGGAGAGGTTCAGGGATTGTAGCTTTTGATGTTCTTTTGCAACCCTCGTTGAGGGATAGTGTAGTTTTGTACTCTCTCTCTTTTTTAGAAGAATAAAGAAGTACGCAACTTTTGTGATGTGTTCATCATTTTTTTTTGTCATGAACTTGATGATTTGTGTGGACCTATTATCTTTTGCGTACCTTGGTTTTTAGGTACAGATAATAAGTTTGAAGGAACCATTATGTTTGCTCAGAGGTAATGTGGACATGGCAATCATTGGGTTCGAAATGATAGAATCTCCCTACTCAGAGGTATTATGGACGTGGTAGGAATGATCTTGGGGGATACGCTGAACAACTCAGAGGTGCTGTGGACATGGAAGTTCTGCGATCAATGTACAATAACGCAGGGGTTGTTTGTACAAGATGTTTACTCAGAGGTTATGAAGGGTAGTGTAGGCTTACGAAGTGTAAGATTCCGCTTTGTAGGGTGTAGAGAGACAACTCAGAGGTAATATGGACGTGGTTATCTTTCTACTGGAGGATGCCATGGAACAGCTGGGTTCCGGAAGCGTATGAGTTGGTGGAAAGAGATTGTTTGGGGAAGTACATGTCTGGAGGATGTCAAGAATAGTACTTCTTTAGGAACTTGCCGTTGATGGGCATCATGAACAAGTCCCCATTGGGTTTGGCGAGGCGGTAAGCACCATTTGAGTATACCGTCTCTATGATGAAAGGTCCTTCCCACTTGGGCTCGAACTTTCCTGGTGTCTTGTGGGTCAACACCATTGGTCTTCTGACTGCTAAAACCAGGTCGCCAACTTGGAAAGTCCTTTGTTTGACCTTCTTGTTGAAAGCCTGTGATATACGGGCTTGGTAGAGTTCGATGCGTTGTTGAGCTAGGAGACGCTTTTCGTCAAGTGCCTCCAGTTCCCGCAGACGACGACGTTGATTGTCCTCTTCTGTGAGTTTGTTTGTGATTGCTACGCGGAGTGAGGGTATCTGTATCTCAAGAGACAGTACCGCTTCGCTCCCGTAGACCAGGAAGAATGGAGTGTTGCCTGTTGGGGTCCGTACCGTTGTGCGGTAGGCCCAAAGGCATTCGCCAAGCTTTTCGTCCCAGTCGCGTTTGTTGGATGACACGACCTTTTTGAGCAGCCTAACGATAGTTTTGTTGAATGCCTCAGCCAATCCGTTTGCTGCCGGATTGTAGGCGGTTGAGGACACATTCTGAATGCGATTCTTGTCACAGAACCTGCTGAAAATGTGGCTGATAAACTGAGGACCATTGTCATGGATGATCCGCCGGGGTACTCCGAAACGGTAAATGACATGGTGCTTGATAAAGCTGACCACCCTGGAGCTTTTTACTTCTGCCAGTGGGACTGCTTCCGCCCATTTGGAGAAGTAGTCGGTGATGGCCAGGATGAAACGGTGTCCTCTCGATGAAGGAGGGGTGATTGGTCCTACAATGTCCATGCCCCAGGCTTCGAAGGGCCAGGAGACGACTGTAGGATGTAGCGGTTCCGATGGTGTATGTATGAAGTCTGCATGAAGTTGGCACGCATGGCACTTCTTAGCATATTCAACAGCGTCGGCGGCCATGGTTGGCCAGTAGTAGCCCATACGTCGCAGTCGATCTTGCAACTTAGGACCGGGTTGATGAGCTCCACAAGTTCCGTCATGAGCTTCTTGAAGAGCTTCGGCTGCTTCTTCGTTGGACAGGCATCGAAGGAGGAGCCCATCGAAGGAGCGTCGGTACAGCGTTTTGGTAGCTGTATCGTAGTAGAACCGAAGGGAGCGTCTCCTGACTGAGACAGCTTCCTTCGGATCCTCTGGAAGGATTCCGTAGACAGCGAAGTCGATGAACGGGAACCTCCAGTCTCGGACATTAACACCAGTGTTTGTCGGCATGGCGTGAGCCACCCGCAAGCATAGGTTGTTTCTGAGACAAATCAGGTCTCGGCCAGTCACCGTGACATAGTGTTGAGTTCCAAGGGGCGCTGCTAATGAGGCTGCGTGGCCAGCCAGAGCATCGGCCTCCAAGTTTTGTAAACGGGGGACATGTTCAATGAAGAACCCGGTGAAGGTTGAAATGATGTTCAACGCGACTTCATGATAAGGGATTAAATCTTCATGGCGAACCTCGTATTGTCCCCGAACCTGGTTTACGACGAGTTTTGAGTCGCCGTAGGCTTCCAGATGGTCGACCCCCAGCTGTTGTGCGAGCTGGAGTCCCATGACGAGTGCGTTGTACTCGGCAACGTTGTTGGAGCACGGCTTCGAAAGAGAGTACGCACGCTGGATGACCAGCTGATCGGGGGAGACTAAGACTACCCCCACTCCTGCGATGATTTGGCCTTTGGGGCCTGTTCTCGAAGCGCCGTCGAAGAACATCCGCCAAACGGAGCTTCCTTCGGTGACGTTGGATTCTTGGACCTCATCCGGGATATCTTCATAGAGTTTTGAGGATTCTGGGATGGGGTGTGCAGCTAAAAAGTTAGCCAGAGCTTGACCCTTGACAGCCTTTTGCGGAACAAACACCATGTTGTACGGTGTTAGCAGGATCGCCCATGTAGCCAGCCGGGAGTTCAATGATCCTGGCTTCGTCATGAGGACTCTGAGCGGATTGACTCGGGAAATGACATGAATTGTCTGACCCGAGACATAATGACGAGTCTTCTGGATGGCAAACACCAAAGCCAAGCACTCCTTTTCGACGGGGTTGTACCGGTGTTCGGCCCCGATGAGTGTTCGACTGAGGTAGTAGATTGCTTGCTCGTAGCCTGTGTCGCTGTTTTTGAGCCAGCAAAGCGCCAAGAGAATGATCCATGGCACGGACGTAGAGGAGAAATGGTTTGCCGGCGACTGGCGCTACCAGGACTGGTGGGCTTGTTAAGTAAGCCTTGATGTCGTCGAAAGCCTTTTGGCACTCCTCTGTCCAGACGTAAGAGACTCCCTTCTTCATGAGCTGAGTAAAGGGTTGACATCTACCGGAGAGGTTTGCTATGAACCTCCGGATATATGCCAGACGTCCCTGTAGGCCCCGAAGTTCTCGAAGGTTCTTCGGAGGGTCCATGTTGAGGATGGCTTTGGTCTTCTCAGGATCAACATGAATGCCTTTCGCTGTGATGACAAAGCCCAAGAATTTGTCGCTAGAAACCCCCAGAAAGGATTTAGCGGGGTTCATTTTGAGTTGATGTGCCCGCATGAGATCGAAGACCGTCTTCAGGTCCTGTAGGTGATCTCCTTTGAGGCGGCTCTTGACTGCGATGTCGTCAACATAGCATTCGACTGTCTTGCGAAGATGTTGACGGAAGATGGTGCTCATAGCTCGCTGGTATATCGCACCGGCGTTCTTCAAGCCGAAGGGCATTACTGTGTAGCAGAAAACACCCTTTGGAGTCCTGAATGACGTGTGTTTCGCGTCATCGGGGAACATCTTGATTTGATTGTAGCCTGAATACCCGTCCATGAAGGACATGCGCTCAAAGCCACATGTGTTGTCGATCATCACATCAGTGATTGGAAGCGGGAATTCGTCCTTCGGGCAAGCTGAGTTGAGGTCCCTGAAGTCGATACAGACTCGTATCTTCCCGTTCTTCTTGGTGACAGGAACGACGTTGGCTACCCAATCCGGGTGTTGTTCCTCACTGATGAAGCCGCTGGTCAAGAGTTTGTCTGCCTCCTGATCGATGGCATTCATGATGTCCGGACGGAAGCGTCGCTGTTGTTGTTTGATAGGTTTGGCATCAGGTAAGATGTTCAACCTATGCATTGCGATCTGTGGATCGAGTCCCAGCATGTCTTCATAGCTCCAAGCGAAGACGTCGATATACTCTTTAGCCAGTTGGATTAAAGACTCTCGATCTTCTCCTTCCAGGCTTTTACTGATGAAGATGGGTTTGGAAGAAGACCCATCCCCGAGGTCGATCTGCTCGACTTCGTCTTCGGTGGGAGGTTCACGTAGCTCAAAACGAGATTCCCATTGTTCTCTTAGGCGTTGGGCCCAGGGTTCTTCTTCGAAGGGTTCCGGCGCTTGGTCTTCGCCTTCACCTTTTTGAGGTTGTGCTGACGTCATGTTAGCTGACAGCACTTTCCTGAAGACTGATCCAATACTGGTATCGGAATCCCAAGTCGATGCTTCGGACGAGTGGGAATGTTCTACGTCTTCTGCATCTGAACTCTCTGGGGTTAATGGCGGCGTGACATAGCCTAACCCCCGTCGAGTCCGATTATAATAGTCCTGTGGCTTTCCATTGGGCATCGAAAGCCGGACAGGGAGATGCCGACCCTTGCCGTAGTTTAAGCCTTTGTTGCTTTTCAGGTCGTAGCCCATCTTTTGGATGATGTGCTTTGTCGTATCCGTGTACCGATAGACCTGTATTCTGCCGGTATCAGGTTCGGGCTCGATTGACGGGAGGTCCTGATGGCGCTCGACTTTGCCTGAGATGATGGTGCCTTCGTCTCGGCTTCGTGGAGGGATTATGAAGACTCCTTGAGACGGGACTACTCGATTATGATGGACGGTCGTTATTTGTGTTTGCAACGACCGTAGAGCGTTATCTAATGTATACATGGCATTCCAGTGTGGAAGACAAGAATAATTAAAAGACACTCTATTATTGATAAAATACGAGATCTTATCCCGTGGGATTACATTGTCAAAGGAGGGTGCCTCTACGTCAGCCGAGATATATTCACCAAGCTCCTCGTCTGTAAGAACTGGGGGCGGACTAGGAGAGTCCACCACAGCTTTGATTCTGGGGTCTGAGAGGGTTATATGAGCCTTCTCTGACACCTTGGATGACTGCGGCGGCTTGCCCTTGAGACGCACCTTGAGAGGCGCCTCGGCTGCGCCTCCGGTGAGTGGTGCCTTCCCTTGTAATTTTGCCACCAGGGGAGCCGATGTTTGAGGTGGCTTTCCCTTGAGGCGTATCTTCAGGGGTGCTTCGCGAGCCGGCGCTTTCCCTGATAGCTTGATGCTCATTGGAGGCGCCTTCTGGGGTGGTTTCCCCTTCAGTCGGATTTTCAAGGGGGCGTCGGGAGTCGTCTCAGGCTCCATGTCCGGCTCTGTTGCCGTCTCTGCCTCATCATCAGCGTCGTTGGCTTCCTCCTCGTCAATGGGCTTGTACAAGTCAGAATCGGTGAAGTAGGCCTCAATCCCTTTGAAAGGATCGATGTCTGCAAACTCCGTCCGGATGACGCCATTAGTGGATACATACTTCATGCACTGGTGGAGCGTGGAGGGCACCACCATGTACTCATGTAGCCATGGTCGACCGAGCAGGATGTTGTAGTTGACCTCGGCATCTACCACATAACAAGTCACCTCAGTTTTGAGGCTGCCAATGTGACACTTCAGTCGGATCTTGCCCAGTGGCTCGCTCTTGCTAGCATTGAAGCCACTGATGGTTGTATTGGAGGGCGCCAGCCGGTACATCGGGATCCCCAGCTTAGATAGCAGTGCCTTCGGGATGATGCTTAGGGAAGACCCATGATCGATCTTAAGCCGGCTCACCTTGACCGAGCCAATGTACCCTGTGTAATACAGCGGTCGGTTATGTCGGTGATGCTTGAGCAGCATGTCTTGTTGTGTGAAAGTTATGTTTGGGATAACTTCATCCGCACAATGACAGTGCGCACAAGTAGTTGGGAGGTCTTCAGGCTGCTTGACCTGACTGAGAAAGGATTCAGCGTCCTTCAGAGCTTCGCAGAGAGCTTCTCGGGAGTCTTTAGAAAGACGCAGGAGCTCGAACAAAGACAGGCGCGCAGGTGTACTGGCTAGTTGTGCCAGAATGTCGAAGTTGTGAGGCTTGGACAGCCCCGAAGCATGCTCCTTCCGTAGAGGTCTGTCAAAACGGGCCTCCACCTGATTCTGCTTATTGGCTGCTGAGGGCTTAGATGGACCCTCCTCAGGGATGGTGCTAGGAGGCACCACCTCGGCGGCGGCTTCGCCGGACTGGGAGTTCTGTTGTGCACGTGTTTGCACTGGAAGTGCCTCTTCTGTTGAAGAAGAGACGGTGCGGCAAGACTTGATCTTCCTGCCTTTTGATTTGGAGGTAGGGCGTACCTCCGATTGGGTCACCTCGGAGACGAGGTCGGGGTGAACCCAGAGGACCTCCTCTCCTCGAGATGTGGTGAGCGGGGTGAGTCCACTCATATTGTCACGGGTAGGTGGTAAGTTTACCACCTCCATTGTCGCCTTAGGGATGGGGACGACGCCATCTTGTGTGGTAGTTGGCGGCAAGGTGCCGAACTGAAGCGAAACCACATTGGCTGACACCGTCTTCTCTTCATAGTCGACGGAGATTACATCCACATTGATCATGCGCTGGATGTAATTCTTGAGGACGTAGCAGTCCTTGGTCGGGTGTCCGACAAACCGATGGTAGTGACAGTACTTCAGGTTGTCCACTTTCCCGACTTCATCGGGCCGCTTTGGGTCCGGTAGCTTGATCTTGTCACCCTGCTTCAGTATCTCGAAAAGTTGCAGGGTGTCGTCATCATTGAATGAATAAACCTCCTTGGGTCTCGGTGCCAGTGGAGGCTTCTGAGTAGGCGCATATGCGCCTTTCGAGGCATTAACAGTCAATGCCTGCTTCCCCTTTGCTTCTCGTCCGGAGCTGTTAGCTGCGGACTTTTTCTCCTTATCGTCAAAGGCGGGGAAGCTGACACCCAGAAGACGTGCATTGGCCGCCTTCTTTTCTGCAGCTTCAGCTTCGATGATCAGGGAGCTCCAGTCGGGAGGGGGAGTAGAGTTGAGCCAGAGCTTTACTGCAGGCAGCATGTTCATGCTGCAAGCGGAGAGGAGCGCATGTTCTGGCATGCCTGGAGGTAGCCTGAAGCAGGCCTGTCGGAAGCGTTCGATGAACACCCGAACCGTTTCCTTCTCCTTCTGGCGTACCTCTATGAGAGACGCCATCGTCATGTCCTTCCCGCCGTCATAGAAGCGGTCGAGGAAGAGGCGCGTCAGGTCGTCGAAGGATGATATGGAATTGTCGAGGAGACTGCAGTACCAGTCATACGCCACCCCTTTCAGGGCCCCGACAAAGATACTGGTGAGGAGCGCGTCCTCCTTTGGAAGATGCCCTGTCTGTGACTGGAAGTACGTCAGGTACCGTCGCGGAGAGTCCTTCCCGTCGTATGGGGTGAGTGTTTGTGGTTTATACTTTGGGGGATAAACCACCTTGTTCCACTCGAGGGGATAAGGCTGGGGAATGTCCATCTTCTGGCGTTCCTCTTGCCTGTTCTTGGATTCGAAGCGCTCCCGCAGGTCTTTGATCATTTCGACCACATCCTCCGTAGAGCTAGGAGTCGGGGAAGGAGGTACCATCTGGATTGGAGCGTTTGAGGGCTCCGAGGTCCGAGGTGCTTCTGTATCTGAGGGCGCCCGTTGGAGGGGCACACTCGACTCCCCATTGGCTCCTGGGTCAGGACCAGTTGAAGGTGTCCTGATCAAGGCCGACCGCATCTCAAACACCGCTTGAGTCAATGCTTGCATAGAGGCAGAGAGGGTTTTGAGTCCTCCCTCCAATGAGTCTATGCGCTGGACTATGTCCTGTGATGGCGCATCAGACTCGACATCATCCCCAGCCATGTATACTGTCCTGACGCGGCCAGGAGTGGATGGATTGGTTGAGGCTTCGCTTTCAGCCTCACTCTCATGTGGGGGAGTCACTTCTCCTGGTGTTTGGCCACCCCCAGCCACATTCTGGAGTTCATCTTCAATAGGCGCATCTGCAAGGGTCTGATTACCCTCAGCTCCGTCTTGAAGAACCTCTTCGTTTCCAGAACTACCCCCGGCGGTGTCCTGGAGGATATTCTCATTTTGAGGGGCTTCAGGGAGACTAACCTCGCCTTGATGATGAAGATCCGCCGCAGCTGTGCTTTGGATATCTTCGTCTTCGGAAGGAGGCTCAACAAGGGTCTGGCTACCCCCAGCTCCCTCCACGGACTTCTTCCTCGACCGAGTGCCTTCAAACACTCCAGAGGTCGAGACAGCTGCCTTGGCTTTCCTTGGCTGGCTTTTGGATGAAGACGAGGAATTGGCAGTCGTCTTCCGTACTGATGAGGAGTTGGAAATCACGTTGCATGAACCAACCTTTAGCTCCTCTTCTGCTGACACCTTCGTCCCAAGGCGACGTCGGAGAGGGGTCGATGATTGCAGCCGTTGGAAGACTGATTGCCTTGGTGGTACTGCCGCCTTGCCACAGCAGTTGATGGTGACCACCGCACAAGTATGCCCCGTGAGAGGCACATTGTGCTCGTTGGTCGACTCTCCTGACCGGCGCTTGTGAGTGATCACGTGGCGCAGGTCGTTGGAGGAGAGTAGTGCCTTCACACCCCTTTCAGACGAATGGCAAGGCCAAACGCCGGGGTGGTCAGGTGAGTGCTGCGCCCCCTGATCTAATACCAAGCAGGCATCACGATCAGTAGTGGGGGAACCACAACATTTGAAGTGACTTGAACGAACCTCAAACGCACAACCAGAGGAGGCGCGGGAGTTCAAGGCCACTGAGTTTGCCTCACTCGACTTGGTTATGCACGCAGTAGATGCGCCCAAGCGAGGTGAGGACTTTAAAGGTCGACTCGTTGTTGGTACAGAAGCACCTGAGTCAACCTTGTACAGCTTGCCATCGGCAGCGCGCGTGATTGTAAGCGCGTGCCTCTGGCCTGCTGCTGGCATAGCACATTTATGGCGCATGGCCCGTGCCGCCTTGGATTTCTTCGTACTAGCCCGCTGGGGCGCATAGTACTCAGCATCCAATTTCTCCTCGCCATTACAGCGAGTGAGTCTGTCAAAGACAGAGGCTTTTTGTGGCGCATCAGAGATGATGCGCGGGGCATTGGCTGCGCCCCTGCTCCGTCGACGCATCTTCTTCGCCTGAGAGGGAGATAGCTGGGGAACGTGGTCGGCTGCACGCTTCCCCAAGAGATGCGCTGCATCAGCGGGCGCACCTTGGTTGCTGAGAACGTCAGCAGGAAGGGAAGGCTGGATTGCTGCATCCCCTTCAGTGGTGGTGCCCGAGGCGTCGACCTTGCGCACCCAGACCGTGCGGATCTTCTTCGGCTTTGGCAGCCGCTTCGAAGGACTCGCACTTCCTTCAGAAATGAACTCCTCGTACGCCTGTTGATTGAGGCGCACGACCAGCGTCTTGTGGGAGGAGCCCACCTTCACGTCGTCGGCCTGTGACACGACTTTCTCGGAAGAGGAGAAAGAAGTCCCCAGCAGAGTCGCCAGCTTGTTTGCCATTAAAATCGTTTGATTGCAAATCTTAATACAAACAGAACAGTGTTACAATATAGGACTTAGATGTAGTCCTAGGAGTACACTTTTGTTTAAGCTGGGTCCTTAGTGCCAATGGAGCGAGTGGTAATACGTAGACTCCGTTGACGGGCTGACGACGGTTATCGGTTCTCTGAAGGTGTAGATTGCTCTGGGTGCTGGAGCTTGCTGAGAGGAGGAAGACGTTGAGTGTCTGTATCTGCCTCTTGGGTGATTCCTTGTATGTTCGTTGTGGATTCTCTGTGTTGTCCGTGGGTGAGAAGGAAATGATCCCTCTATTTATAGTTTTGCAGGCTGGCTGCTCATGCGCACATGTAGGATGCGCCGGTGTGTGGGGGCGCCACGTGGAGGTTGCTGATGGGGGCGCATGGATGATGCGCCCTGATTGGGAGGTTGAACTCTTCATACTGCTGTTGTGAGCCGGCACGTAGCAGAGGAGAAGATCTTTCTGTTGCTGAAATCTTGGACGAGTTGAGTCAAAGGACACATGTCGTTGACTCATGGCTCGAAGATCTCGGATTTGGGGGGGGGGTAGTGATCTGGTGAGCTGCGCCTTGGATTGGACGCAGGAGGAGGCTGCGGCTCATAACCTTTAGGAGTTACAAACCATTTAGGGTGCATGGCTTTTGAGGCGCATGCAGGCGACTTTCCTTCTGTCTTTCGGGATCAGAGATCAGTCTGGGGCGCACGGCTTTTGAGGCGCATGCAAAGCTTCAACTGGAGACTCTTCTTCTGTCTTTAGGGATCAGTGAAGGGTCTGAGGCGCACGGCTTTTGAGGCGCATGCTGGTCTGGACGCATGGCCGTAGAGGCGCATGCGGATTTGGACGCATGGCCGTAGAGGCGCATGCGGATGGTTTAAGGGGCCACATGGCAGTAGCCGTCGGAATAGAGTCATGATGATGCTGATGTGCCGGGTATCGTAGGGCGCGTCTGTGTGATGCGCCTGATTGTGGAGGGCGCGTCCATGTGATGCGCTATTTGGCTGGCGCATCCGACATGTCCTTTAATGATGCGGCTGTCTAGCTCCTCGAGTGCTATAAATAGCCGTTTGGCTGAATTCGAGGCGTCCGGTTCATCCATTTAATGCAAATTCATTGCACGGAATTCGGAGAGTCATCCACTTGGCGCGTGGGTTTGATTTGCCCGGCCTATAAATAGTGGCATGGAGAGAAGGTTTGCTCCTCGTTCCCTCACGTACTTCCAACATGAACTTGGATATGCGGGTGCATTCTGTTGACGAAGTGCTCCCGAGGGTGAAGATGAGACGTCGTGTTGTCTTCGATGCACTTGAAGGTGACTGTTACATCCAAAAGACGGAGTCGAGGGCTTCTGAGGCAGGCGGAAGGTGTCTGTTGCATCCAAAGATGGGGATGCTCGGGCCTCGTCTCCGTTGTTCCGGAAGAGCCGTAGATCGGAATGGTGGTGCTAGGCTTTCTCTTCCTTCAAAGTGGGTGTCGTCCACTTTGATTGTGTTGAAAGCTGCTCCCTGCGCCATGATTTCGATCACGGTCTTCCTTGGTCTTTGGAGGCTCTTTCGAAGCCTCCCCTGGCCACAGTTTTGCCGTGCTCTTCTCTTCCCCGGTTCCAGCCAGAGGGTTAAATGCTTTGTGTAATCGAATCACTTATCAGGCGAGCCTGGCTGGAAGAACGGCACAACTAGGCTCTGTTCGGCCAGGTGAGCCTGGTTGGGAGAGTTGCACATAATTGAGCTGCTGAAAGGATGCACATAACTGAGCTGGATGCACATAACTGAGCTGCTGAAGAGATGATGGGATGCGCCTGGCTGGAGGCGCATGACATCTGCTGCGCCTAACTGACAGCGCATGGTGACTGTTGCGCCTATCGGAAGGTGCATGGTGGCTGCTGCGCCTATCTGGAGGCACATGGTGGCCGCTGGCTGTAGATCTAGGATCTTTCCTTTGTAGAAATTCTCCTTTGTACAACCTTTTCTAGACATGTAATAGACTTTTATATATATAAATAAAAAGTCCCTCTTCGAATGTCTATGGCTTATTTGATTTTGCTGTCTGAGTTCTGGCGCATATAGTGCCTGGCGCATGGGTTTTCTGGTTGTGAAATTCCATGCTTCTACAACCCCCACCAGCTGGCAGCCCAAGATCAAGTCTTCGTGTGAAGTTACAGACACGTGGCCACGTGGCCCTCTATACGGCCCAAAATCTGCTTTATGCATGAATAACTATAAATAGCAGGGTACCACACCCATGCTAAAGGTTGACAATCAAAGGCTGGCAAATTTCCTCAAGAGCAAAGACTACGTCTGATAGTCCAAGGAGTAAGGCAGAGTTACTACACTTTCCCGAGCCTCCATCGTTACCCCCAGAATCAAAAATTAAACAATTGTACTTAGATTGTTTCCTAGGATTTCTTTCTAGGCTTTCTTTTGTAGAAGCGAGTTTGCAATCAAGTTCAATTCATCTGTAATTTTTGTGCTTGATATTTAAAGGCAAACACGATGACGACTCTGCTGGGGACTTCCTTCTCCTCTGATGAGAAGTTTGTGACGCAATCCGACACGTCCAAGCTCGGCTCTACGTAGCAAATGCTTGTGGTTCATTTTGACCAACAAGCATTCGAAGAAATGCTCTCTGAAAGGAGCGCCAGCCCGTCACAGAAGCGAGCCAACCCGAAGAGAACCCGCAGGACGTCGAAGCACAATACTGTTGCCCCTCGCCAGGTTCTCGAAGAAGCTCCTTCTGCGGCCCAAGACGGTGATCAAAGCTCTCCTGCGGCCTTGCTTCCGACTGCAGAGAACCCCACTGTTCCCAAATCCAGCAAAAGAAAACACTACGATGCTGAGCTTTAGAGGGTACAAGGGAAATCCATGCGGACGAAGAAGAGGCCGCTTAAGGAAAATAGGCAGTCTGCCTATGCGGCAGCCAACTCTGGCCGCAGGCTGATGGCCCATGCGGCAACCAATCCTGGCCGCAGACAGGCTGCCCCATGCGGCCCTGTCAGAAGCTCTGTTTTCGACTGTCTCTCATGCAGACCCGACCCCATGCGGCCTATTGAAAATAGGGAATGTTCCAATCTGAACTCTTCTTACTATGCGCCTTCGGGTGCTAAGTCGAAGAAGTCTAGGGCAGTACGGGTACAACAAGCCCAGTCAACTGTCCAAGCTGCTAACCGTCAGCGGGCACCGTTAACTGTTATGCGGGCTCCTGATGAAAAGTTGTACAGAACCACCCGCATCCAGCCCTCCGGGGCAAACGAACAGGGTAGGTCCCAAAAGTCTTCCTACAACGATCGAGAGCAAGTGCTTTTACTAGCCTCAGATCAGGGAGCAAATATGATATTTATGCACCCGTGCGCTCAGGATACCCGAGCCCAGAAAACAGATGCATAGATCAATCTGCCCTCGACTTGCGAGAAGTACTCATCCACAAACGCAAGAAGAAAGAGGCAACCTTGGCATATGGTGAGCCCTCTATAGGACATCATTGTACCCAAGTTATCATCAACTACTGCTGCGATAAGTCGGCAGCACCTGAAGATTGGCAGTCTGTTTTCCAACGACTGCACCAGCTAGCACCTGTCCGACGACAACTCGAGAAATAGGTGCAAGTTTCAGGAGACGAGGAATTTCTGTTCGCCTCCTGTAATTCAACTCGGAAGGTTCCTGCTGGCAAGGGAGGAAAGAAGACAGGCTCCTCCAGCCCGGCAATCTCAGGCAGCACTGCAAGAAAACTCTCATTTGGAGGATTGCCGCCGACAACCACATGGGGTGTTTACCTGGGCACCCGTTCTAGAAAGAAGCTTCCAACACCCGGGGGTGCATCCTCGACCTCCCTGGGGTAGATGAAGCTGGGGGTAGCAGTTCCCCCAATGTATGCGACAACCCGGTGTTCCAAGAGGATACACAGGGGGTAGCGATCCACTGGAATTATGCAACAGACCTCGACGTCCCCGAGGGTGACCGCCTTCGCCAAGACGATGCAGCTTCCTGTATAGGGGGTTGCACCCCTTCCGAATCCGAAGGGGAGGACATTCCGACGTTCCCCGACAATTTCTCTATACGAGGATACGACACGGAAAACACATCCTCTACGGTCCCATCTGTCTTTCCCCACCTGTAAACAGTGTTTATGGCAGGAGATGATCATGAAGGACCTATGGATCGACAACGTCTAGAAGTACTTAAAGCCATGCTCCTATCCTTGGTCAAGTCAGTAGACGAAATCAAAGCTGCCTTGCCGACTCAACCAGCAAGGATGCCTGGACAAACAAGCTTGGAACCCGCAGTCAACGCGGACTCCAACACGACCGCTCCTCCTTTGGGTGACAATCCTCTAGGAGCGTCCGCTCCTTCAGTTGTAGACGAAGCCAGGGAGGCAAGGAGGAAAGTATAGAAGTTTCAAGCAATGTTCAATGCCCGAGACTCCTCCCGGGACCTCAGAATATGGCAGTCGTATCCCGTTGCGTGGAGAGATGTTCCTCTTCCGCCACGGTACAAACCGTTTCATATCGATTCATATGACAGGAAGACCTCTGCCAGCCGGTACATGATGTATTTTGATGTCACAGCAGACCACTTGCCGTATAGCGACGCCATCCTCACACATTTATTTATCGGAGCATTAGAGGGAATCGCATTCGACTGGTACCGCAACCTTCTGGACAACTGCATCCTTTCTTTTGACGGCTTCAAGCACATGTTCCTGGAAAGATTCTACGAAGTGGGGCATGATGTGATAATGTCGTCTCTCATGCACGTCGTTCAGGGAGAAAGGGAGCTAACGAGGAACTATATCGAGCGGTTTCGCCAAACCACGATGAGACTGCCCCAAGGCAATCCCGAAAGCTCCTTGATTGAAATCTGCCAGAAGTTACTCCCGACAATCAACCTCTGGATGGGCGAAGATCAGTTCAGGGATTGGACGACCTTCATCATAAGCGCTACCAATGCGGAGGCGAAGTTAAAGAAGTCTCGCCAGCTGGGATTATATCCCAGATGGAGAGGACAAAGGCAAACGTCCCGATACCACCTCCAATAACAACAACAGTAGCGGCACCACCAATAACAGGGATACCAAAGGCAAACAGGCCATGGTCACTGGTACGACCAAAAAGCTTGAACAAAAGCAGGCAGAAGCTCAGTGGCCCAAGCTGAATTACTCATTTGAATATAGTCATGTCAAGCCTACCTTTGACATGCTCTTGCAAGGGGATAGGATCCAACTCCCTCCACCAAGGCGCGAGCCTCGAACGGCGGAGATGGAGGACCCACAATATTGCCACTTCCACCGCTATGTCCATCATTCCACTCATGGATGCTTCCAATTAAAGCGGTACATCCAGAATCTTATCGACTCCAAAGCTCTGTCGCTCTATCGTGGCCGCGAACATGGTATCAGTTCAGTTCGGTGACTTCCCCCAACAAAAACATATGACGGGGTAATACCTGTCCCCCAGGCAACGATGGAGGTTACTAATCTTCCACCTGTCCGGGACCAGACGACTAGCTTGGTGCCTCTCACCACGTCACGAGAAGAGGTCTTGTGGGTGCACCCAGACTTAGTGCCCGAAGTTACCCAGGCGGTGCCATCTTCAACTAGCAAAAAGAAAGACAGAAAGTCCAGATCCTGCCATACAATATCAGCCGAAGTTGAGGAGATGGCAGCCGTTGTTACCCGGTCTGGCGCACAAGTCCAGCCCATCATGGGTAATTCAGTCGAGGATCCTCAGCCGACAACGCTACCTCCTACCAATGTTTCGGGGCCATCTCAGCCTCCACCGACGGACAGGTCCAAGCCGAAGGAAACCTGCTTCGATAGACCGCTCCGTAAAGATGCACCTCAGGGGCTGGAGAGACCTTACAACTTTGACATACTAGTACAACTGGCTAATACGCCAGCAAAGTTGTCGTTATACGAGCTCCTAAGGCTCTCCAAGGATCTTTGTGTCGCATTGAGCGAAGTGCTCCAGAATGCTGACGCCTACTTAGCCCAGGTTAAGCCTACAGGGGAAGACTCGTCGGCAGATCTCCAGGGCAGCAACTGTACGGATGCAATGTCCAATATCGTATTCACTCCACAGGACATGTTATTCAAGACAAACTTACATGATCGCCCCTTGTACTATACTGGATACATAGGCGACATCAAGGTGGATCAGATGCACATCGATCCTGGCTTATTAATAAGCATTATCCCGAAATGCTTACTTTAACTCCTCGGCATCCCTATGCACCGGCTGGCGGCGACCAACACTGCCATTAGCGGTTTCAACTCGGGAAGGAGCTATCCCCTTGGAAAGATCCGCTTGAAATATCAGATCGGCGATATGAAGACGGAGGTTACCTGCTACGTCATAGACGCAGGTACGCCCTATAATATCCTCTTGGAGCGTCCGTGGATACATGACTATATGATCGTGCCGTGCATACTCCACCAGTGCTTCAAGTTTGTCAGTAAGCACGACTTCCTGAAGATGGAATTCGCCGACATCGATCCCTTCAAAGGGGTTGAGTCTTACTATTCTTCGGAGGCTTGTCTATTTGAAGAATCCAAGAAGCACATAACTGACGAACTGGAGGCCATAACATGGTTAGAGGAACCTTTAAAAATCTATCTCCAGGCCCATAAACCGGGCAAAGCTGCACCCCTTGTCGCAATTTTGCATAGAGAGGTGCCCGATTCCCCCGCCCCAGCTGCGCATTTGGAACCAATGGTCATCAGACTCCCGAGGTCCAGCCAAGAGCCAAAGCTTGTTAGGGAGCCGATGGTGATCCGATTGCCAAGATCCAATCAAAGGCAATCGGAAGATGCAAAGTCCTCTGTCGAGCCGATGGTCATCCGCCTCCCCAAGACAAGCCGGCAGCCAAGTATTAATCCGAGGCCCTCAGGCAAGCCGATGCCACAAGCAAAATCCTTGGTGGTCAAGATGTCCAAGACAGCATCCCAACCTCCGGTCACGCAGGGGGTAGCTGAAGAGGAGGCACAACTCGCAAAGTATCTGGTTGCACTGGTGGATAGTCCCTCTCCTAATGATGTAATCTCTGTAGACAAAATTTCTTATTTCTTCAATAAGAGGCTACCATTGAACTATCCTGAGTGTAATAAGCGTAATCTGATGTATGCTATGGAGCACGGCCTGGACATTGACCTGCACACACAGGTGACAACCGTCCATGCCGCAAACCGACTTACTCCCATTAGAGGTGCCTACTTCCTAGTCCCAGGCAGAAGAAAAGGGATCACACAATCATCTTCGGCCGAAAAGAAGGTCCTCAACCTTTCATGCTAGGAGAGTTCGATCTCAAACCCGACTCTGGAAGATTGCTGCTCTACCTATATAGTTCCCGAGCTAAGTACTTCATGCAAAAGAAAGGGTACGACATAGATGTTGGCCCATTGGCCATGGTCAAACCCGATTTTAATAATTGATCAAACTCTGTCTCGATATAATTACAAATCAACTCAGATGTTTACCTACGACGTTTTGGACACTGCTCAACAATGGATATCAACAATGTTCAAGATTGAAGCCGTTTGCCATTCAGAATGTACTTCCTGTTAAGCAATGTAATTTTTTATTTTATTGAGTCTAGGAATACATTGTACACCGAGTCGTACTGGCAAATAGGTTATCCGAAAACGTTTTTCAAAACCATCATATTCTTTACAGATAACCTACGTTTTTGAAAAACATTCTTTTTACAAAACGCTTCTGAAGGATTGTTCAAAAAGCCAAAAATTTATTTTCTCCAAAAATGAACTGGCAGAACCCCAGGAGAACTCGGACCGAGTTCGGCCAGAGTTCGGCCATTTGGAACGTTAGTGAACGTTGGGTTTTTGAACTTGGTCATCCTTCAGTTACGGTTTGTTACAAAGAGTTATGTCCGAATTCTGTAAGAGTTCTGTCTTTGGAAAAGCTATAAATAGAGAAGCATTTTGATCATTTCAAAACACCAATTCACTTTCAATCTCTTCTCTTCTTAAGCTTACATTCTTCCAAAGAGTTTTTAAAAGCTTTCATTTTCAAATATCAAGCCAGTTACAATCCTCTAGTCGATTTGCCAGTGCGGTGCGGTCTAGAAGTTTCAAGAGCGATTGTAATCAGAGGCTTGATTGAAGATTCAACTCTTCACAATTGAAGTTGGACGAGTTCTTCGTATCAAAGCTCGCGTCTGTAGAAGTTGCAAGGACTTCATATGAAAACTTGCGGGATTTTTCAATAGTGGATTCAACTGGAAGCTAGAGTTCTTCCGACTGGACTAGTCCTCACAAGAGGAAAACCAGTATAAATCTCGGTGTTTGCGTTTGCCTTCTGATCACTTTTAAATTCTGTCATTTACTTTTGTGATTATTATTTTATCTGTGATCTAACTGCTAATAAGTTTTTAATTAGCAATATTCCGCTGCCTACTATTCACCCCCCTCTAGAGTATTCTGCTTTACGATTTCGTTCCTACAATTGGTATCAGAGCAGGTTATACAGGTAAAGCAAGGTAAAACAGCAGTTATATTCAATTTTATATAGATCACAACTTTACACATGGCAACTGTGAAATTCACAAGTGAAGGCCAAGCCACAAACAGACCTCCACTGTTTGACGGCACAAACTACACTTATTGGAAAACACGTATGAATTTCTTTCTGAAATCTCTTGATTTTGACTTATGGTCTGTAGTTATTGATGGCTATAAAAAGCCACCTCGTATTAATGTTGATGGTGTTTTGGTTGAAAAATCCCATGACAAATATACAGAGGAAGAAAAGAAAAAGGCCAGTCTTGACGCACGTGCTATTAACGCTTTATTTTGTGCTTTAGACAGAGCTGAATTTAACAGGGTATCTATCTGCACAACTGCAAATGAAGTGTGGAAATTTCTTGAAGTCACGCATGAGGGCACAACTCAAGTCAAAGAATCAAAGGTCAGCATACTTACTCAAGAGTATGAGGTGTTCAAAATGAAGCCCAACGAAACAGTTACTCAGATGTTCGAGAGATTCTTGGATATTGTAAATCCTTTGTCCTCCCTAGGCAAAGATTGCAGTAACCATGAAAAGATTCACAAACTCCTGCGAGCACTTACAAAGAACTGGATTCCGAAGGCTACTGCAATCATTGAAGGAAACGACCTCACTACCATGACACTTGAAGTACTCATGGGTAAGCTACTCACTCATGAACTAGATCTACAAGATTTTGAAGAGCCTGCACCAAAGGAGACGACGATCGCTTTCAAGGGTCAGCACAGAAGATCTGCTGAAGATGATTCAGACAACAGTGAATCTGATGCTGAAGATCAAGCACTCCTTGCAAGAAAATTCAAAAGATTCTTGAGATATGAGAAGAAGACAAAAGAGAACAATGGTGGCAACAGTTGGTATCAAGATGATGCTGTCTGCTACGGCTGCAAGAAGAAATGACACATGAAGAAGGACTGTCCTACAAACTCATCAACAAGCAAGAAGAGCAACAGATACGAGAAAGGGAACCTGAAGAGATCAACATCTCGGAAGTATGCCAACACCAGCATATGGCATAAAAGTGAAGCCAACGACTCAGAAGATGAACAATCAGAAGACGCTGCAAATGTATGCTTTATGGCATCCGATCAGGTACTCTCTGAACCTATAGTTGATACATATGATGACTTCACCTTTGAGCAATTAGGAGAAGCCTTCAGTGAACTGTTAAGTGATTACAGGAAACTGCGTAGCAAATATCAAAACTCTAAGAAGGTACTCAAAGAGTACAAAGGTGAAATAGGAAGACTTACCGACCTACTATCTGAGGTTAAAAATAATGTTAGTGAGTCTGGTGAGCTTTCTTCCATTAAGCTCTTATTACATGAGACTACCAAGTCATCCGAAGAAAAAGACAAGGTTATTGACCAACTGAAAGAAGAACTTTCTAAAGAGAAGAAAAGTCTTCAAAGTGCACAAGTCAGAATGGAAGCACTCACTTCTGACTATACTAAGTTATATGACATTTCCAAAAGATTGGAAATTAGGTTAGGAAAACAGCCTGAGACTGCTGCTTCCTACCCTAACACGTGTCACTTACCGAAAAATCGGAACATTCCCAAACCTAACACTGTCAGACCTAACCCTATCAAACCTTTGCCTAAAAAGGTTATGCCCAAACAGGATAATAGGTATGCTTTCTTCTATACTAGAAAACCTAAACCTACCGACCATGCACACCACTCAGCTTTCAACACTCAACATGCTAAATGTCATTATTGTGGCCTCATTGGTCATATATCTTCTGCATGTAGAATCAGAAAGTTAGTAGCTTTAAATATTTATGCATGGATACCGAAAACTAACCAGTCAGGACCCTATAAGAAATGGGTACCAAGAGTTTCATCTGTAAATTGTTTTGTAGGTGGGACGCCCTTCACATGCTAGGAGCAAATGGATCCTCGACAGCGTTTGCTCACGGCACATGACCGGTGACGCTTCATTATTCGCAACACTGTCGAAGAGGAATAAAGAAGGATACGTCTCCTTCGGCAATAATTTAAAAGGGTATATAATCGGTATTGGTGATATTGGTAAAGCTCCCTATCCAGTGATTAAAGATGTTTGTCTTGTTACTGAGATAAAACATAATCTGCTCAGCATAAGCCATTTAGCTGATCACGGTTGTAACACCCACTTTTCTAAAATGAGGGTAATTTTGAACTTTTGTAAAAGTTTATTATTTAATAATAGGATTTATGATTTATGAGATTTTTTTTTAATTAATTTAATACTATTTAAAATTGGTGAATTATAATTTTGATATGTTAGCTAGTGAACTCTAGAACTGTTGAGCCTAGATACTAACCATGACCATGGGGACCTAACCATGTGATTAGAATGGCTATTTACAACTTTTTAGGCTAAGGGTATTTTGGTCATTTTGTGACTTTTGAATTATTTAGGATTTTGATTAATTGATGAATTTTATATTATTTTAATAATATTTAAATTGATGTATTATGATTTTGATCATTTTTTATATTTTAATATTTTGGGAAAATTTTAAATTTTTAATATTGTTTTTATTGGATTTGTTTAGTCGGGTTTGAGTTTCGTCTCGTTCCGACTTGTATTGTGACCCGGGTAGCTTAAACTCTAGATGGGACCCAATATTAAGTTAAGCATGGCTCACAAGACCCAACATTAAGTTAGTTAATTAAACTAATTTTTATCATGTTAGAATGGTTAAGTTAGAGACTCAAAACTAGATTATTTTGACCACAAACTTGAACTTAGTCTAGACTTAACCATATGAGACTAGAGAGGGGCAATTATGACATTTTCCATTAGCCCTAATGGACTCTTTATGGCAGCCACCTTTAGGAGAGAATGATTCATATCATTCATTACAATCTTGCCTCTTTTATTTTCCTTTTGTTCTTCCCCAATTTTAGAGAGCCTTCCCATCGATTTGATCTCCAAATCAAATCATTCCTTCACCAAACCTTCCCTCAATCATTCCCATTCTCCAAAGGAAGGGTGCTACCAAGGATTGGAAGAGGAGTGCAAGGAGGAGTGTCCACTTTGAGGGATCTTCGTATCGAAGCCATGTCCTACAGGATTTCATTGGGATTCCACTCCCAATAGGTAAAAACCCATCCTCTAAATCGATTTCATTTGCATATAAATTAGTTTTGAATCCGTAGGATCCATCCTCATGCATGTGTCCCATTTAGATTCAAATTTGAGGCCATTTGGAGCTCTCTTGAGGATTTTAGATATGTGTCTTATGTCCTACTTGATAGATCCCAAATTAGAATATCCCATGTGTATGTATGTATGATAATAGTTTAAATAGATATTTAAAATCAGTTTTATAATGGTTAGAGAGAGGATTGATCTTAGTTAGGATGGTTAGAATGAGTTTTATTTGGATACCTATGTTTGTATCCAAGTATCTTGGCCTATATGTGTTCTTTTGTCAAATTCGTCATAATATTCATCAACGTTTTTTTTAACCAACGCAACTTAGAAATGTCATAACTTTTAGCTTAGAACTCCGATTTATCTCCCGTTTTTTTTCTAAAAGAACCGTATCGAAGTTAACTTTCCAAATATATATATTTTAATAAGCCAAATTTTTTTTGTAACTTTCTGTAGAATTATGAGTGTCAGCTGTACGAAAGACGAACGTGTTTCGGTATTTTCGCGATTCCGGGAGCTTTCGGACACGAAAATTCGATCCGTTTAAAGTTTCAGAAAGCTAACACAAAGGGCTACAACATATTTTAATCCTAGAATTTAGTGAATGCCCAATTGGTACAGTATTGGTTTTAACCAGAAGAGTGACTATACGATATATACATTTTGTGTAACCTATGAGCCTATGTAGTATGGATATTAAATAAATATAGAGTATGTAATGCATGATATGTTAGATGAATGAAATGATATATATGTTCTCTTTATATTAATGTTTATATATGGTTGAATGCAAGCATGTAGGAATGCAATTAATATAATGCAAATAAGCAATGCATGAATGAAAGAATGATATACAATGTATGCATGAAAGTATATAATGAATGCTAGATATGAATGCAAGATATATATGTCATGATAGATATGAATGCATAATGTATAAATATTGTAATACAATATATAATGATAACATGTATGGTAATGCAGAGTATATGATGCAAGCATGAATGAATAGAGGAAATACATGTATATAGGTAATATAGAATGTAATATATGAATGCAAGCATGCAAGATAATGTATTGTATCCATATATGATGTATTCAACTTAAAGATAATGTAATATATAAAAGGAATGAATGATAATATATAACATGATATGTAAGGTAATACAATGTATGAAATATATGATGTGTGCATGTTTGTATGTCTCTATGTTAATGTATGAAATGATATGAATATACAATGTATGCATATGTATAAAACATGTAGGTAATGCATATATGCATGAATGAAATGAATGTTTGCAATATGTTAATATAAATACAAGTATCTAATATGCATGAATGTAAGTATAATATAATACAAGTATACATGTATGTATCATGTAAATGTAATATACATGATATGTATGTATGCATGTATACAAGGTAAGTATGTATGTATGTATGTATTTCTATAAACTGAGTTAACCTATAACCTTTTACACACATACATTCATACACCCTTTGACATCATGTATCCCATGTCACATACACCTACCTATCACTAAATTTTAGAACATTAACACATATCCTTTCACACACATGCCAAACACACATATACTCACTTACTCTTTTACCTCTCTTTCTCTCTCTATATATATGTATGTGCCTATATATATAGCTTTTCTATATATATCTATGTATATGAATATGTGAATAGTGATGCATATATATGTGGGATGTACATATAGGTAGCCTATATGTTATGAGTGTACTACAATATATTAGATATATATATATATATATATATATATATATATATATATATATATATATATATATATATATATATATATATATTGTTATGTGTATATGTGTTTGTGGTTTGGCTTAGACATGATATAGCCTATAGCCTAGGGCTCTTAGCCTATGATGTGTCTGTTTGCCTAGTGAGAGTTTAGTTAGACTTGTTTAGTCTTGATTAGGCCTAGAATAGACTAGTTAGACTAGTATAGACTTGTTTGGTTTAGGTTTGACCTAGTTGACCTAGTTTGACTAGTCTAGTTGACTAGAGTTGACCAAAGATTGACTTTAGCCTAGATTGACCCCAAACTTCATGTAGATGCATTGTAGCAGTCTCTTTCCTTATTTTAGACTTGTTGTGACTTGTACTGTTCTATAGTAGACATACACCACTCATCGGACAATATATTCTCTTCGGACATTCAGGATACCAGGCGAGTACATTCTCTGATCATTTCATATCCTTCTTAGAATTATTTTCTTGCTTAGAATTATTTTCCTGCATTAAATTACTTTACTTGATACTGTCACTTTGGTCACACAGATTAGTACTATATGGATCCCTTCTTGAGATGTTATCCCTTCAGGGAGCATCGGGTACTACATGTTCTGTGCGTTTCACTTACATGGCGTATCACTATGCTTCGTTGGTTCTTTGATCACTTGTGACATACTCTTATGATCACAGAGTTTTCCTTGAATCCTTATTCCATTTATTGGGTTTTCCAGAATTCCCATTTATGGGACTATTATGTACCACCCTTCGGGGGCCGTTACATAGAATCATAACATAACCTGGTTGGATCTTTGTGTATTAATTGGGGGTACGGGGGAGTAGAAGTGGACATGTGAATAATATCCAAGTAGTATCTCATCAGAATCTTTCCGTAGTGTCTTATCAGAATCATCCTATGCCATTTACATGTCTATATTATACTCTGACTCACTAGCCACTGTTAGTTCTTTACTTATAGTGGATATTGATATTACAGTTCTCTCTCTCTGTTTACATACTACATTTCTTCAGTATCTATATCTTACTTTACTGCATGATTATATTTTCTAACCTGCTATGAACTGTTGAGATGTATTGTGCTCGCTCCTGTCCTGACTGGACCTGTTGATAAATTTTACAGATAGCCTGGAGGTTGCCTGCTAGCCTAGAGGAGACACAGTAGAGGTTGTATAGATAGCTAGGGTTTTGCTTATAGTTTGTTTTCAGTTGTCTAGAGTTGTATTTATGGATTACTGTATTTGAGCTTTGAGATGTATTTCTGGGTTTGTGTATCTTAGACACTTAGACTTCTATCTGCGGTATCTCTTCTGGATTTTATGTTTTATCTATCTTCCATTATGCTCTACCTTAGATGTGATTGAGTTTACATTTTGCTATGTCACCCCCATTCGGGGAGTATAAACTGTTTAGCTTTATATTGTTAGATATTGTGACCTAGGACAGCGTTCTACCGCCGACACTGCGGCGTGGGCTGGACGTTGTTACGTACTCGTACCCTCACAGTGGGTGCGGATCGTGACACGTTTTTAGTGGTGGCCCATGCAGGTCGAGTTTGTGTAGTGGTATTCGAACTAAAGTACCACTACAGCCTGCAGTAGGATAGGATATATTTTTGAAGGTACTCAATCACAGTTAGGCCTCCTTGAGAGATTCCTGGGACGATCCTTGAGAATCTTATTTTAACTTCGATTTGAAATCTATTTTTTCCCCTGATTTGATTTACCTTTACTTCCTGTTATTGAACTTGATTTTGATGGATTATTGTTGAATTTTGAATCTTGATGTTAGTGGTTGAATTTGAGTATGTATTTATATGATTTTGATGGATTATTGTTGAATTTTGAATCTTGATGTTAGTGGTTGAATTTGAGTCTGTATTTTCATGATTTTTGATGGATTATTATTGAATTTTGAATTTTGATGTTAGTTGTTGAATTTGAGTTTCTATTTATATGTATATGTACATTTTTTTTGGAATTAAGGTATAACCTGATAACATACTTGATAAGGACAGTGAGAAAGGTAAACGTCTAATTTATTATGGAATTTAGAATTTATTGCAGTCATATTTGCTAGCATGACAAGGACGTAGAGCCTGATATAGCTATACTTATCTTAGTTATGAAATCTAGATTTTCTTGCAGCCATACCGGGTGGTGTGGTAAGAATTCTAGATAACATGATTATAGGGTGTATGCCTTATTAACTCTATCGTTTATTGCAGCTATGCTTATTGGCGTGGCAGAATTCTGACAACATAATTTCAGGAAGACGCATATGATTATCATATTGTACCTTAAATATTTTTTGAACATGTTTTCTCTACTTTTGTTTCAGTCCTTCAAAAAAAATAATAATTATTATTTATTTTGTTTTGCTTCTCATTATTTAACTTAGGAGTAGCTTTAGCTGCTTTTATAAACCTTTGTGTAACTTCTTACTATGAATTTCTTCTTAAAATAATGAATAGATGATTTTGCTAGTCCTTATCTTGGATTTGATATTATAGCTTTGGTTTAAAAATGGTTCCTTCTTTTAAACAAATAAGCAGAACAGATTTCATTGTTATTTCCTTCTTGCTATTATTCTTGTATTAAATAATAATAATAAAACTGTCTTGATTACATCAATCACCTACCTTGCAATCTTGGTAGAAATTTTAATGTTAGTCTTAACGTAGAATTAATTTTTATATTGGAACATGAGAATATATATATATATATATATATATATATATATATATATATATATATATATATATATATATATATATATATATATATAGTGGACACTTGTCTGACACGTGTGCATGCTACACTTTGATTTTCCACCTATCTAAATACATATTAATATGTTGTTGATGTTTAAATTGTCAAAATTCTAATATTTATGGTTTTCTGCTTTTTCAGTTTAAATTCGTAATTCAAATATAGGTTTCATGTTGTTAGTTTTGTTTACATTATTGCACATGTATGTTATATACATGGTTCTAAAATTTTTTTTTATAGGGAAATTGGTTGAGTTTATGTTTCAATTTGTCAAATCTAAGACCGTGTGCATATTAACCCTTAATATTGGATTTTAAATGTTAGTTCAATTTGTTGTTTTAAATGTAATATTTTGAGCTATATACATTGTGGTATGTAGGGATATAAAGTTAGGTTTCATATTCTTGCATGTTAGGTTGTGATAAACATTGGGTTGGTCTGATGTTCGAATTTCTCCAAATCCTAAAACTGAATACGTGTTAACATTTCACATTGATTCCAATGTTTTGTTCAATTTCAGATTTAATATGTAATATTGAACTATATGCATAGCTAAATGTATGGATAGTATGTTAGGGTTTCTTCTCTATCATGTTAGGATGTATTGGAAGCATTGAGTTAGTTGTGATATTTCAAATCCCTAAAAATCTGAAACTGTATTATGTTAATATTACATTAGTTTAAATGTTAGCTTATTTTCAGATTTTGTATGTAAATGTTGAACTAAAACTAGGTTTAAGCTTTCAATACTAAACTATAACCATGTACAAGGAAACACACACACCCTAAACTTAGTATACACTGCCATGTAAACCTAACCTTTCCTCTCTATGTTATGTTCATATACCTATATAGATATATATAGAGTATGCGTACATGTTATAATGTATACAGATACATAACTAAATCTCTACCTCTTTTTATATATATATATATATATATATATATGGTTAGCCATGCATGTTATGAGTAAATAGGTTGTGTATTGTAGATTGTTTAACCAATATGCCATGCGTAGTGTAACTTGATAGCCGTTGTTTTGAAACCCAAATCCTCATATACACTTTCATATATATTTCACATACACACATGCCTACTATCTAACCACATGAACATGTCCATATACACCCATATACACACGAACCCCATAACCTTTACATAATGCTAGCTTTTCCCTCTCTAACACACTCTCTATATATACATATTGTGATTGGATTCCATGCAATTGACTTTCATTCTTTAACTTTTGATTTTAGTTTTCTTGAATAGTATACCTTAATAGATAATTGGTGGTTATCTTTAGTTATTTTTTTTGATGAGTACCAGTTTTCACGTAGGATGGTAGATTGTCTTACAGTTTTGATGATTTATTATTTCTGTAACTTTTCTAGTTTAGCACCCTAGATTGCTTGTGTGTTTTGATACCCTATGACCGTTTTGGTTAGCATGACTAGTATACCTAGATGAGACTTTCACTGCCACTATATACCATGACACTGTATGTCGTCCTTTTAAACACATAATTTGTTTAAGTTCTAGGACTTGATTGTGGGGGGTTTGACCTAGAAGGAGTACGAACATTTTAATTTCGAGGACGAAATTTTTATAAGGTGGGTAGACTTGTAACACCCACTTTTCTAAAATGAGGATAATTTTGAACTTTTGTAAAAGTTTATTATTTAATAATAGGATTTATGATTTATGAGAATTTTTTTGAATTAATTTAATACTATTTAAAATTGGTGAATTATAATTTTGATGTGTTAGCTAGTGAACTCTAGAACTGTTGAGCCTAGAGACTAACTATGACCATGGGGACCTAACCATGTGATTAGAATGACTATTTACAACTTTTTAGGCTAAGAGTATTTTGGTCATTTTGTGACTTTTGAATTATTTAGGATTTTGATTAATTGATGAGTTTTATATTATTTTAATAATATTTAAATTGATGTATTATGATTTTGGTTATTTTTCATATTTTAATATTTTGGAAAATTTTTATATTTTTAATATTGTTTTTATTGGATTTGTTTAGTCGGGTTTGAGTTTCGTCTCGTTCCGACTTATATTGTGACCCGGGTAGCTTAAACTCTAGATGGGAACCAATATTAAGTTAAGCATGGCTCACAAGACCCAACATTAAGTTAGTTAATTAAACTAATTTTTATCATGTTAGAATGGTTAAGTTAGAGACTCAAAACTAGATCATTTTGACCCCAAACTTGAACCTAGTTTAGACTTAACCATATGAGACTAGATAGGGGCAATTAGGACATTTTCCATTAGTCCTAATGGACTCTTTATGGTAGCCACCTTGTAATGTCCCGCTCCGTACGGTGCATTACGATGAGTCGTTGACTCGAAGAGTTGCGTTGACCCGATGAGGTATCGATGCGAATCGATGCAAGAGTTACGTTGGTCAAAGGTAAGCTTTAAGTCGGTTGGAACCTATGAATCGAATCGATGCAAATGATAAGTCTTGTTTGAGCAAGTGCTGACTTTAGTTGATCTGGTGTGCAGGCTATGCTTTTACGCTGGACGATAAGAGGTCGGCATTTTGCCTTATGCAATGAAGTGTCCGCGAAACCAAATCGTGGCCTTGCAACGGATTGTGGCATGGGCACGATATGCCAAATCAACCGAGTAGTTCAAAGGAATGACTAAGTCCGGGAGTTAGCTATGCGATCGAGTTATGGAAGCGAGCCGCTTCAATCGGCGAGACGGCAAGGCGTATCGGCTTAAGGTGGGCGGGTTCTTGACTCTCTCTCCCTATTCCTTCACGTCTAATAAAATATGTTATGTTATGCGTAAGATGTTATCGAGTTAGCGAGCGTGGCTCGGCGATGAAAGGTCCAAGTATGCGTCGAACACTAAGATAGAACATTGAACAATCGAACAATTGAAGCGACGTGCATCAAGTGTACGAGTTCGCGGCAGGGAAATGATGGTAGAATATTGAAAGATGATATTGAGATGTGCATCACGTGCACGCCTCCGAGAACATTAAACACTAGGCGTAGAACATTGGATACGGTGCTGAGCGTGCCCTCGGGTACTTATGTTACGAAAAGACTAAGTAATTACGAAATTATGCTATGAGAACAACTTACGAATGGTACGCGTTGAATACAAGTTCGAGATGACTAAGCCGTTGGGCGTCGTGCATCAATATGGATGTGTTGGGGCATAACGCCGACGGAGCTCCCCATATGAATGGTGGATTATGTTTATGGCACGGGAAACCGTTTATGGCACGGGAAACCGTTTATGGAACGAGACTATGTTTATGCAACAGAGGATTTGGTTGGATTGTTATGTATGTTTGCTATGGCGCATTTTGCATGGTCAATGGACTCGGATGGCCCGTGCACGGGTACGGCTTCCCTCGAACGGTTACGCCGGGGCGCCGGGACCGTTCGGCCTAGGAGGAAATTATGTGTGGTATTTATGGTGCACAACATTCGGACGGATTGCGACCGTCCAGTGCTGTGATAAGCTATGATATCCGTAAGTTTGAGATCCTTCGGATACTGGGCTAGCAACCCGTATCGAAGCAATTGTAGGCTTACACATATGAGATGCCAAGTCCATTACGGTGCGAAACACCGTGACCTTCATATAGATAGGGCCGAAGGGCTGAGATAAGAGCTGGGTACAGGCGTAGGGCCTGTCACCCATTATGCATATGTTTACGTTTATGATTGGTCGGTTGCACGAATCGTACGATTGCTTATTTAAGATCTAACCATGGCAGGCTAGGCAAAGAGGAACGGGATGAGCACGAATCACTATGTTATGTTTCAGATTACGTCTAACTGTATCTGCTGCAGGAACACGGTATGGGACACATTTATGATAATGTGCTATGTTTAAGTATTGCTCTGAAACTGATCCTAAGGCTAAATAGAAAGATCACCAATTAAGATGCATGTTTCACTAAATGATTAAGTGTTTGGTTTAGATGCGAGCGGGTCTTGATCAGTGCGAAGCGAGGACGAAAGTACTAATCCCCTACTAGCTTATGTGCAGGCTCAGGTTATAATCAGCTCGGGGCGTGGCTTGGCTTGGACGTGCTGAGGCATGGAGTCCTTGGCGTTCAAGAGGAGCTTCCGCATAGGCGTTCGGACTTGCGACATGGAGATGTTCGGCCGAAGACTACTTGGTGGCTATACAGAGGCATAATGTATGGAACAATGTAATCCTTTGTGAGCTAGAGAGATCATGAGCGTTGTAGCCAATTGGCATTTTATGTTGGGATATTCAGAGCCTTTGTAATCTTCAGTTCCTTATGAAATAAAGAGTTTCTTGTGTTATACTTTGTTTCCTTCCGCTGCGTATGTTAAGAATTTGAGATAATCACTATGTGAACCGTTATCTTGCCTTGCACGAGCGCAACTCCAGGCTCGTGCGGCATCACGCCCCAACGAGGACGATGATTTGGGTAAAATCTAGCGAGGACGAGAGATTTCCCGGATCGGGGCGTGACAAGTTGGTATCAGAGCGGTTCCATCCTTTGGACCGTGCGTAAATCTCTTTGACCCTCAGTTGCTTCGCTATCGAATTCAGTTGAAAATAAGTTGTTTTCGCAACCGCATGGCTCGTGGATCTGCTCGACGCTACATTGGATGTTCCATACAATAAGTCTATATTAAGTGAGTACGTCTGCCACAAGTATGTCGTGACTATCGCGCTATCTCCGGGTGCTATCGGAGAGTGTTGGTTGCACGAAGTGCAACGGATTACGAGATTATGGTTTCCCGAAGTGTAAGAAAGCTATGAGTCGTTGATTGCACGAAGTGCAACGAATATGGTGATGTTGGTTGCATGAAATGCAATGATATATGTGTTGTCGGTCGTACGAAGTGCGAGGAGTTATGTGTTGTTGGTCGCACGAAGTGCGAGGAGATATGTGTTGTTGGTTGCACGAAGTGCAACGGATCGATATGTGAGACGATGCGTATTATGTTGCTATGCGAATGGTTATGTGTTGCGGGTTGCACTGAGTGCAGCAAGTCGTGAATCGTTCGTTGCATCGGTGCATTGTATGGCTATGCGGATGGATAGCGATATGTTGTACGGGATTGAGTAGTGACCCTGAGTATCGAGAGTAAGTTGTTGCACGAGTTGCAATGAGTAACGAGTCGAGTTGAGTAGGCGAACGTGTATGTTGGCCATATATTGCGTTGAGCTTTGAATAAGCGAATGTTGCGGGTGTGATCGAGATGATCGCCATGGTACGGGTAGATTGAATGTGTGTCAAACTTGAGCTAACGCTAGAGCTGGAATCGGAAGGATCACCATACGGGATAGTTTATTGGAAGATAGATATCGGACCTATGCGAAGTGTGATGTCGAGTAATGACTCGATTCCGAGTGGTATATGCAATACCAATTATGCGAGCAAGTATAGCGAAGTATTGTATCGATAACGATAGGCTCGATCCTGAGTGATATATGGAATACCACTTAGCGATAGTTATGTTAAGCCGCTTGGTGACTTGCGATAGATCGCGTCGAGATGATTGTATCGATTATGATAGGTTTTTCCGCAACGGACGGAGTAATACCGAGGCTTGAGTGGGAGTGACTCGATAGAAGTCGATGCAAGTATGCCTCGATGAATTGAGTTAAACGATTATGTGCGAAGTCATATCCACGGAGGATACGTCGGACGAGGATTCGTTAAGTGTAAGTCGAACGATAGGCTGAGCATAGCGAAGGAATGTTGCATTGAGGAAATAGTCGACTCGGTCGAATTTACGTTGAGTATGTACGGAGAAATCGTGCGAACGAATTTGGGTTAGTACGATGAATCGGTAGCACGATTTGGAAGTGCGAGTTAGGGATATGAGAATGGATATGTGAAATCGAAATTGTGTCGTGAAGATGATAGTTAATTACATCGAAATGAATCTTGATGTGTGCGAGACTTGATTCGTATTCGAGTTCGAAAAATGGCAATGATTGCAACGAATTTGAGCTTATGAGAAAGGAAGATGTTCAAGTTATGCATATCGACGATGGTGTTGAGGCGTATCAAAGACGATATGCAATAACTCGGGAATACTCTGATCGAATGAACGAAAATTATGTGGAGTATTATTGTTGGATGAATAAGATGCAAGTTAAGTGGATGGTAGTTTGGACGGTAACGATAGGAATGCTTCGGAGAATTTGAGAGTGGATGGATATTAGTCGGATGAAAATGAAAGTGTCTGGATTGCTTCGCGGATCACCACTATGTTGACATTCTTGTCTTGAGCGAGCGCAACACCAGCATCGCACATGCGTCACGCCAAATTAGGGCGATCATTCCGCGTGAGCGCTGGTATGGTGATTCATCCAGCGGGGATGATCGAACTTGCAAAGCGTGGCAAATTTGATATGGACTTGTGGTTTGATGCGAAAGTTGTTCGAGGATGGTTTCGAGGAGTACGGAATGTGTCGGACTATGACCACGAATAAGTAAACTCGGACGTGAGGCGAGTAGATGTCATACGACTAGCGAAAAATAGTCGACGGTAATGCATAAGTGATTCGAGTAGTAAACGGCGCATCAGTTGCGCGGGGACTGATAAATTATGGATTGATATGTCGGATTGGATGAAGTCGCATAAAAAATATCGGGAATTGATTTGGCTCCGCGATAGGATATAGCATGGTTCGTTGTAACTGCCCCTCGTTGATAATCTTCAATTATCGAGCGTAGTTTCGGGGAGATGACCCTAGAAGACTTGGCCGCCAAATCAAGTGAATGTTGAAGTCCCGTAGGATGTCCCTAAAGAAGCCGCATAAGAAATTTCGTCGAGGATAAGGAATGAGGTAGTGCATGTCGAGGATAAGTCTAAGCGAGTGAGTATCGTGTCTCGAAAGTTAGCGAGTACTAGAATAGATATGGTCAAGAAAAGTTATGTTGGATCGAATAGATGTTGAGGAACGTGCTTAGCGTAATGATACGGTAAGGCGATTGCAAGGGTTATGCAATGCGCGAGAGCGACAGGATAGTAGAACGACCCTAAGAGTTGTGTCGTAGATCGGCTTGAGTAACGGTTAGGCTATGGGTGTTAGGCGCCTATCTATATTATGAAACGAACTAGTCGGGATTGAATCGAAAATTGAGTAAAAGGATTCGTACTCGGTCGAGTATCGGAGATAGGCGTATCGTAAGAGACCTTGGGTCGGAAAGATTGTTGCCTTTGAGCATCGTAGACTCAAGTCGACCTCTTGTGTCGGGAGAGATTAAGTATGATGTCTGGATAAGTTACCTAGCGGGGGTAGCCCTAGACGCGATGCATAAGAAGTTCGGAAACGTGGACCATGTTGGGATCGTTGTGTGCGAGACTTAGTACGGATTTTAGACAAAGGAATTTGTGACATGTTGACATAGTCCATGTCATTAAGGCCAAATGTTATGAATGATAGGATGAAGGACTTGAGTTATGTGAGAGATAGGCAAACGGTTGGGCGAATAGGCGTTGCAGAGAATTGTTGTGATCGGAGGCGCAACGGCTTAATACAATGCGAGTGTTAGGTGACCAACGAGAAACTTATGAGATCGAAGTTATGGTTTGAATTAAGTTATGTACAAGATGTTGGAAGATGATCGCATGTTATGGAATACACATACGAAGAGTATTTTGGGAATAGGCGCTAAGATATGACTAAGTCGAGTACGAACCGATGGGTGCTTGAGGATTTAAGCTGAGCGTGTTAGTTTGTCCCGATATCCTACAACTGAGCTTGGCTGAAATGCATATATTGGTGGGACGCCTAAAATATGTGTATGATCCAAACTAAGTTGTATGATTCCAACGATAGTAGCACGAGATCGTGAAACGATCTAGCGAGGCACTTGGATTAAGTGTTGGTTTCGGTTCGAGGACGAACCTGATTTTGAGTGGTATATTATGTAATGTCCCGCTCCGCACGGTGCATTACGATGAGTCGTTGACTCGAAGAGTTGCGTTGACCCGATGAGGTATCGATGCGAATCGATGCAAGAGTTACGTTTGTCAAAGGTAAGCTTTGAGTCGGTTGGAATCTATGAATCGAATCGATGCAAAGGATAAGTCCCGTTTGAGCAAGTGCTGACTTTAGTTGATCTGGTGTGCAGGCTATGCTTTTACGCTGGACGATAAGAGGTCGGCATTTTGCCTTATGCAATGAAGTGTTCGCGAAACCAAATCGTGGCCTTGCAACGGATTGTGGCATGGGCACGATAGGCCAAATCAACCGAGTAGTTCAAAGGAATAGCTAAGTCCGGGAGTTAGCTATGCGATCGAGTTATGGAAGCGAGCCGCTTCAATCGGCGAGACGGCAAGGCGTATTGGCTTAAGGTGGGCGGGTTCTTGACTCTCTCTTCCTATTCCTTCACGTCTAATAAAATATGTTTTGGTATGTGTAAGATGTTATCGAGTTAGCGAGCGTAGCTCGGCGATGAAAGGTCCAAGTATGTGTCGAACACTAAGATAGAACATTGAACAATCGAACAATTGAAGCGACGTGCATCAAGTGTACGAGTTCGCGGTAGGGCAATGATGGTAGAACATTGAAAGATGATATTGAGATGTGCATCACGTGCACGCCTCCGAGAACATTGAACACTAGGCGTAGAACATTGAATACGGTGCTGAGTGTGCCCTCGGGCACTTATGTTACGAAAAGACTAAGTAATTACGAAATTATGCTATGAGAACAACTTACGAATGGTACGCGTTGAATACAAGTACGAGATGACTAAGCCGTTGGACGTCGCGCATCAATATGGATGTGTTGGGGCATAACGCCGACGGAGCTCCCCATATGAATGGTGGATTATGATTATGGCACGGGAAACCGTTTATGGCATGGGAAACCGTTTATGGAATGAGACTATGTTTATGCAACAGAGGATTTGGTTGGATTGTTATGTGTGTTTGCTATGGCGCGTTTTGCATGGTCAATGGACTCGGATGGCCCGTGCACGGGTACGGCTTCCCTCGAACGGTTACGTCGGGGCGCTGGGACCGTTCGGCCTAGGAGGGAATTATATGTGGTATTTATGGTGCACAACATTCGGACGGATTGCGACCGTCCAGTGCTGTGATAAGCTATGATATCCGTAAGTTTGGGATCCTTCGGATACTGGACTAGCAACCCGTATCGAAGAGATTGTAGGCTTACACATATGAGATGCCAAGTCCATTACGATGCGAAACATCGTGACCTTCATATAGATAGGGCCGGTGGGCTGAGATGAGAGCTGGGTACAGGTGCAGGGCCTGTCACCCATTATGCATATGTCTACGTTTATGATTGGTCGGTTGCACGAATCGTACGATTGCTTATGTAAGATCTAACCATGGCAGGCTAGGCAAAGAGGAACGGGATGAGCACGAATCACTATGTTATGTTTCAGATTACGTCTAACTGTATCTGCTGCAGGAACACGGTATGTGACACATTTATGATAATGTGCTATGTTTAAGTATTGCTCTGAAACTGATCCTAAGGCTAAATAGAAAGATCACCAATTAAGATGCTTGTTTCACTAAATGATTAAGTGTTTGGTTTGGATGCGAGCGGGTCTTGATCAGTGCGAAGCGAGGACGAAAGCACTAATTCCCACTAGTTTATGTGCAGGCTCAGGTTATGATCAGCTCGGGGCGGTGCTTGGCTTGGACGTGCCGAGGCATGGAGTCCTTGGCGTTCAAGAGGAGCTTCCGCATAGGCGTTCGGACTTGCGACATGGAGATGTTCGGCCGAAGACTACTTGGTGGCTATACAGAGGCATAATGTATGGAACAATGTAATCCTTTGTGAGCTAGATAGATCATGAGCGTTGTAGCCAATTGGTATTTTATGTTGGGATATTCAGAGCCTTTGTAATCTTCAGTTCCTTATAAAATAAAGAGATTTTTGTGTTATACTTTGTTTCCTTCCGCTGCGTATGTTACGAATTTGAGATAATCACTATGTGAACCGTTATCTTGCCTTGCACGAGCGCAACTCCAGTCTCGTGCGGCATCACGCCCCAGCGAGTACGATGATTGGGGTAAAATCTAGCGAGGACGAGCGATTTTCCGGATCGGGGCGTGACACACCTTTAGGAGAGAATGATTCATTTTATTCATTACAATCTTGCCTCTTTTATTTTTCTTTTGTTCTTTCCCAATTTTAGAGAGCCTTCCCATTGTTTTGATCTCCAAATCAAATCATTCCTTCACCAAACCTTCCCTCAATCATTCCCATTCTCCAAAGGAAGGGTGCTACCAAGGATTGGAAGAGGAGTGCAAGGAGGAGTGTCCACTTTGAGGGATCTTCGTATCGGAGCCATGTCATAAAGGATTTTCTTGGGATTCTACGCCCAATAGGTAAAACCCATCCTCTAAATCGATTTCATTTGCATATAAATTAGTTTTGAATCCGTAGGATCCATCCTTATGCATGTGTCCCATTTAGATTCAAATTTGAGGCCATTTGGAGCTCTCTTGAGAATTTTAGATATGTCTTGTGTCCTACTTGATAGATCCCAAATTAGGACACCCCATGTGTGTAGTGACCCGCTCGGCCTAGCGGAACGCCGATTCAAACGACAAGTGCAACGACTCAAAAACGAGCTGTCGACCCGAAGAGTTGCTTCGACCCGATGAAGTATCGATGCGAATCGATGCAAGACTTGCATTGGCCCGTCAAGATGAATCCAGACTTAGACTTTCAAAGGCGCACTCGGAGTATCGCTCGGCCGATGCAAACATCGCTAAGGTGGGTGGCTCCGATGAACCCGTCTGTGCTTAGCCTAGACACATAACAATGCGGACACATTCACGAGAATCGCTAGGCGATAACATCTTGCATGCTAATAAATGACTCAACGCACCTAGCTAAGGGAATAATCCCATCTTACATGCTTGTTTAGAACATGGAAAAGAACTCGGCAAATATAGAAACGTTCGCACCGTGCTCTACGCTCGTGCTAAGGCACAAGCTCACGTTTATGTCCCTTTGCGTTCGAACAATGAAACAATGAATGGTTTACAACAATGAAACTGAAAGACTATCAACATAGTCGCTCCGAGTAGAGTTTAGCAACATTGAAAGGCTATGGGACCGATGGGTCGCCAAGGCGACTCCCACACTGGGAGTTGCGTAATGAGTGAATGAATGGATCAACAAATGAACAAATGAATGAATGAATACATGAATGAATCGATGAATCAAATGAACAAGTGAAAGAAAGAAAGAAAAGAAAGAACACGTGAAAGATAAGACATGGAAGACGCTAGCGACAGGTGTGACGGACACGTGCAACGGGGCTCGCTACCCGCGCTGTACGGACGCCAACCTGGTCGTTAACGCATTATGGCTAAGGGTTAGCCTACGGCTCGGAGATAGCCGCTAAGTTAAAATGACAAGACAATACGAAATGGTCGTGGACAAACGGCACGGGCGATGGGGGGGAATACCGTGGCCGTCGTGTGGAAGGATTCTGCGGCACGGGCGTTGGGGGGGGGGTAAACCGTGGCCGGCCTAGGCAGAATCAACGGCGCTTACGGGCTGCTTGGGTGCGGGCTTGGGCACCAAGAGACGTAAGTAGGAGGGTATATTCAAGAGACTTAACGGGGTGTACCAGCCATCACCCTACGCTAAGTTGAGAATTGCCACAGGGGAATGTCCTAAATGGCTTGTAAAGCCAGCGACCCGTGCATGTAGATTAAGTGGACTATGCTGGTGGCAATCCACGTGCAAGTTCTTGCATTGAAATCAAAGTAGTCTAAGTTAAATGAACAGGTGCCTCCTGAACATGAACATGCCCGAAATATAACACTCAGAACATGCTTGAAATGTAACATGCTGAACATGCTCGATATGTAACACTCCTGAACATGCTTGAATGTAATATCCGGAACATGCTTGAATTGTAATACTTTAAAACGTGCCTACGACGTGCTAGAACATGCCCACGACGTGCTAGATCCCGAGACATGGACACGACCGTAACATTGAATGTTTACATAAATCACGTCATGTTACTTCATGTTAATGTTGACTAACTTGGTTTACCTTGGACAGGGAAGGCCGGACGGTAAGTATGGGTAAGTCGTGCATGCATTTTTCATGCGACACTTGAAATCAGCAATACGAGATAGGTCATGATATGTGCCATGAAACTGATCCTAAGGCAAGATTAGAAAGACAATGAATGATAGACGGTGCACAAAAGTAAATGGAACGTGTTTGGTAATGATGGCATTGTGGGCGAGCTAGCCTCCCCACCAGTGCATAACAATGTACTGATAACCCCACAGCATGCTTGCAGGATAGCAGGAGACGCCGGCGGGTGCGGAGCTTCCATCGAACGTGTCAAGGCGCGGAGCCAACTCTGGGGCCTTGGAACGTTGCAAGAAGCTGAAGCACCCTATACAGGACATAATGTATCGGAACATCGCCATGTATCATTCCATGTTGTAAGCCACTTGGCACGCCTTTTATGTTTCAGAGAGAGAGCTTGAGCGATCTGTAATATCGGCCTAGCGCCGCTTGTAACTTCTTGAATATCAATAAAGAGTTTGATTTCGTATTCAACTTGTGTTCATTACTTTCCGCTGCAAATGGGGACACTCTGTGCGACTCTGTGGCCTAGTAATCAAATCGGCCGTTTCTGGACTTGGCCTTGCACGGGCGCAATCTAGGCCCGTGCGGCATCACGCCTTAGCGAGGATGATCGCTCCTACGGGAGCGGGGCGTGACAATGTGTATGTATGTATGATAATAGTTTAAATAGATATTTAGATTCAGTTTTATAATGGTTAGAGAGAGGATTGATCTTAGTTAGGATGGTTAGAATGAGTTTTATTTGGATACCTATGGTTGTATCCAAGTACCTTGGCCTATATGTGTTCTTTTGTCAAATTCATCATAATATTCATTAACGTTTTTATTAACCAAAGCAACCTAGAAATGTCATAACTTTTGGCTTAGAACTTCGATTTATCTTCCATTTTTTTTAAAAGAACCGTATCGAAGTTAGCTTTCCAAATATATATATTTTAATAAGCCAAATTCTTTCTGTAACTTTCTGTATAATTATTTGAGTGTCATCTATACGAAAGACGAACGTGTTTCGGTATTTTTGCGATTCCGGGAGCTTCCGGACACGAAAATGTGATCCGTTTAAAGTTTCGGAAAGCTAACACAAAGGGCTACAACATATTTTAATCCTAGAATTTAGTGAATGCCCAATTGGTACAGTATTGGTTTTAAGTAGAAGAGTGACTATACGATATATACATTTTGTGTAACCTATGAGCCTATGTAGTATGGATATTAAATAAATATAGAGTATGTAATGCATGATATGTTAGATGAATGAAATGATATATATGTTCTCTTTATATTAATGTTTATATATGGTTGAATGCAAGCATGTAGGAATGCAATTAATATAATGCAAATAAGCAATGCATGAATGAAAGAATGATATACAATGTATGCATGAAAGTATATAATGAATGCTAGATATGAATGCAAGATATATATGTCATGATAGATATGAATGCATAATGTATAAATATTGTAATGCAATATATAATGATAACATGTATGGTAATGTAGAGTATATGATGTAAGCATGAATGAATAGAGGAAATACATGTATATAGGTAATATAGAATGTAATATATGAATGCAAGCATGTAAGATAATGTATTGTATCCATATATGATGTATTCAACTTAAAGATAATGTAATATATTAAAGGAATGACTGATAATATATAACATGATATGTAAAGTAATACAATGTATGAAATATATGATGTGTGCATGTTTGTATGTCTCTATGTTAATGTATGAAATGATATGAATATACAATGTATGCATATGTATAAAACATGTAGGTAATGCATAGATGCATGAATGAAATGAATGTTTGCAATATGTTAATATAAATACAAGTATCTAATATGCATGAATGTAAGTTAATATAATACAAGTATATATGTATGTATCATGTAAATGTAATATACATGATATGTATGTATGCATGTATACAAGGTAAGTATGTATGTATGTATTTCTATAAACTGAGTTAACCTATAACCTTTTACACACATGCATTCATACACCCTTGACATCATGTATCCCATGTCATATACACCTGCCTATCACTAAATTTTAGAACATTAACACATATCCTTTCACACACATGCCAAACACACATACTCGCTTACTCCTTTACCTATCTTTCTCTATATATATATATATATATATATATATATATATATATATATATATATATATATATACATCACTATTCACATATTCATATATATATATATATATATATATATATATATATATATATATATATATATATATATATATATATATATATATATATATAGCTTTCCTATATATATCTATGTATATGAATATGTGAATAGTGATGTATATATATATATATATATATATATATATATATATATATATATATATATATATATATATATATATATATATATATATATATATATATGGGATGTACATATAGGTAGCCTATATGTTATGGGTGTACTACAATATATTAGATATATATATTGTTATGTGTATATGTGTTTGTGGTTTGGCTTAGACTTGATATAGCCTATAGCCTAGGGCTCTTAGCCTATGGTGTGTCTGTTTGCCTAGTGAGAGTTTATTTAGACTTGTTTAGTCTTGATTAGGCCTAGAATAGACTAGTTAGACTAGTATAGACTTGTTTGGTTTAGGTTTGACCTAGTTGACCTAGTTTGACTAGTCTAGTTGACTAGAGTAAGCTCTTTTCTACTTGATAACGGATTTTCAAAGGGAAAGGTTGACACTACTTTGTTTATAAAGTCTTTGAATAATAATATTCTTTTGATTCAAGTCTATGTAGATGATATTATCTTTGGATCTACTAATGAATCTCTTTGTCAAGAATTTTCAAAGTGTATGCAGAATGAGTTTGAGATGAGCATGATGGGAGAGCTGAAGTTCTTTCTCGGACTGCAAATCAAACAAACCAACAATGAGACGTTCATAAATCAAGCTAAGTACACAAAGGATCTACTAAAGAAGTTCGACATGGAAGCAGCAAAGCCACTTAGCACTCCAATGACGACTTCAACCAAGCTTGATATTGATGAACAAGGCAAACCTGTCGACATACGTAAGTATCGAGGTATGATCGGTAGCTTACTTTATTTAATTGCCAGTCGACCAGACATTATGTTTAGTGTTTGATTATGTGCTTGTTTTCAAGCAAATCCTAAGGAATCACATCTGTGCGCAGTTAAGCGTATCTTTCGATACCTTAAAGGCACTTCTTCTGTCGGCTTATGGTATCCCAAAACCATGTCATTTGACCTAATCGGTTATTCTGATGCTGATTTTGCCGGATGCAAAATAGATAGAAAAAGTACTAGCGTCACATATCATTTCCTAGGAAAAGCTTTAGTCTCTTGGTTTAGTAAAAAGCAAAATTCTGTTGCATTATCAACAACATAGGCTGAGTATATCGCCGCAGGACGTTGTTGTGCAGAAATTTTGTGGATGAAACAAACCTTAGAAGACTATGGATTGCATTTTTCACATATACCCATTTTCTGTGATAACACTAGTTCTATTAATTTGACTAAGAATCCAGTATGTCATTCTCGTACTAAACATATCAAGATTCAACATCATTTTCTTAGAGATCATCAACAAAATGGAGATATAGACCTTGTATACATAGACACACAGAATCAATTATTTGACATACTCACAAAACCTTTAGCGGAAGATCGTTTCAACTATTTACGTCGAAAATTAGAAATTTTAGATATCAATAATATTAATTAATTTTATTTTATTAATTATTTATTCGATACTAATAAACTGTTTTCGAGACAAGCCTAAAAAGAGTCTATCTGTCACCACGACTACGGCCGAAGCGAAGCGGTATTTAAGAGTTCCCCGGTGAACCTCCGTTAGCTGGGATAGTACTCCTACAGCTAATCTGAGACAGATGCTGAGTAAAGAATATTAATTTGTAAAATAATATTAATTATATTATTTTGAGATTTAAAATTACTAAACTTTGAATTAAGCATTTGAAACGAATTAATGAAAAAGAATGTGGCCTCATTTGAATTATATATATATATATATATATATATATAGCCAGGCAACCCTTGGCGAATTCGGCCAGAGTTCGGCTGGGTACTTATATATACCAGCACCAACTCGAGGCTTCCTTCTTCTTCATTCTTCCCTACATCCTCATAACAGCAGTTCCGTCCCTCCGAAACCCTAGTTCTTCTCCATCATTGTTCTTCCAATCCTTGTGGAGTTTCTCGTCAAAACTTGGGATTCGTGCGGAGATCGTCATCCTCTACAACATATCCAACTCTTAGAAGGTATAATCCCTTCTTTCCTCCACTTTTCAATACTTAGGATTTGTAGAAAATTTTTGGGAAAGAATGCCTAAGTTCAATCCCTTCAAGAGGAAGAAGTCCAATGCCAGTGAAGAGGCATCGTCTTCAGATCCGCATACGGATTGCCTCTTTTCTCCGGTCCAATCGGACGATGGTGTGTCGGATGAGTTTTATTTTAAAACTTTCGATCAAGCTTTATTGTGGTACTCCGATTTTATCATGCGTACTATTTGCACCGGGTCGCCGATTAAGTGGACTGTTTTTTCGGATCACCGCCCTTATTTTGAGGCATTAGGGTTACAATATTTTGTCACCTTACAATTCCCCATTGCCACTAATGCCATTAAATTATTCTATTGTAATTTCGTGTTAGACACTTTTACAGCGAGGACACGTGTCGGAGGAATTGATATCGAATTCACTGATGAAACGTTAGCGGAAATCCTTGGTATCCCAAACGAAGGTGCCCCGCTCGATGACATCACTGATTTTGACTTTCCCGATGGCACGACACTCGTTAGTTTCAAGAATGAACTTTGTGCCCCCGCACGCGTTCTTCCTGGAAAGTTCAAGGCTAATAACTTGAACTTGTTTAACTACAAATTACATCGCATTATCTATTCCATCTTACTTCCAAAATCCACTTCCAAAGATGATGTCACTGCACTTGAGCTTTCTGCTCTTTATCATATTCTTAAGGGGATTCCTTTTTCTGCCCCTAAGACTATCATTCAGATGATGGGTAGATGTCGTAGGAGAGACCGCAACCTATCTTATACGATGCTTATTCCTCGTATTTTTCAGAGATTTGATATTGATTTATCTACTTGTGCTGTCGACCCCGAGCCCAAGTTTCTCAAATTCTCTCGTCGCAGCATTACATTTGTTCCTCCACCTACTGCACCTACTCCTCATGCACCTACTCCCACTGCTCCCACAGCACCGGTTCCTCCTCATTCTTACCCTATGACATTTGAGGGTATCCATCAGCACTTATCAGATCTGTAGTCTTTTTATGTTGAGACCTGTAGGGAACACGAGTTCCGTGATGTGACTCGGTTCCAGGCGATTGCCAACTCCTTTGCCGATCTGAGGTTTGCGCAGACGGGTCATTCTGCTAGCTCTCTACCTCGAGACCCTTCTGTTTCTGGCTACCGCATTGACGACGAGGCGGTTCACTCTCTGTTCCAGCCAGGGAACGCCTATGATTGGTATCGTACCGCTGGCGCCACTCCTCGCACTTATGGCGCTGGTACTTCTAGAGCTGGTCCTTCTGGACATGCTGGAGCTGCAGCTGATGTTGATGATGCTGATGATGAGGTTTGAGATGTTAGATTATTGAGATTGTTACTTTTGTCTCATGTTTACTTGGAAATGCTCCCACATTCCAAGATTATATCAGTACTCTTTTTTTGGCACTTTTTCTATTATGTGACTATTCATGGACATGGTTTTTGATTATGCCTCAGTTTTGGCATTTTAGTCTATTATTCAGCACTTTATATGTTTTAGTATTATGGTAGCACTATCTATCTTTTGCTGCTTCATACTTTCTCAAATACCGCCTGTGACAAATACATTTATCTGTTTTCTTTTACTGTTTATACCATGCCTGTAAAGATTATTCCTATATTTTTTATTGTGTTTCTTCACTGTTTGTTACTTATGCATTGATTGCGGGGGAGCTTTCTCTTTTGCAATTATTTTGCTAAGTGACACCGAGGGAGAAATAAGGATCTAACATTTTTGTGAATACAGGTTATGAACAATTTCTTTTTGGTTACTATTTTGAATTGATTCCAAGCTTAGATGTTATATCGGCAAGGTTTGTCAATTATCAAAATGGGGGAGATTGTTGGCCCATTGGCCATGGTCAAACTCGATTTTAATAATTGATCAAACTCTGTATCGATATAATTACAAGTCAACTCAGATGTTTACCTACGACTTTTTGGACACTGCTCAACAATGAATATCAACAATGTTCAAGACTGAAGCCGTTTGCCATTCAGAATGTACTTCCTGTTAAGCAATGTAATTTTTCATTTTATTGAGTCTAGGAATACATTGTACACCGAGTCGTACTGGCAAATAGGCTATCCGAAAACGTTTTTCAAAACCATCATATTCTTTACAAATGACCTACGTTTTTGAAAAACATTCTTTTTACAAAACGCTTCTGAAGGATTGTTCAAAAAGCCAAAATTTATTTTCTCCAAAAATGAACTGGCAGAACCCCAGGAGAACTCGGACCGAGTTCGACCATAGTTCGGCCATAGTTCGGCCAGAGTTCGGACATTTGGAACGTTAGTCAACGTTGGGTTTTTGAACTTGGTCATACTTCAGTTACGGTTTGTTACAAAGAGTTCTGTCCGAATTCTGCCCGAATTCTGTCAGAGTTCTGTCTTTGGAAAAGCTATAAATAGAGAAGCATTTCGGTCATTTCAAAACACCAATTCACTTTCAATCTCTTCTCTTCTTAAGCTTACATTCTTCCAAAAAGTTTTTAAAAGCTTTTATTTTCAAATCCCAAGCCAGTTACAATCCTCTAGTCGATTTGCCAGTGCGGTGCGGTCTAGAAGTTTCAAGAGCGATTGTAATCAGAGGCTTGATAGAAGATTCAACTCTTCACAATTGAAGTTGGACGAGTTCTTCGTATCAAAGCTCGCGTCTGTAGAAGTTGCAAGGACTTCGTATGAAAACTTGCGAGATTTTTCAATAGTGGATTCAACTGGAAGCTAGAGTTCTTCCGACTGGACTAGTCCTTACCAGAGGAAAACCAGTATAAATCTCGGTATTTGCGTTTGCCTTCTGATCACTTTTAAATTCTGTCATTTATTTTTGTGATTATTATTTTATCTGTGATCCAACTGCTAACAAGTTTTTAATTAGCAATATTCCGCTGCCTACTCTATTCACCCTCCCTCTAGAGTATTCTGCTTTACGATTTCGTTCCTACAATGGAGACTACCCCAGGTATGAATTACGGCAACAACCGGCGATCGCCTCTGCAGCTGTCAGCCCCAGCTGGGAAACCTCGAGATTATTACAGCAAGTCCAGACATGATCTCGGTTATTTTACACCAGCAACAATGCCCGAGAGGTCCGATGAGGAATACGAATGACATTCTCACTCATCCGAATCACATACATAAAATTTCGATGATAGCATCGGGGATATATTCAGGCAGACATTCTCTGTCAACATGGCATCACATTAAAGAGGAAGACGAAGATCTACTTGAACCTTTTGAATTGGAGCCATGGGTCCAACAACTGGATGCACAATGGGAGAAGCGCTTTGAATAACGAGACCCTCCCACTGAAGACGAAGTCATGCAAGTTGACCTCAGCGACGAATCCTCTCCAAAGCCAATCTTCGTCAGTAAAAGCCTGACGGACGACGAACGGGAGTCGCTATTGCAATTCGTTAGAGAATATATCGATGTCTTCGCTTGGAGCTATGAAGACAGGGCAATGGAACACTCCTTCGGGGCCTTGCTAGCACAGAACAATGATGCAGGACACGAACAAGCCATCTATTACCTCAGCCGAATAATGGTAGGGCCGGAGCATAGGTGCACCGTCATGGAGAAGGAATGCATGGCCTTGGTGTTCGCCATTCAGAAAATACGACACTATGTGACAGGGCAGACCATCCATGTTGTCTCACGGGTTAACCCCCTCAGGGTTCTCATTACCAAGCCAGGCGCACTCAGTTCTCGTCTAGCCACCTGGACGATACTGTTATCCCGCTACGATATGGTTTTCGTTCCACAAAAGGCTGTCAAAGGTCAAGCCTTGGTCGACTTCTTAGCAGCCCATCCAGGCTCGGAAACAACCAAAATCTATGAAGAAATCCCAAACGAAGTCGTTAACTCAAACATGACTTCACATCATGACGTTTGGCGAATGTTCTTCGACGGTGCTTCAAGGACGGGGTCCCAAGGTGATATCGTTGCTGGAGTCGGGATAGTATTAATTTCTCCCTCTGGATTGGTAGTCAATCGGGCATACTCTCTTACTGAACCCTGTTCAAATAATATAGCTAAATATAATGCTCTGGTCATCGGGCTTCGACTCGTAAAAGAGGTGGGGGTCGAATACCTAGTGTTTGCCATAAAAAAATCAACGACAGGTATTACAGAACACTGAAATTGATGCAAACTCGCCTGTACAAAGAAGAGCCTAGAAAGAAATCCTAGAAAACAATCTAAGTACAATTGTTTAGTTTTGATTCTGGGGGTGACGGTGGAGGCTCGGGAAAGTGCTATCAACTCTGCCTTACTCCGTGGACTATCTGATGCAGTCTCTAGCTCGTGAAGATATTGCTTTTTTCTTGAAGGTTGCCAGCCTTTTGCAAGGGTGTGGCACCCTGCTATTTATAATAAGATGTATTTTGAGCCGCATAGACGGCTTGCGGCCACGTGGCGGATTAGCACGCGAAGACCCGCTCTTTGGCTGCCATCTGTCGATTTTATTGGGATTTGTAGCACCCAGTTTTTCAAATGAGGGTAATTTCGAAATTTTGTGTTTATAATTATTTTAATAATGATATTTAATTCATGATATGATTTTTGGTGATTTTAAATCATTTTAAAATTATTTAAATCAATGACTTGTGGTTTTGACGTTTTGCTAGTGAAACCCTAGAGACTGTTTGACCTAGAGCCTAACCTTGTGATTATGATATTTTAATGTCATTTTTGGCCTAAGAATATTTTTGCATTTGACCTCTTTGAATTATTTTGATATTATTTTATTATTTATGATATTATTTTGGGGTTATTTGAGTCGGGTTCGAATTTCAACTCAATCCGACTTGAAACGGGGACCCGGGGGTAGTTTGACTCTAGTGGGACCCACACACTAGTTAAACATGGCCCACATGATATTAATTTTAGTCCACATGATAGAAATATTTTAGTTAGAGGTTAGACTAATTATTATGGATAAGGTTAGTGTGATTAGAGACTTTAGAATGACTAATTTAGCCCCAACCAATTAGCCCTTTCTTAATACTCATAGAATAGGTTAGTGGGGGCATTTTGGACCTTACATAATAGGACAAATAGCCCCATATGGCCAGCCACTTTGGGAGAGGATAGGCTCAAGTTCATTTCATTATTCTCATCCACACTCTCTCTCTTGTTCTTCCCCAAATTCCTAGAGAGCAATCCCTAGAATTTTTTCCACCAAATCCTTCCATTTCGCCACCAAATCTTCTTCTTTCCTTCTCCATTCTAGCCAAGGAGGAAGCTACCCAAGTTTGGGAGGATTCGGAGCTCGTTCGTGTACTTTTGGAATCTCTACGTGTCGGTGTCGCTCCGGGAAGGCTTTTCTTCGATTCGATCTACCGGAAGGTATAAATGCATTCTCTTTTTCATTTCCTCATGCATATAGGTCTATTTTGAACCCATAGGAATGACCTCCATGGTTGTATCTCCATTTGTGTCCGTTTTGTGTCCATTTGGAGATCATAGGAGTGTCCTTTGTGTTGTGGTTGTGTCCATGTGGGAAAATCCCAAATTTGGACACATATGTGTTGTTGTTAAGTATGAATGAATTATTACATGTTTAATCTCATATTTTTGTATTGGAGATGTGTTCTATAGTGTCTCATATATATATATTAGTGTAGAGAGTGAGTTCTTGATATATTATGTTATATACTTGTGTTCTTTTGTCTCAAACTACCCAAATCCGTCATGATTTTTATCCACGTTTTTAATTTCAGCCCTAACTTAGAAATGTCATAACTTCTAGCTCAAAGCTCGGTTTAATCTCACGTTTTTTTTAAAAGAAGTGTATTGAAGTTAGCTTTCCAAAAACATATATTAATAGGCCTAATTCTTTCTGTAACTTTCTGGAGAATTATTTGAGTGTCAGTTGTACGAAAGACAAACGCGTTCTCGGTGTTTTTGCGATTCCGGGAGTTTCCGGAAACGAAAACGCGATCCGTTTGAAGTTTCGGAAAGCTAACACATAGATCTATAACATACTTTAATCCTAGATATTAATTCATGCTGAGATGGTACAGTATTGATTATTAGTAGGAGTTACTATTCGGCATATGCATTTTGTGCACCCTTGTGTGTAATATAATGTTCTATTTGATTTTAACCCATGTTAATGTATATACATTATGTAATTAAATAGAGAATGCAAGCATGAGTAAATGGTTAAATAAATGATGTATGAGGTGTAAGTATCCTATCTAATGTAAGCATGTATAAGTATGGCTTGTAATGAATATGTAGGTTCCATAGTATGTAATGTATGGTGCATATAGTGGTGCAAGAGAATAAATGAATGATGAATGAATCCAAGCATGAATGTAATGTAATAATAGATGTAATGTATGCAATATACAAGTTAATGAGATGTAATGTTCTATGTTAACACAAATCCTATATTACCTCATGTACCTTCTTACACTATGTTGATACTATCACACTTGACACATTGTTCACTTACACTTTGACACTCTTTGATATGTATACACTATGTATGCCCATTTAACCCTCACTTGCCCCTTTGCCATGTTCACATACACACACATAGCCTCTTAAATAAGTATTTATGAATATAGTTAACTTAGCTATGTATGTATATTATATATATGTTAGCATATTGTGTTGTAATATATAAGTTTATATAACCATTTGAAATGCCATAATTATAGACCTAATGTTGAATACCAATATATGCATGTGTATATATGTGTAGACATATATAGCTTAAAGTAATAGATTACCTAGTGTATATCCAATATGAATTCTTATCTATTTGAGTATTGAATAATTGCATGCTATATAGAGTTGGGTGTATGTTGGCTTGTATAGCCTTGTATTGATGTGTGCTTGCTAGGATAGTCTTGGTTAGGCCTAGTAAGACTTACTAGGTTAGGACATGACCTAGTTTGACCTAGTTTGACTAGTGCAGTTGACCAGAGTTGACCAAAGGTTGACTTTGGCCTAGTTTGACCTAGATTCATGTAGAATGCATTGTAGTGCTTTATATTACCCTTCTGGACATGTTGTGACTTGTGCTGTTCTAATTAGGAGTCAGACACCTCTCCTCGGATAGTATCTTTACCTTGGACATTCAGATATCAGGCGAGTACATTCTCTGATCATTTCATATCCTGCTTAGAATTATTTCCTGCAGTAGATTGCTTTACTTGTACTGTCACGATGGTCACACGGATTGGTACTATATGGATCCTTTCTTGAGATGTTATCCTTAGGGAGCATCGGGTACTACATGTTCTGTGCGTTTCACTTACATGGCGTATCACTATGCTTCATTGTTTCTTTGATCACTTACGACATATACTCTTATGATCGTAGAGTCTTCCTGGAATCTTACACTATTGGGTTACCCCCAGAATCCCCATTTATGGGACTTACACTGTTGGGTTACCCCCAGAATCCCTATTTATGGGACTTACACTGTTGGGTTACCCCCAGAATCCCCATTTATGGGACTACTATGTACCACCCTTCGGGGGCTTACCACCCATCGGGGGCTTACCACCCTTCGGGGGCTGTTACATAGCATCATATTACATAACCTGGCTGGATCCTTGTGTATTGATTGGGGGTACGGGAGAGTATTACATGTTCATATTGTACTCTGACTCACTAGTCACTGCTAGTTCTCTATGTATAGTAGATATTTCTATTACAGCTCTCTCTCTGTTTACATACAACATTTCTTTCAGTACCTGTATCTTACTTTACTGCCTAATTATATTTTCTAACCTGCTATGAACTGTTGAGATGTAATGTGCTCGCTCCTGTCCTGACTGGACCTGTTGATAAATTTTATAGATAGCCTGGAGCTTGCCTGCTAGCCTAGAGGAGACAGTAGAGGTTGAATAGATAGCTAGGGTTTTTGCTTATAGTTTATTTTCAGTCATCTTGAGTTGTATTTATGGATTACTGTATTTGGGTTTTGAGATGTATTCTGAGTTTGTATCTTAGACGCTTAGACTTCTATCTGTTGTATCTCTTTTCGATTTCATGTTTTATATATCTTCCTTTATGCTCTACCTTAGATGTGATTGAGTTTACATTCTGCTATGTCACCACCATTCGGGGAGTATAAACTGTTTAGTCTTATACTGTTAGATGCTTTGAGACCTAGGACAGCGTTCTACCGCCGATACTGCGGCGTAGGCTGGGCGTTGTTACGTTCTCGTGCCCTAACTCTAGGGTGCAGGTCGTGACACGTTTTTAGTGGTGGCCCATGCAGGTCGAGTTTGTGTAGTGGTATTCGAACTAGAGTACCACTACAGCCTGCAGTAGGATTAGGATATATTTTTGAAGATACTCAATCACTGTTAGGATTCCTTGAGAGATTCCTGGGATGACCCTTGAGAATCTCATTTTGAATTCCGATTTAAACTCCTTTTCCTTGTTTTGATTCACCTTTTTTCCTTGATTTGAATTTGATTTTGTGGATTCGTTGTAGAACTTTGAATCCTGGTATTAGTTGATGATTTTGATAAAATTTTGTAGTTGTTGATTTAATTTTGTATTTAGATTAATATTTTCAAATCCAAGGTACTCAATCACACTTATGATTCTTTGAGAGATTTCTGGGACGACCCCTGAGAAACTCATTTTGAACTTCAATTGGAATTCCTTTTTCTCTTGTTTGGATTCACCCTCATTCCTTGCTATTGAATTTAAGCTTGATGGGTTCCTCTCGTTTGAACCAATGAGAAGGAACATATCTTCATTATTCTTTCTCGCCATTATTCCCTTGCATTCTTATTTACCTCTTATCTTAAACTCTGTCCCATTACATTAATTATCCATATCTTGTCGTCCCTACCAGATGTACTTCGAAACCCTTGAATCTTCGTATCTTTTGCATGGGGAAGGCTAAGGAAGTGACGTAAATTATGTAGCTCAGAGAAGGCGTAACTGGTTATTTTATGATGATCTAAAGAAAATCAAATGTGGAGTGTTCCATATGGAAACTTGAGATAGAAATGTGGTAAAGGTCTCGAATAGAATAAAGAGATGTATACTGCCAATCTGGAAACAATTACATTTAGAGAAATTTTGGGGTTATGAGATAGTTTATAGGTGTATTCAAAACTAATGAGGATATCAGAGGTCAACCTAGTTTTGAGAACTTAGAAAATCTTGGTTATTGATTATGGGGAAAACTTTTACTCTGAGGCTATATAGAAGGTTAGTAATGGAAAACAGAAGTTAATTGTGTTTAATAAGGATATTAAACAAGATATTGCGAGGAAATGACTAGGGATAGAGAGAACACAAAAGTTATGGAAGTTTAAAGATTGTTGTAAAATATTTTTAGGACTCCTAAATATTCAAGGGTGTATGTCGAAGAAAATACGGAAGTTGATTTTATGATGGAAGATAAGTTTTGTAAGGCCTAGATATTTAAATTAAAGAATACGAGGAGAATAATTTGAACAAGTTCAAGGAATTAGTAAACGGGATTTAGAGGTTTTGGGTCAAATTTAAGACAAGGTGAAAGAACTTGGAAATTTAAATAAATGGTTAATGTTGATTCTTAAATGTGAGGGTTGTACTTCAAGAGTGATGTTTGGAAATTGGGAATTGCCTACGGTAGTCATGGTAAGGGTTTAAGTAAAGGTTAAATTTTCATATGGAGACTGGTGAGGTAAAGATATGATTGGCAAGTTATGACTAGATGAACTTAAGAGTATCAGAAGCAGATGACTAACTCGATCTTCATTATTTTTGTGCATTAATTACCACCTCTTGAACTCCCACTTTCTAATTGAGATCCTTGACGTTCCTTATCGTGACTTTGATATTCGGAATGTAATACTAGCTGTTACCCTCCAACAAATCTTATATGTAAGACCTAGACGAGCTCACCTTCGTGTAGGTATATCATGTCCCACTAAAACCCGTCTTCTTGTACTCTATTTTCTTGTTATGATTTTCAGGTCAACTGGCTAAACTATAACCTCTACCATTATACTAAATTTCTTTTTATTTCATTTAGAAATCCAGCCTTGACTCAATTCTTTCAACCCGACATGTGATGGTGTTCTGCTTGTTTCCTTAGATGCTTAACCTTGTACCTTATCTGATTACTTGACCCGTTGGTTAAAAAACTTGGACAATGTAATTCCTTTCATCATTACCACCCTTATATCTTGTGCTGCTAAATTAGTCTTAGTTTTGCAAGCTTATCTATTTTCGAGCTTGGTCATGACATATTTTATTGGGTGGCCACCACTAACATATTGTCTAATCAGAACCGGTACATGATGGTCTGATCAACCTATTGCACTTTGGTTCGCTTTTTCATGTATCAATCTACGAGAATGGAGACATAGTTAAACTTGACCCTAGAGTCTAATTCGCGATAGCCTTGACAATTCTCCTTGAAATCTTTTCATCGCTTATGAACCTCGTATTCGTACTCAGTCGAATTAAATTTAATCATGACCTGAACCTCCATCATTAGATGTTCGTGCTCATACTTTGATTTTATTGTTTTTCCTTCTTGCCCAAATCTCGTTTTATCCCGAAATTGATCAACTTAGATCGTGTCAAGACAAAAATCTATTTGTGATTTGTTGTGCATAAATTTTTAATTTTTGCCATTTTATGGAATAGTAACCTTTTAATAATTTCTTAGTTGCTTGTTAATGACCAATTTTTATATAGGATGGTAGACAGCCCTACAACCTTGATGATTGTTGTTCCCTTACCTTCCAAATTAGGACACCCTAGATTGTTTGTGTGTTGATACCATAGTACTGTTTTGACCTAGAATGATAAGTGTACCTAGGTGAGACTTCCAACTGCTACGGTATGCCCTGACCTTGTATACTATTCCTTCAAATTGCATTATTTAGATAAAAAAAAATTTTAGACCTTGATTGTTGGGAAATAGGGACGTCACTCCATTAGTATCAGTTGTAGATATATATGGGTTAGTCCTTGATGTGGGGATGTGTGTCTATAAACATGTAGCTTAGGAGATTTAGGAGAGATTATAGTATCAGCCTTGATAGGATGTACTAGTCTTTTGGTGTGTATAAATTTGTTATGAGAGATAGGGGCCTATATGTCTTAGTAATGCATCGTTCCTATGGTAATAGAATGTATTAATAGATGGTTAATAGGAAGATAATAGTTTGAGCATACCTATAGCCTATGATCAGTTCCTTTTCATCCTTAGTTAAGACCACTTTAAAATAGGTCCAGTCCCTTGGATATAGGTTCCAGTCCATATTTTATTGAAGTTCCATTACCGCCGTACAGCAGAGCAGTATTGGAGGTATTCCTAGATTTACACTTTTTTAGATGTCCGTTTATTATTCCAGTGTTAGGAAGTGTTACCTTAGATATTGGGTAGGTTAGAGGCTCTAGAAGGAGTACTATCGATCTTAAATTTCGAGAACGAATTTTTCTAAGGTGGGTAGATTGTAGCACCCAGTTTCCCAAATGAGGGTAATTTTAAAATTTCGTATTTATAATTATTTTAATAATAATATTTAATTCATGATATAATTTTTGGTGATTTTAAATCATTTTAAAATTATTTAAATCAATGACTTGTGGTTTTGACGTTTTGCTAGTGAAACCCTAGAGATTGTTTGACCTAGAGCCTAACCATGTGATTATGATATTTTAATATCATTTTTGGCCTAAGGATATTTTTGCATTTGACCTCTTTGAATTATTTTGATATTATTTTATTATTTATGATATTATTTTGGGGTTATTTGAGTCGGGTTCGAATTTTAACTCAATCCGACTTGAAACGGGGATCCGGGGGTAGTTTGACTCTAGTGGGACCCACACACTAGTTAGACATGGCCCATATGATATTAATTTTAGTCCACATGATAGAAATATTTTAGTTAGAGGTTAGACTAATTATTATGGATAAGGTTAGTGTGATTAGAGACTTTAGAATGACTAATTTAGCCCCAACCAATTAGCCCTTTCCTAATACTCATATAATAGGTTAGTGGGGGCATTTTGGACCTTACATAATAGGACAAATAGTCCCATATGGCCAGCCACTTTGGGAGAGGATAGGCTCAAGTTCATTTCATTATTCTCATCCACACACTCTCTCTCGTTCTTCCCCAAATTCCTAGAGAGCAATCCCTAGAAATGTTTCCACCAAATCCTTCCATTTCGCCACCAAATCTTCTTCTTTCCTTCTCCATTCTAGCCAAGGAGGAAGCTACCCAAGTTTGGGAGGATTCGGAGCTCGTTCGTGTCCTTTTGGAATCTCTACGTGTCGGTGTCGCTCCGGGAAGGCTTTTCTTCGATTCGATCTACCGGGAGGTATAAATCCATTCTCATTTTCATTTCCACATGCGTATAGGTCTATTTTGAACCCATAGGAATGACCCCCATGGTTGTATCTCCATTTGTGTCCATTTTGTGTCCATTTGGAGGTCATAGGAGTGTCCTTTGTGTTGTGGTTGTGTCCATGTGGGAAAATCCCAAATTTGGACACACTATGTGTTGTTGTTATGTATGAATGAATTATTACATGTTTAATCTCATATTTTTGTATTGGAGATGTGTTCTATAGTGTCTCATATATATATATATATTAGTTTAGAGAGTGAGTTCTTGATATATTATGTTATATACTTGTGTTCTTTTGTCTCAAACTACCCAAATCCGTCATAATTTTATCCACGTTTTTAATTTCAGCCCTAACTTAGAAATGTCATAACTTCTAGCTCAAAGCTCGGTTTAATCTCCCATTTTTTTAAAGAAGCGTATTGAAGTTAGCTTTCCAAAAACATGTATTAATAGGCTTAATTATTTCTGTAACTTTTTGGAGAATTATTTGAGTGTCAGCTGTACGAAAGACAAACGCGTTCTCGGTGTTTTCGCGATTCCGGGAGTTTCCGGAAACGAAAACGCGATCCGTTTGAAGTTTCGGAAAGCTAACACATAGATCTATAACATACTTTAATCCTAGATTTTAATTCATGCTGAGATGGTACAGTATTGATTATTAGTAGGAGTTACTATTCGGCATATGCATTTTGTGCACCATTGTGTGTAATATAATATTATATTTGATTTTAACCCATGTTAATGTATATATATTATGTAATTAAATAGAGAATGCAAGAATGAATAAATGGTTAAATAAATGATGTATGAGGTGTAATATTCTATCTAATGTAAGCATGTATAAGTATGGCTTGTAATGAATATGTAGGTTCCATAGTATGTATGTATGGTGCATATAGTGGTGCAAGAGAATAAATTGATGACGAATGAATGCAAGCATGAATGTAATGTAATAATAGATGTAATGTATGCAATATACAAGTTAATGAGATGTAATGTTCTATGTTAACACAAATCCTATATTACCTCATGTACCCCCTTACACTATGTTGACACTATCACACTTGACACATTGTTCACTTACACTTTGACACTCTTTGATATGTATACACTATGTATGCCCATTTAACCCTCACTTGCCCCTTTGCCATGTTCACATACACACACATAGCCTCTTAAATAAGTATTTATGAATATAGTTAACTTAGCTATGTATGTATATTATATATATGTTAGCATATTGTGTTGTAATATATAAGTTTATATAACCATTTGAAATGCCATGATTATAGACCTAATGTTGAATACCAATATATGCATGTGTATATATGTGTAGACATATATAGCTTAAAGTAATAGATTACCTAGTGTATATCCAATGTGAATTTTTGCCTATTTGAGTATTGAATAATTGCATGCTATATAGAGTTGGGTGTATGTTGGCTTGTATAGCCTTGTATTGATGTGTGCTTGCTAGGATAGTCTTGGTTAGGCCTAGTAAGACTTACTGGGTTAGGACATGACCTAGTTTGACCTAGTTTGACTAGTACAGTTGACCAGAGTTGACCAAGGGTTGACTTTGGCCTAGTTTGACCTAGATTCATGTAGAATGCATTGTAGTGCTTTATATTACCCTTCTGGATATGTTGTGACTTGTGCTGTTCTAATTAGGAGCCAGACACCTCTCCTCGGATAGTATCTTTACCTTGGACATTCAGATATCAGGCGAGTACATTCTCTGATTATTTCATATCCTGCTTAGAATTACTTCCTGCAGTAGATTACTTTACTTGTACTGTCACGATGGTCACACGGATTGGTACTATATGGATCCTTTCTTGAGATGTTATCCTTAGGAAGCATCGGGTACTACATGTTCTGTGCGTTTCACTTACATGGCGTATCACTATGCTTCATTGGTTCTTTGATCACTTACGACATATACTCTTATGATCCTATAGTCTTTATGGAATCTTACACTGTTGGGTTACCCCCAGAATCCCTATTTATGGGACTTACACTGTTGGGTTACCCCCAGAATCCCCATTTATGGGACTTACACTGTTGGGTTACCCCCAAATTCCCATTTATGGGACTACTATGTACCACCCTTCGGGGGCTACCACCCTTCGGGGGCTTACCACCCTTCGGGGGCTGTTACATAGCATCATATAACATAACCTGGCTGGATCCTTGTGTATTGATTGGGGGTACGGGGGAGTATTACATGTTCATATTGTACTCTGACTCACTAGTCACTGCTAGTTCTCTATGTATAGTAGATATTTCTATTACAGCTTTCTCTCTGTTTACATACAACATTTCTTTCAGTACCTGTATCTTACTTTACTGCATGATTATATTTTCTAACCTGCTATGAACTATTGAGATGTAATGTGCTCGCTCCTGTCTTGACTAGACCTGTTGATAAATTTTACAGAAGCCTGGAGCTTGCCTTCTAGCCTAGAGGAGACAGTAGAGGTTGCATAGATAGCTAGGATTTTTGCTTATAGTTTATTTTCAGTCATCTTGAGTTGTATTTATGGATTACTGTATTTGGGTTTTGAGATGTATTCTGAGTTTGTATCTTAGACACTTAGACTTCTATCTGTTGTATCTCTTTTCGATTTCATGTTTTATCTATCTTCCTTTATGCTCTACCTTAGATGTGATTGAGTTTACATTCTGCTATGTCACCCCCATTCAGGGAGTATAAACTGTTTAGTCTTATACTGTTAGATGCATTGAGACCTAGGACAGCGTTTCTACCGCCGACACTGCGGCGTAGGCTGGGCGTTGTTACGTTCTCGTGCCCTAACTCTAGGGTGCGGGTCGTGACACGTTTTTAGTGGTGGTCCATGCAGGTCGAGTTTGTGTAGTGGTATTCGAACTAGAGTACCACTACAGCCTGCAGTAGGATTAGGATATATTTTTGAAGATACTCGATCACTGTTAGGATTTCTTGAGAGATTCCTGGGATGACCCTTGAGAATCTCATTTTGAATTCCGATTTAAACTCCTTTTTCCTTGTTTTGATTCACCTTTTTTCCTTGATTTGAATTTGATTTTGTGGATTCATTGTAGAACTTTGAATCCTGGTATTAGTTGATAATTTTAATAAAATTTTGTATTTGTTGATTTAATTTTGTATTTAGATTAATATTTTCAAATCCAAGGTACTCAATCACACTTAGGATTCTTTGAAAGATTTCTGGGACGATCCCTGAGAAACTCATTTTGAACTTTAATTGGAATTCCTTTTCCTCTTGTTTGGATTCACCCTCATTCCTTGCTATTGAATTTAAGCTTGATGGGTTCCTCTCGTCTGAACCAATGAGAAGGAACATAACTTCATTATTCTTTCTCACCATTATTCCCTTGCATTCTTATTTACCTCTTATCTTAAACTCTGTCTCATTACATTAATTATCCATATCTTGTCGTCCCTACCAGATGTACTTCGAAACCCTTGAATCTTCGTATCTTTTGCATGAGTAAGGCTAAGGAAGTGACGTAAATTATGTAGCTCAGAGAAGGCGTAACTGGTTATTTTATGATGATCTAAAGGAAATCAAATGTGGAGTGTTCTATATGGAAACTTGAGATAGAAATGTGGTAAAGGTCTCGAATGGAATAAAGAGATCTATACTGCCAATCTGGAAACAATTACATTTAGAGAAATTTTGGGGTTATGAGATAGTTATAGGTGTTTTAAAAACTAATGAGGATATCAGAGGTCAACCTAGTTTTGAGAACTTAGAAAATCTTGGTTATTGATTCTGGGGAAAACTTTTACTTTGAGGCTATATAGAAGGTTAGTAATGGAAAAAGAGAAGTTAATGTGTTTAATAAGGATATTAAACAAGATATTGCGAGAAATGACTAGGGATAGAGAGAACACAAAGTTATGGCAGTTTAGAGTTTGTTGTAAAAATTTTTAGGAGAATAATATTCAAGGGTGTATGTCGAAGAAAATACGGAAGTTGATTTTATGATGGAAGATAAGTTTTGTAAGGCCTAGAGATTTA